>CM055122.1:228083777-228576277 GCA_029206835.1 Rana muscosa
TCAGAAGGCGTTAGCGGACATCTTTTTACACCCACCGAAGTTTTGCATTTCAAATATTTTTAGCAGTAAACTGTATTTCACTATATAAGCTCAGCATTTTGAAATCCGTCTGACTGTTTTGACGTTGAATTCTAAAAGCATCTGGTGTTTTGTCACATTAGCAAACCTGTCAGATTAGCACGCTTGCCGCTGCTTTTAAAATGCAACATCACAACAGTGTCACGGATTTCAAAATACTGTATTTCACTATATAAGCTCAGTTTACCTGAAAAATAAGTGTGAAAACGCAAGAATTCTGTGTAAAAAGAGGTCTGCTGCCGCCTTCTGACTGCAGGCTTAGAGCCACTGAGTGCGGGGTGTACCAAGATGGCCGTCGCAGAACGTCACTTCCATTACAAAATTTGATGGGTCACCTAATCTAATGAAACATCCGGCGGCATCATAATGTAGCACTGACAGCTGCAGAATATCTTGGATAGAAAACTTTCTTGCTAAAATGACTCCATGCTGTGAAGCAAACAAGGCGGACAGGAATACCACTCAGTGTGACGACTCTCCACCTACTAAAGGCCAGACTTCTTCTATTTGTGTTTCATTTCTACATTGAACACATATCCTCTATGGCTAGGTTCATGCTTGTGCAGAGTGTTTGCGCACACATGTTGAGGGTACAGCAACCTATTCATTTGAATGGGATACTGCCCCTGCAAGAAATGCAGGTAAAAGAAGTCTTGGAACCTTGTCACTTCTATTTACAATTGCTTTCAAGCGGCGGGGTCGAACCCATGCCAGACTTCTCATCGTAAATGGCTTACAATCGGTTCCCGGGCTTACAGAAGAGGAAGAGGATGGTGAAGACCCCAAATGTTGTTTTTGACTAGCTATGACTAAGCACTGTTGATGGTGTGAAACGCGTCAGCTTTTTTATCCTGTACCTTGCTGTGGTGTGTACTTTTGTTATTTTGCACAATAAAGGCGTTTTTATTGGAGTGCGGCTGTCCAGACCTTCCCTCTTCTAATTGCTATATGCTTAGCCTGCACCTGATGCTTCCACCTTGAGGAGAGTGCCATTTCCACACATCCACATGGAGCGGTGATCCCTTCCCTTACCAAAGTTTGTTTCCAAGACATTATTAGTTCTGCGGATAAACCCATAATGAATGCCAGCTTGTACTGGCTACTAACCTCTACTTAAACCCTTCGTGCATAAGGGTAAAACAAATCAAAATGCCCAAGCACAATTTTGCAACTTTGACATGTGTTAGTAAAACTGTACATATCATCACAACTACTTTGTGCATCCAGGGGGATTAGACTTTTTTTTTTCCCCAGGAATCAAATTGGGCTTTCATTTGGTGGTATATGGTAATATCACAACCTCCTACCAAAGAACAACCCAAAATGAATTCTCCTGCTTCTGACGATCGCAGCGATACCAGATATGTGTATGTTAGTTCTTGTTTGTACCCGTAGTACAGCCCAGAATCAATATTGTGCATTTATTTTTTTATCCTAACTAAAAAAAAAAACACTGACACGGAAACACACTGACACCAATAAAAAAAATAAAGAAAAACACACACACACACACACACACACACACCTTGTCCAAAAGAATACTGATCCTGACCTACCTTGACCTAAACACCAACCTATTTCATATCTATCTCTCTACCTCATGTGCACTGCCAGTGCTGAGAGTTCAGGTAGGAGGAGATTTCCACTGCAGCCTGTATACATGCCAATATGTGTGATGTGAATATCATGTGACCCGGCTAGTTCAGCTCAACAAGGAAATATTCTCTACAGCATAAAATACACAACTGAACACATATACATACATACATACACACACCTTAGTTTCCTCTCTGCAAGGAAGGAGATACGATGCATCGCTCTCCTCCATTCAGAGAGAGAGAGGCAATCACAGCGATCAGGTGACCCGGAATAGTGAGTTTTGGGTCCCGCTCATTAGTACGTGCTGTGCACTCACAACAAAAAAAAAAAAAAAAAGGAGATACGCAAATATGCGGCCCCACGGAAAAAAGCATATTTGTACAAGGTTGGCATCAAGAGGTCAAAGTGCTCACTCTGATTTCACTGCATACTGTGAGCTTCTCACAGTGTGCCTTAGAAGCTGCAGTAAGTCAGATATAGCCCACTTCACCCACTCCTCCAGACTGGTAACCACCAATCAGGGCATTTAATATTGGCATAACTTCTCCCCAAGAGGCAACCCTCTTGTATCAGGACAGAGGGCTCTTGGGAAGTGTACTATGTACAGCACTCTGCTGCCCTCTACCACCAGCCATGATCTGCTGCACTGCATAGAGACTCGGTGAATAAATCAGAAAAGATTTATTTAAAAAAAAAAACAGGTCAACAGCTAGGGGGAAAGAAGGTAGAAGGGAAGGCAAAATATAAGCAAATTAAACTTCAGCATCAAGCTAAGGACTCTTGCACACCGCAGCTTTAAAAAAACTCCGTACAGCTTTTTTTTTTATAGAGCTAAAAAAGGAGCCCTTTAATTTTAATGTACCTATGCACACAGGCGCGCTGCGCATTTTTATTTTTTAAATAGGGGGGGAAAAAAAAAATATTGGCTTTTTTTGGTCAGTAATTTACGCCTCATGTGCGCAAATGCTCATTTCCATATTGTGCAGAAAGAATGCAAGAATAAGTTTGCACACATTTGCGTGTAAATACAAGCAATACAAACAAAAAACAGAAAATTTGAAAAAGTAGACGCTCAAAACAGGAGTATCATGTGCAAGAGGCCTTAAGAGCTACTGAAATAAACAGAGAACCTATCCTCCCCCAAAAACTTGGCCACACCCTGGAAACCAGCATGCAGCTTAACCCAACAAAGTGGGATCTCAAAGGATCCGTTTCTTCTCCTTGCTCAGCCTTGACTTGCTGCAGGAGATGTTGCAACACAAAGTGGTTTATTTACTAAAGGCAAATCCACTTTGCACTACAAGTGCACTTGGAAGTGCAGTCGCTGTAGATCCAAGAGGGACATGCAAGGAAAATAAAAAACAGCATTTTTGTTTGTACACGATTGGATGATAGAAATCAGCAGAGCTTCCCCTCATTTAGATTTTCCCCTCAGATCTAAAGCGACTGCACTTCCAAGTGCACTTGTAGTGCAAAGTGGATTTGCCTTTAGTAAATCAACCCCAAAGAATCATAAATTCAAATCCCTGTCCATGTAGTTGGCAGTTACAGGACTGAGTAACACGGTTTTTACAAGAGATGCAATATTTGCGGAAGTCCCAAAATTATAATGGGGTCAAGTTATGTGGCCATTTTTGATGAAAGCAGCTCTTCTGGAGATTTCTTCAAGATTTTAGTTGTTCTAAAAATCCTAAATCTAAAATATAGTGAGCAAGTCGCACAAGTAAAAATTCTGCCATTCTTAAGCCTCATACACACGATCGGACTTCCATCGGACACGTTGCCCGTGAACTTGTTGTGCATACACACGGCAGAACATTTTTCATCCAACATTCCAACAACAATTGTCCGATGGGGCATACAACGGTCAGATTATCCGACAAAACACATCCATCGGACAATTGTTGTCGAAATATCCGATTGTGTGTTTGGGCCTTAAAGCCTCATACACACGATCGGACTTCCATCGGACAAATCCGTGGATTTTTATCTGAAGGGCGTTGTCTGTGAACTTGTTCTGCATACAGACGGCAGAACTTTTTCAGCCAACATTCACAAAACTACGTGTTTTTTCTGCTCTTTAGCACCCCCCTTTGGGCAACGTCTGCTAATGTTGTCAGATGGTTAGCATTGGTAAGGAGAAGGAGTGTTTGTACTTTGGAATTTAGTACAACGGATGTGTACACACGATCGGATAATCCGACGGAACACATTTGTTGTCGGGCAATTTGAGAGCATGCACAGCCAACATTTGTTGTCGGAAATTCCAACAATTGTCCGATGGAGTGTACAAATGGTCGGATTATCCGACAAAACACGTCCATCACACAATTGTTGTCGGAATATCCGATCGTGTGTACGGGCCTTAACTTAAGTAAAAAATTGGAAACAAGCTGCAATCCTACAGACACTCGTGTTTGTTTTCGCCAATACCACCCATTGATCCCTTCCTGATATTTTTATCCAGCTTTTCTTTTACTGATCAGCCTAACATTTTACTCTTCTCTGGCTTGGCTGTTTTCCATTTCTTCTCTCTACGTGTAAAAATACACAAGCAGAGAGATAAAAATAGTCCTTGTGTTTCACACGGCACTACCCATACATAATAGATGACCAGTCATAATAAACACATGGAGGAGAGGAAGTGACAGACATAAATAAACCTATTATTACAATAGTAGCTGTTGCATCTGGCAGATACATGAAATGTTAGGCATTCTTAGTTGGGACAAGAACTGCCACACTTTATAAGCTGCTGGAAAATTATCCTTATTATTCTTGTAAGGGCCAAAGTTTTCAACAGTGATGTACACTGAGAATACAATGCAGCCGATGAAACGAGTATAGCAAATTGAAAGGAGACAATGAGGATAATTTATTAAAGGCAAATAGTCTGTACTGCAAGTGTATGCTCTGGATCTGAGGAAACAAAAACAGCATTTTGCTTGCACATGATTGGATGAGAGAAATCAGCAGAGCTTTTCCTTATTTCAGAGCTTCCTTTCAGCTCTAGCGCAACTCCACTTGCAGTGCCCAGTATACACTCACCGGCCACTTTATTAGGTACACCTGTCCAATTGCTTGGTAACACAAATTGCCAATCAGCCAAGTCACATGACAGAAACTCAATGCATTTAGGCACTAGACGTGGTGAAGACGACTTGCTGAAGTTCAAACCGAGCATCAGAATGGGGAAGAGTGATTTAAGTGACTTTGAACGTGGCATGGCTGTTGGTGCCAGACACGCTGGTCTGTTACAAAAACTGCTGATCTACTGGGATTTTCACGCACAACCATTGCTAGAGTTTACAGAGAATGGTACGAAAAAGAGAAAATATCTAGCGAGTGGCAGCTATGTGAACGAAAATGCTTTGTTGATGTCAGAGGAGAATGGGTTTGAGATGATAGAAAAGTAACAGTAACTCAAATACCCACTCGTTACAACCAAGGTATGCAGAATACCATCTCTGAACTCATAACACATCAAACCTTGAAGTGGGTCTTCTGCTGCCTACAGCAGCAGAAGACCACACCAGGTGAGACTCCTGTCAGCTAAGAACAGGAAACTGAGGCAACAATTTGCACAGGCTCACCAAAATTAGACAATGGAAGACTGGAAAAGCGTTGCCTGGCCTGATGAGTCTCGATTTTAGCCGCAACATTGAGAAGGCAAGGTCAGAATTTAGCGTACATAACATGAACGTGCCCTGACTGATCGCACATGCATGTATAATATACGCTCTTTTGCATAGACATAGGTCACTGTATGTGTACGATATAAGTGCGTTATCATGGAAAATGTATTTCCATGTTCTTCCATAGTATTTAGGTAAATACTGCATAGAGGTGCATTTCACCATCACTTGCTGTCCTGAAAAAGCAAGGAGATTCCTACGAAATGTGTAGCGAAACATCAAATGCATTTTAGAATTTATGTAGAGTACCATTTATGTTGAGCTCTTATTAAATAGATGTATTTTCTATTATAGGAGGTTTGTATGTATCACTATGTATACTTCAGAGGGTAGCAACTTATGCAGATTAGGGTTTTCTGTTTAAAAAAGGAGTGAAGTCTAAATTTTAACCTTTTTATAAATAAAGATTGTGGAGTGTATATTCCCCGACAAATGTTCTGAAAATGTAAAAGACAAATAAGATGCACTGTTTTTTTACTGAGATATTATCCTAAAAATGATTAGGTAACAGATGCAATAAACAATGTGCAATAAGCAAAATCAAACAATAGTGAAGGGTCAAATGGCAAAGAGTCACTAGATAAGTTAAACTCTTGTCACCTAGAATGGTGTATCAAGTGAATTACATCAAAAATTATTTTTTGGATAAGTAGCCACGATCTGTTCACAAAAAATTACAAATAATAAATGGTGCAAAAAGTTCATAAATAGTCCAGTGCTCCACACTCAATTTGTTTAGTGAAAATTTGATGCTCCAACTTTCCCCACATGCAAATACAACAAACAGTTTGTAGTGCAGCTGAAATAAGCCACAATGGAAAGTGTGTCACCGCTGTGTTTAATAAGTCAAAATTGGCTGCTTACCAAAACGACTGATCCCGCCAAGAGATCATATGCATGTGAGTGGAAGCGCCTCTGAAGACAAGAGGTCTTTTCACTTATCTAGTGACACATTTGCCATTTGACCATTCACTATTGTATAATTTTGCTAATTGCACATTGTTTATTGCATCGGTTCCCGAATCATTTTTAGGATAATATCTCTGTAAAAAAATAGGATTTTTGTACTCACCGTAAAATCATTTTCTCTGTCGTCCATGGACGGACACAGCGCCTTAATTCTTGACCATTGAGTTATGTTCCTGTTCTTTAGGAGAGGACTAGGCAGAACATGTTAGATATTTAATACATGTTACTTTAACAGTTGAACAGCCCCGCCTAGGGGGCGGTCCCTGCGGACATAACCCTCCACCCTGCAGTCAGCAGCCTCAGTTCGTAACAAAGCAGTACAAACTAAAAAAGGAGGGGTGGGTGCTGTGTCCGTCAATGGACGACAGAGAAAAAGGGATTTTTATAACAGCTTACCTGTAAAATCCTTTTCTTGGAGTACATCACGGGACACAGAGCGACTTAGTCATTACTAATGGGTTATATAGATTACCTTCAGGTGTTGGCACTGGCCAATTCCAAACCGGAAGTACCCTCCCCTATATAAGCCCCTCCCACCCGGGAGCACCTCAGTTTTGTAGCCAAGCAATAAGTGTCCCAAAAAGAGGGGTGGGAGCTCTGTGTCCCGTGATGTACTCCAAGAAAAGGATTTTACAGGTAAGCTGTTCTAAAAATCCCTTTTTCTTTTTCGTACATCACGGGACACAGAGCGACTTAGTCATTACTAATGGGACGTCCCAAAGCAATGCCAAATGAGGGGAGGGATACATAAGCTGGGCGCCATCAGGCATGAGGATCTTTTGCGGCCTGCAACACACTGCGCCCAAAGGCGACATCCTCCTGACTTCTAACGTCTACCTGGTAGAACCTAGTAAACGTGTGTACCGAAGACCATGTTGCGGCCTTACATACTTGAGCCAGGGAGGCCTGGTGATGCACTGCCCATGAAGTTCCAACTGCTCTTGTGGAGTGCGCCCTAACTTTGAACGGAGGCGGTCTCTTTCTCAAGCTATAGGCTTGTATTATGACCTGTCGAATCCACTTGGCTAAAGTAGATTTTGATGCTGCCTGACCCCTTCTGGGGCCTTCCGGCAGAATAAACAAAGTATCCGTTCTGTGAATCTGAGCAGTGGCTTTTAGATAAGCTTTAACTGCTCTTACTACATCCAAAGAATGTAATAACTTTTCCTCTACCGAGCTAGGTTTGGGGAAAAAAGAAGGAAGAACCACATCTTGGTTCAAATGAAACCTCGATACCACCTTAGGAAGAAAGGCTGGATGAGGACGTAATACTACTCTGTCCTTATGGACAACCAGATATGGCTCCTTACAGGACAAGGCGGCTAATTCCGATACTCTTTTAGCCGAACAAACGGCTACTAAGAAAATCAATTTCCTGGTGAGAAGAACCAAGGAAATGTGTTGTAATGGTTCAAACGGTTGTTTCTGTAGAACCGACAGAACCAGGTTTAAGTCCCAAGGACATATGGGAATACTAACCGGAGGGCTAATACGCATCACTGCTTGTATAAAGGCTTTGACTAGTGAATGCGAAGCCAAGGGCCTTTGAAAAAATATTGACAAGGCCGAAATCTGACCCTTGATAGTACTCAAGGCAAGCTTCCTATCTACAGCCCACTGTAGGAAGTCCAAAATCCTCCCTATCACGTACTTACATGGATGCCATTTCCTGGCCTCACACCACGTAATGTACGCTTTCCAGATCCTATAATAGATCTGCCTGGATACCGGTTTCCTGGCATTGATCATGGTAGATACCACAGAATTAGAGAGCCCTCTCTTTTTCAGAATGTGGGCTTCAATAGCCAGGCCGTCAAACCTAGGGCTGGTAAGGAAGGGTGGTATATCGGTCCCTGCGACAGCAGGTCCGGACGATGTGGGAGGGTCCAAGGACTCCTCACTGACATTTTTACAATCTCCGCGTACCATGCCCTTCGGGGCCACGCTGGAGCCACCAGAATCACTGGTTTCTTTTCTACCCTGATTCTGCGGAGTAATCGCGGTAACAATTGTGGTGGTGGGAATGCATATATCAGCTCGAACTGATCCCAAGGGAACACTAGGGCATCCGAGCCGCAAGCTAGGGGATCCCTTGTGCGAGACACAAATCTGTCCACTTTTGCGTTGAATCTGGATGCTAGCAGATCTACATCCGATGTTCCCCACCGCTGGCATATTGCCTGGAAAACCTCGGGGTGAAGAGACCATTCCCCCGGGCATAATTGTTGGCGACTTAGAAAGTCCGCTCTCCAATTTTCCACTCCTGGGATGAAAACCGCGGATATGGCTGGGACATATTTTTCTGCCCACTCCAGGATGCAATTTGCTTCCCTCTGGGCTGCACGACTCTTGGTGCCACCCTGGTGATTGATATATGCCACTGCCGTGGCATTGTCTGATTGAATTCTGACAGGGGACCCTTGGAGTTTGGATGTCCATGCTACTAGGGCATACCGGGCTGCTCGTATCTCTAAGAGATTGATGGGCAGGGCCTTTTCTGCTTCTGACCACTTGCCCTGGAGAGACCATTGCTCCAGTACTGCCCCCCAGCCTATGAGGCTGGCATCTGTAGTGACCACCTTCCAAGAAACCGGACTGAAGGGTTTCCCTCTTTCCAGATTCTGGGGCACCAACCACCAATGGAGGCTCTTGCGAACGGAAGGGGACAGGGACATTGGTAAGTCTAAAGCCTGAACTTTTTTGTTCCAGGCTGACAGTATGGCCCTTTGCAAATTCCTTGAATGGAATTGACCGTAGGGTACCGCTTCGAATGAAGCCACCATCTTTCCCAGCAGCCTCATGCAGAGGCGTATGGATGGTTTTCTTTTTGTACCCACTAAGTGGGTCAAATCTTTTAAAGACGACACCTTCTCTGGAGGTAAGAAAATCTTTCTCTGATTTGAATCCAGCCTTAGCCCTAAGTATTCCAGACTTTTGACTGGTCTTAGAGCTGACTTGTCCCGGTTGATAATCCAACCGTGATATTCCAGATACTCGATTGTCTTGTGAATAGCTACTTCCAGCTTTTCCACTGAGTGGTCTATTAGTAGCAGGTCGTCTAGATATGCCATTATCGTTACACCCTGTGTTCTTAGATTGGCCAATAATGGGGCCAGAATTTTTGTGAACACTCGTGGTGCTGTGGCCAGACCGAAAGGTAAGGCTCTGAACTGAAAATGGCGCCCTTCTACTGCAAAGCGTAGAAATTTCTGGTGGGCCGGAAAGATGGGAATATGCAGATAAGCATCCTTTATGTCGATCGAGGCTAACCATTCCTGCCCTTGTAGGGCGGTGGCCACCGATCGGATCGACTCCATCCGAAAAGTCCTGATATTTAGGAACTTGTTTAGCCCTTTTAGATTTAATATGGGCCTCACGTCCCCATTTGGTTTGGGGACTGTGAAAAGGTTCGAGTAAAACCCAAATCCGCTTTCTTCCAGGGGAACCTTCATGATTACACCTTGGAGCAATAGTTGTTCTAGTGCCAGAAGGAGGGATCCTCTCTTTTGGGGATCTCTTGGCACGTTTGACCTCATAAATTGGGCAGGAGGAGTGCCTTTTAACTCCAGCTTGTATCCCAGACTTACTGCGGAGAGCACCCATCTGTCTCTGATGGTGTCCCGCCAGGTCTCTGTGAACAACTGAAGTCTTCCCCCCACCCGATTGAGTGGGGGCAACGCTTCATGCCTTGGGGGGAGGTTTTGTACCTCTCTTGATCCAGGGCTTCTTGTTACCCTGTGATTGTCCCCGATTTCTGCCCCCTGAATTTGACCGCGGAGGCCGTCGGAACTGCTTCACAGCCGATGTGCCCGGGACTGGAGAAGTAGGCCTCTTAAAAGAAGGACTTCTACCCTTGTTCTTAACCGGTAAGAGTGAACTTTTACCGGCAGAAATTTTCTGGATATATTTGTCCAGATCTTCTCCAAATAAGCGTTCTCCATGAAATGGGAAGCTAACCAGCAGTTTTTTTACAGGGAGCTTCAGCAGACCAGTTTTTGAGCCACAGAAGCCTACGCATATGTACTATAGACAGCGTAAAGCGGGAGGCCTGTTGGATTGTATCCTTTATGGCGTCCACCGCAAAACACAAGGCTCTAGGCAGGTCAGCTAGGGCAAGAGCCTGCTGATCTGGTAAGTCCCTTAAGACTTGTTTCAACTGATCTTTCACTGCTTGGCAGACTCCAATCGCTGCTACCGCAGGTTGTGTCACCATACTTGCTGTAGAGAAAGCAGATTTTAGTAAAGACTCCAATTTTTTATCTATTGGGTCTTTGAACATTGGAACATTATCTACTGGACATGTCAGTGATTTGTTAACAGAAGAGATGGCTGCGTCCACTGTAGGGACCCTCCATTTTCTTATGAACTTATCCTCCATGGGATAGATCACCGGAAATCTTTTGGGGGGAGCAAATATTTTATCAGGATGCTCCCAATCCTGGTAAATAAGCCCTTCTAATAAAGGGTGGATTGGGAAGGAACAGACAGCCTGGGGAGCTTTTAGCGACCCCAGCGAGGAAACCGTAGTGGATGGTGGTTCCGCCAGAGGCATTTTAAATGCTGATCGGACCATATTAGTCAGAGACTGAACCCATAATCTTTCAGCCTGAGAAGCTGAGAAAGGTTCTTCCACTGTTGATTCCTCCATAACTGAATCAACCTCATCCTGATCCCCTTCAGGTAGGTCGATCTCTGTGTGGGGCTGTTCCTCCACTAACAGGCACTCTGAAGGAGGAGACGGAGATCGGACGCGCTTTTCCTGAGACAGGGAAGCAGCGATCAATGCTGTTAATCTCTCTTCCAATCCTCCCAGAGTTGAGGATAAAACCTCCTCTGTTATATATACAGGAGCAGGTGGACTGGGGACAGCCGCAGCACCAGGCATTCCTGCGGGGTTTCTACGGCTACTGACCTCTGAATTCTCAGGGGAGATTGGTGCAGTACAAGCATGCCCAATATCCTCAGAGCCCGATGGAGACCCCTTTGGCTTCCTGGAAGATCTATTTCCGGAGCGTCTGGACGACATATCCTTTAAGCACAAAGCTGAGGTATTCCCGTCGTCATACACCAATTTTGCTGGTAATAGTCTAACACAGGTGCTGCTATATACCAGCTGGTGTCCACTAAAGTGCCTTTCTATGGGGATGCCTGCATCAACCGCCTCTGTGTGCCACTGTTTGTTGCTAGCTCTGTTTGCATGCAGCTGACACTTGTACTGTGTCTTTTAACCATGCTGGGACTCCCGCACATGCGCAGAAGCGCCGCGGCGCGCATCGAGCGTCATCCACCCGCCCCGCCCCTTTTTTTCATAGGAGGCGCGTGCACGCGCGCGCACCCGTGCGCCATTGGCGCCCTTTTCGAAATCAAACAGGGGACTAGGAGCCAGGGCCCTTTTTGCCGGAGGGCCTGTGCGGTGGATGAGCGCAGCAACAGGGCAGAGGAAGTGGATTCCCACAGAGAAACTTACCAGCTGCCTGGATCTTTTGACTTGAGAAAACCAAAGATCCACATGACAAGAAAAATGGACTACAGCGGCCTCTAGTGGTTTAACACAGGTACCGCGGTCCCTGTTTTTTTTTTTTTTCTTGACTACTATTAAAATTTTACATTTTCAGTAGTTATAGGCAAACACAGATATTTAGCGGGAATACCGTTAGGTAACAGACAGAAAGACAAATTAGGCTTGGGGGTCCCCCAATAGAACCAAGTTCCTGGGGGCCCCCACTTACCTGATCCCCGCCGCAGGACTTTGTTTGGTCCACAGAAGTCCAAACTTCACCTATCACGGCAGGCATTGTAATTAAACCTTCAGGGACCGGGTTCCCAAGGATTCCACTCCCCTGGACCTGTATAGCACCCTGCACAGACAACATCTTGGTCGTGGGTATGACCAGAGCTCTGGATCCCAGGGTCCAGCCCTCCTAAGAGAAGCATTACAGGCAAAACCTTGCTCTTCTGCTGCAAGGCCCGGGTACCGACCGTTTAGCTATGAAGCTTTTTTGGTGGGATCCGGAACAGCTTACTAAGGCCCAAAAGAACCTGTACGCAAGCCCAGTGAAAACACATGTTACTCTTTGGCCAACACCTTAGACACTGGCAAAAAACTGAGGTGCTCCCGGGTGGGAGGGGCTTATATAGGGGAGGGTACTTCCGGTTTGGAATTGGCCAGTGCCAACACCTGAAGGTAATCTATATAACCCATTAGTAATGACTAAGTCGCTCTGTGTCCCGTGATGTACGAAAAAGAAAATGATTTTACGGTGAGTACAAAAATCCTATTTTATCGTCCATGGACGGACACAGCTCCTTAATTCTTGACAGTTGGGACGTCCCAAAGCAGTGTTAAAAAAAACGAGGGGTGGGCACAGCAGTCAAAAAAAAAATTCCCCCCCAAACAAGCAGAGCTCAACGGAGAAGTTGCAACCTCAAAACAGCCGCCTGCAAAACTTTGCGGCCGAAGCTAGCATCCGAAGATGCACTCACATCAACCTTGTAAAACTTTGAAAAAGTGTGAACTGACAACCAGGTCGCCGCCTTACACACTTGTGATACAGACGCTTGATGTCGGAAAGCCCAAGAGGCACCAACAGCCCTGGTCGAATGCGCCGTGACAGGGGGCACCCGCCCTTTAAGGGCATAGGCCTGAATGACGGTCTGCCTGATCCACCGAGAAATGGTGGCCGATGAGACCGCCAAGCCGTTCTGCGGACCAGACACCGACACAGACACCGAGTCAGACCTCCAGAACGGAGCCGTAACAGACAAGTACACCCTCAAGGCACGTACCACGTCTAAAGCATGGAGAGCAACCTCCGTGGAATGCGATGGCCGAGGACACAAGGATGGAAGTACAATGTCCCCATTCAGGTGAAAGGCCGAAAACCGCCTTCGGAAGAAAAGGCTGCGGGCGTAGCACCGCTTTGTTCTTATGGAGGACCAAATATGGAGACTTGCGAGACAAGGCCACCAATTCAGAAACCCTCCTGATGCATGTGATGGCAACCAGGAAGGCCATCTTCTGAGAGAGCGTCAAAAGTGGAATTTCTTCAAGACTCTGGTCCCAAAGGGAGCCAGGTCCTTCTCCTCTACTAGGCAGAAAAAAACTGAGGCTGCCGACTGCAGGGTGGAGGGTTATGTACGGAGGGACCGCCCCCTGGGCGGGGCTGTTCAACTCTGTTAAAGTAACATGTATTAAATATCTAACATGTTCTGCCTAGTCCTCTCCTATAGAACAGGAACATAACCCAACTGTCAAGAATTAAGGAGCTGTGTCCGTCCATGGACGAAGAGAGAAATAAATAAGATGCGCTGTTTTTGACTACTTCTTTTTCTTCTAACTATTCAAGGAGTGTTTGATTGCAGCGGTTTTTTGATTTCACATATTTGCAGCAGAACGCTTCTTTTTGTATTATTTACATTTTATGAAAAGCCTTACACATGTATTCCTCAGGCACCTTAAAAGTCAGTTTTTCTTTTGGATCTTTCTCGTTGATCTAGAAGAGCCTTTCCCAATCTTTTTTCCCCAGGGGAACCCTTAAGCCTCGTACACACGAACGAGTTTCTCTGCAAAAACCAGCAAGAAACTTGCTGGCAGAGATTTTTTGCAGAGAAATTCGTTCGTGTGTATGGTTTCTCGTCAAGAAAAGCGACAAGAATCTCGACGAGAAAATAGAGATCCTGCTCTCTATTTTCTCGTCGAGATTCTCGTCAGCCTGTTTCTCGACGAGAAAATTGTGTGTGTACACTTACCTTTTCGCCGGGAAGCCCGCGCATGCGTCGAAGTCATTCCTAGGCATAGGTAGGGTGAACCAAGATGGCGGCGACGGCATCGAATGTGACGAGCGCATGCTCGTCGTATTCGATGACGTCACCGCGTTCGCTCCATTCAAAGAACCGCAGGTTCTTTGAATCGAGGGTGTGTACACTCGGCCGGGACAAGTTTCTTGTCCAAGAATCTCGTCGAAAAAAATGACATGTTTTTTTCGACGAGAATCTCGGCCGTGTGTACGAGGCTTCAAAGTGTTTTTTCCTGTTTCAGGGAACCCCTGATGAAATTAGAGAGATCAGTGGGAAAAATTATTATTACACTGGTGGTCAGTAGTAAGAATGTCCCCCTTTTTACAGGTAAAAATAACATTATGTGTCATGCAGCTGGCTCTGCTAAGTGACATTGAACCCGGAACTAGGCAGGCACCATCAGATGGTAGGTCAGTCAGCCAAAGCTCAAGGAATCCCTAGCAACCTCTTGGAGGAACTCAGGTTGACAAGGGCTGTTCTAGAAGGTGGATATAGTTACGAATATCCCAAGTGCAAGGCGGGGGGTTGGGGTGGTCCTTTCTCCAACTCAGTGATTGTTTTTTGATTTAATTTTTTCCTGACATGCTGGTGTTATATCTTTCACTTGGATGTTATAAAAGAGTAGATACAGCTGGATAAAAACAAAAAAATGCGTGTCTTCATTTCAGGCTGCAAAGCAACAAAAATAGGATTTTTATAACAGCTTACCTGTAAAATCCTTTTCTTGGAGTACACCACGGGACACAGAGCTAGTCATTACATAATGGGTTAAGGGTCACCAGCGGTGATTGGACACTGGCACAACCAATGGAAGACAGTTCCCCTCCATATAACCCCTCCCATCAGGGAAGTACCTCAGTTTTGTAGCAAAGCAGTAAGGTTCCCATAAGAAGGGTGGGACCTCTGTGTCCCGTGGTGTACTCCAAGAAAAGGATTTTACAGGTAAGCTGTTATAAAAATCCTATTTTCTTTATCGTACACCACGGGACACAGAGCTAGTCATTACATAATGGGACGTCCCAGAGCAATGCTCATATGAAGGGGGGGAGACACAGATCAAACCGACCGCTTGCGGACCAGAAGCCCTATACTGCTGCCTGCAGCACACTTCGCCCGAAGGCGGAATCCTCATGTCCTTTCACATCTATTTGATAGAATTTGGAAAATGTATGGACTGAGGACCAAGTTGCAGCCTTACAGATCTGAGCCATCGAAGCCTGGTGGTGCACTGCCCATGAAGCACTTATCGCCCTGGTAGAGTGCGCCTTAACAGGAAAAGGAGGAGTCCTGTTCTTTAAACCATAAGCTTGAACAATTACTTGTCTAATCCACCTGGAAATGGTGGATTTTGATACCGCTTGGCCCTTCTTGGGACCATCTGGTAAAATAAACAAAACATCTGTTTTACGTATCTGAGCGGTTGCTTGCAGATACACCCTTACCGCTCTCACTAGATCTAGAGAGTGTAATAATTTTTCCCCCGCCGTCCGCGGGTTTGGAAAAAAGGAAGGCAGAACAATGTCTTGATTCAAGTGAAAAGCCGACACCACCTTAGGTAGAAAAGCCGGATGGGGTCGTAGTACGATCTTGTCCTTGTGACAAATTAGATAAGGCTCTTTACAAGAAAGAGCTGCTAGCACTGATACTCTCCTAGCAGAAGCTATAGCAATCAGAAAGGCCAATTTCCTACTTAATATAATTAAAGGAATATGGCGAATAGGTTCAAAAGGTTGCTTTTGCAACACTGACAATACCAAATTCAAATCCCATGGACACAAGGGAGACCTGACTGGAGGATTTATCCTCAGTACCCCCTGAATGAATGTCCGAACTAGGGAGTGAGATGCCAATGGTCTCTGAAAGAAGACTGATAGAGCCGATATTTGCCCCTTGATGGTGCTAAGGGCTAATTTCATATCCACTCCTAACTGGCAAAAAGCAAGAATCCTACTTATTTCATATTTCAGAGGATTCCAACTTCTGGATTCACACCAGGAAACGTATGCCTTCCAGACTCTATGATAGATGAGTCTGGAGGCTGGCTTTCTAGCATTAATGAGCGTAGAAAGAACCAGGCCAGAGACCCCTCTCTTTTTCAAAATGTGGGTCTCAGCAGCCAGGCCGTCAAATTTAGCCTTTGTAAGGAAGGGTGGAATACTGGACCCTGTGACAACAGGTCGTGTCGAAGTGGAAGCTTCCAGGGCCTTCCTATCGCCATTTTTACGATCTCGGCGTACCAAGGCCTCCTGGGCCAGTTTGGGGCCACTAGGATTACTGGTATTCCCTCCTCCTTGATCCTGCGAAGCAGTCTTTGTAGAAGAGGGATCGGAGGGAATGCATAGATCAGTGAGAACTGATTCCATGGAGTTATTAGAGCGTCTGTCCCGTAGGCTAGAGGATCTCTCGTTCTGGACACAAAGTTGTCCAATTTCTTGTTGAACCTGGAAGCTAGCAGGTCTACATCTGGGTTTCCCCATCTCAGACATATGGCCTGAAAGATCTCTGGGTGAAGAGACCACTCTCCTGGTAGCAGCTGCTGACGACTCAGGTAGTCTGCTTGCCAGTTTTCTATCCCTGGAATGAAGATTGCAGAGATGCAAGGTACATGCTCTTCTGCCCATGCCAAGATCCGGTTCACCTCTCTTTGGGCTGCCCGACTGTGGGTGCCTCCTTGGTGATTGATGTAAGCTACTGCCGTAGCATTGTCGGATTGAACCCGAACTGGGTAGCCCTGTAACCTGTATGTCCAGGTTTTGAGGGCTAGATATACCGCCCGGATCTCTAGCACATTGATGGGCAGGATCCCCTGAGTCTTGGCCCAGGTTCCCTGGGTAGAAGCCTCCTCGAATACTGCACCCCAGCCCGATAGACTGGCATCCGTAGATACCACCTTCCAGGCCACTGGGAGGAAGGACTTTCCCTTCCGTAAATTCCTGGCTTCTAGCCACCAATTGAAGCTGTGGCGTATTTGTGAGGACAGGCGCATGGGTATATCCAGAGCTTGGCTCTTCCTGTTCCAGGAGGCTAAAATATTGCCTTGAAGTAGTCTCGAATGAAACTGGGCGTAAGGGACCGCCTCGAAGGAGGCTACCATCTTTCCCAATAGTCTCATGCAAAGGCGAATAGACGGCCTCTTGTTTGCTTTGACCTTGTGGATCAGGTCTTTCAGAGACTGTATCTTTGGCTCTGGCAGGTATACCCTGTTTTGGGCTGTATCTATGATCATGCCCAGGTACACTATCCTTCTTTGGGCCTGGAGAGAGGATTTTTGTAAGTTTATAATCCATCCTAAATGCTCCAGGTATCCTACTGTAGTGTCTACAGCGTGATCCAATCCCTCCTTTGACTGATCTATTAATAGTAGATCGTCTAGATAGGCTGTTACCGCAATGCCCCGTGTTCTTAGGTTTGCTAACAGAGGAGCTAGCACCTTTGTGAATACTCTGGGCGCGGTGGCTACACCAAATGGCAGGGCCACAAATTGAAAGTGGCGATCTTCTACCGCAAACCTTAGGAATCTTTGGTGAGCGGGGAGGATTGGTATGTGTAGATATGCGTCTTTGATATCTATGGACGCAATGAATTCTCCGCCTTTTAAAGTAGCGACCACGGATCGAATCGTTTCCATTCGAAAATGGCGAACGTTCAGAAACTGGTTTAGATTTTTTAGATCCAGGATGGGTCTGACTTCTCCGTTCGGTTTTGGAATCACAAAGAGGTTTGAGTAAAAACCTGAACCTTGCTCCTTTTGGGGTACCTCTGTAACCACACCTTGAGCTATTAAGTGATTCAAACCTTTAAAGAAGGATCCTCTTTTTTGTGGATCCTTGGAGAGTCTTGAACTTCGGAATTGAGAAGATGGGATCTCTCGAAATTCCAGTCTGTACCCTGAGGATATTGTGGATACCACCCATTTGTCCTGGGTTTCTGTCCGCCAAGTCGCTGAGAACTGACGAAGCCTTCCCCCCACTCGGCCAAGCGGGGGCGCCCCTTCAATGAGAGGTTTTGGGGGCTTGCTTATTAGCTCTTGAACCCCACGGCTTCTTGTTCTTCTGAGCCTGTTCTTTGGCTTTTTTGGGCGGCTGAAAAGGCCGTCGCCACTGGCTGGAGTCCGATTTCCCGGGAGCTGGGGAGAGAGTGTGTTTAAAACAAGGTCTCTTGTTTTTCTTTCTCTCAGGTAAAAGTGTCGTTTTACCACTTGATATCTTTTGGATATATCTTTCTAAATCTTCCCCAAAAAGGCGTTCGCCATGGAACGGGAAACTTGCCAACAACTTTTTGCATGGGGCTTCCGCTGACCAATGCTTAAGCCAAAGTACTCTGCGCATCTGTACCAGCTGGAGTGTAAGGCGTGATGCCTGTATGATAGAATCTCTCATGGCATCCACTGTGAAGCATAAGGCTTTAGGTAAATTCTCCCAATTTTTAGCCTGCTCTGAAGGCAGCTCCTTCAGCCCCTGCTTTACCTGTTGGCTGACGACCTGACACATACCGACTGCTGCTACTGCAGGTTGGATAATTGAGCCGGCCAAAAGGAAGGAGGATTTCAGTAAGGATTCCAACTTCTTCTCAGAAGGATCTTTAAACACTTGTACATTATCCACTGGACATGTCAGGTTTTTATTTACACAAGAAATAGCCGCATCTACCGTAGGCAGGCTCCATTTCTTTAAAAAATTTTCCTCCATAGGATAAAGAATGTTAAACTTTTTTGGAGGTGAAAAACGCTTATCTGGATGTTGCCAGTCTGCGTACAATAGATCCTCTAGTAACGGATGAACCGGGAAGGAGCATGCACCTTGCAGGGATCTTAATGATCCTAGGGAGGAGACAGGTGATTCTGTTACCTCCAAAGAGGGTAACCTAAATGCAGCTCGCACGGCTCCTGCATAGCATTGCACCTGTGACTTTAAAATCTGGGATACCGAAAAAGGCTCATCCGATATCCCTGATCCGTCTGACTCCTCATCCTCTGCTGATGTAGCCTCCTCCTCATCCTCCTCCTCCTCAGGTACTTCTGAAGGGAGGTCCAATACTGGAGGAGATCTGCTTCGCTTATTGTCCTTTTTAGAGGATTTAGCGATTAAAGTAGCAATTTTCTCCTCCAGATTATTTAGGGCAGCTGATAAAGTGTCCTCAGTGACATATGCAGGCCCAGGCTTCACTGGGGAAGCCGCCATACCTGACAGAGGTAATGGCTCATCCTGTACAGGTGCTTTTGGCAACACAGGAGAGGAAGGTACCGAGTCTCACCTTATCCACGCCGCAGGTTTTTCTGCTGAAAGTTTTCAGACAGATACCAAACTTCACCCTTCACGGTGGGCTATGTGTGCCAACCTTCAGGGATATGGGTTCCTATTTAAAGGATACCTCTCCCCTGGGCCTTGTACAAGACTCTTACCAGGACTTTATAGCGAAATAGCGAAAGTGCTGGATCTTAGAGCCCAGTCCTCCGAAGAGAGACATTACAGGCGACGCCTCATGGATGAGGCCCGGATCCCATCCAGATTCAGCTCATTTGTAGGCGTCTTGGATGGATCCGAAAGCATAGCTCTTTTACCCCCAGAGGGTCCCTTTGGTAGAGCTTTCCTTTAGCACCTCCTAACGCGTCCAACACCTTTCGACACTGGCGAAAAAACTGAGGTACTTCCCTGATGGGAGGGGTTATATGGAGGGGAACTGTCTTCCATTGGTTGTGCCAGTGTCCAATCACCGCTGGTGACCCTTAACCCATTATGTAATGACTAGCTCTGTGTCCCGTGGTGTACGATAAAGAAATGCGATTTAAAAAAGGGGGGGTGATTATTTTCTATACCTATTTTATATTAAAAATAAATTAATAATAATAATAATAATTAATAACAGGAACAGCTGGACAACATAAACCAGAATTCCCTTAAAGACCGAAAACGATTAGAAAAAAAATAAACAAACAGATTTCAGCTATGATCTTTTTTTTTTTTTTTTTTTTTTTGTCTGCAGGGTGCATACATGGAAGGATGTGTCTAGAAAACATGGCCACCGCCATCAGATGATGAGTGCACAACAGATGCACCCCAAAAGTGTGTATCAGTTTGCTGAAACCTGTTTTCAGGAATAGATCCAACATAAGAGAAGTCTTACAGCTAAAAATGAGAAGAGGCAGTAAAAAGATAAAAATGATGCAGCAAGACATCTGTCCTGTGGTACTGTACCTGGCATTGCTTGGGTGATAGTGAGTGGCATGGAAATGTTTTAGATGCTCCCATGTGAGATCTGGAATGTCTAGTGGATCTCCTCCAGACACAAAGGAGTAAGTACCACCAGGAAGAAGTTTGTTCTGTACTTGCTGCGAAAACAGTCTTTGATTATCCGACTAAAGGGAAATGTATGAGAAAAAAAATCAAAGTTACAATTAACAGAGAATCACAAGGTGCTCATCGAAAACGCAAAACATACAAGCAAAGATGCAGGTCAAACACTAAACTAAACTAAAACTAAAAGGTACAGATGACAATGGGACTACTATGGCTTTCAGCATCACAGAGGGACCAATAAGAAGGAAGGAATACATCAGTTGTGTCAGAACTGGTATCTACGCTTTGTGAAATCTTTCCAAACCTAATAGGACACCATTGGTGGCATGGCACATTCTGGCCAGTGATAAAGTAGGCATTCATTGTTGGGAACACTTTGGCTACTAGGATATTTAACTGTCAAGGTGACAGTATAAGGACAAAGTGTTCAGGCAGTTAAAACTCCATGCACACGGGATCCAGGTCCAGCCCCGATGTCAGCAATCTTTCAACATTTCTGACAGGCTGAAATGAGGGATGGTATGCAAACCTGACAAGTAGACCTGTCAGGGGGAAACCTTCGGGCGGCTGGGTTGCCGCTCCCGATTGCTTCCACAAACCTCCGATACCGGCACCTTCGCCATGTATTCTGGGCTCCACTTGCCCATCTGCGGGCCCAGGACTGACATGACGAGGGGAGGGAGAAGCCCAGACACACGTCCGCTCTCCTCCCCTTCTTGCTATGACCCAGAAAGCGACACGTATGACGTGAGGAGGAAGAAGAAAGAAGACCAATCACATGGTACAGATGGGATGTGATTGGCCCTATCTGTACCATGTGATCAAATTGGCCAATTACAGCTAGCAACACAGTTGTACACATTGGAGGGCATGAAAGAAAGCCATCCATTGTGTACAACCGTCATGTGACCAACTGCGATTCATCACAGTGGTCACATGGTACTGGCAGCGAGACAGTAGTCTGATCGGTCATCGGCTGTGTCCCCTGGACGTCCACTCAGGATAAACACAACCACTGCCCAGCTGTCATTTGTCTATAGGCCGTGCGTTAAGTGGTTAAAGAAACAGGATAATTTTTATTTTTTTAATTAGGGTTAGTACTGAAGTTATAAGCGGATTGGCTACCATGCAGAGCTGCACCAGATTTAGTAAATCAACCCTTAAGTGTCATTTCTGTCTGCCGCTTCATTCCCCTATCAGCATGAGTAATTCTGACAATTATTCCTGACACCGAGGAAAATGGTGATAGGGGAGGGACCTCCAGCAGCTTGACAGCCTCAGCTCTGTGTCCTGTGTGAAGGGTGTGTGTCCCTCCCCTCCAATCAGCTCTCAGAGCTCTCCTCGCTGAGCTCTGCAGAGTGTAACTTCGGCTCTCCCTTCCCTTTAATTCTGAACTCGGACAATCAGTCAAGCTTCGTAAATTCAGCACTTTCAATGGATGTTGACCTGCAGATAAACAGGTACAACTTATGTAGGATAATTTGTTTCCTCTCTGTGCATCACCTGAGGCCAGTTACTTCACTGGTTATATGTAAGAGTTTACAACTGCTTTAACTGCTTCCCGACCGCCGTACGTTGACAGAATAGCACGGACAGGCAAATAGGCGTACATATATGTCCCCTTTAATTTGTCGCCATGTGGTCGCGCAAGCACACGGCGGCAAATTAAAAGGGGGCGTATATATATGCCCATTTGCCTGTCCGTGCTATTCTGTCAACGTATATCCTCAGAAGTTGTACATATTTTTCTGCAGGCCTAAATCCATTGAAAGTGCTGAAATTACGAAGCTTGACTGATTGTCCAAGAGTTCAGACCCTGCCGCGAGTTCCGTGACCGTGGGACCCGCGGACTCAATGTCCGCCGGTGTCGCGCGATCGGGTCACAGAGCTGAAGAATGGGGAGATGTTAGTGTAAACACATCTCCCCGTTCTGCCTAGTGACATGTCACTGATCGCTGTTCCTGATGAGAGGGAACAGACGATCAGTGATGTGTCACGGCAAGCCATGCCCCCTAACAGTTAAAAGCACTCCCTAGGTCAAACTTTACCCCTTCAGCGCCCCCTACAGGTTAACCCCTTCACTGCCATTTTTACAGTAACAAGTGCATTTTTATAGCACTGATTGCTGTAAAAAGGACAATGGTCCCAAAATGGTGTAAAAAATGTCCAATGTGTCGGCCAAAATGTTGCAGTCACGATAAAAATCGCTGATCGCCGCCATGAATAGTAAAAAAAAAAAAAAAAGTTATTAATAAAAATGCCATAAAACTACCCCCTATTTTGTAGAAGCTATAACTTTTGTGCAAACCAATCAATAAACGCTTATTGCAATTTTTTTTTCCAAAAATATGTAGAAGAATACATATCGGCCTAAACTGAGGGAAAAAACATTTTTTTTACATATTTTTTGGGGGATATTTATTATAGCAAAAAGTAAAAAATATTGCATTTTTTTCAAAATTATCGCGCTCTATTTTTGTTTATAGCGCAAAAAAAAAAAAAAAAAAAAAAAAAAAAACGCAGTGGTGATCAAATACCACCAAAAGAAAGCTCCATTTGTGGGAGAAAAAAAAAAAAAAAAAAACACGTCAATTTTGTTTGGGAGCCACGTTGCACGACCGCGCAATTGTCAGTTAAAGCGACGCAGTGCCGAATCGCAAAAAGTGGCCTGGTCTTTGGCCAGCGATATGGTCCGAGGCTTAATTGGTTAAAGTTACACCTCTGGTACAAACATTATAGAACGTGATAAGATCACTTACAAAAGCCCCCTTCATCTCATTAAAGACGACACCTTTGAACACTATGGGAGATTTGGGATCGGTGGGGTCTTCATGCTCTAATCTCCATCCTTCTTGCCTAAAATAAAAATAAATAATAATAATATATTATTCACTGAGCAACGATCATCATTTACATTTATAGATGAAAAACAAAAAATAACTTTGCTATGCAAACACATATTACCAAAAGTCCAGTTCTCTAAGGAATGGAAAAAACACGGCATCCAAATAGACAGACATGAGATTCTGGAAATCCTTGTGGTTTTGGGAAGAAACTGGGTACATGGTGTAATCGCTTGCTGAAAAACAAAATTGGAAATCAATAGAACGATTAGAAGTTACCACTCTTTGCTGCCCTGACCGGTGCTTGCTCTAGGAGATTTATTTTGGCAAGGTTAGTCTCCATTTCTAAGGTCACTAAACTTTCAGGGGGTGCACGGGGTGCCCTCTCCCTGTCACAGCCATCCTTTAGTTTTTGTGTTTACAGAGGAGTGTGTGGACCAATCAATGCAACTGTGAAAAGGATCCCAGGAAGATTGGCAGTAAATATTCATAATAATTCCTTAAAGCGGAGCTCCGCCGGAAAAAAAATATTAAAAGCCAGCAGCTACAGCTACCTTTTAATATTTGGACACTTACCTGTCCTGGAGTCCAGCGACGTTCGCAGCAGAGGACGAGCGACCGCTCGTCGCTCTGCTGCTCCCTCCGCCATCCTCGCTGAGGGAACCAGGTAGTGAAGCCCTGCGGCTTCATGCCCGGTTCCCTACGGCGCAT
The DNA here is from genome assembly GCA_029206835.1 of Rana muscosa. Taxonomy (NCBI): domain Eukaryota; kingdom Metazoa; phylum Chordata; class Amphibia; order Anura; family Ranidae; genus Rana; species Rana muscosa. The sequence goes on from CM055122.1 coordinate 228,107,766, forward strand.
GCGCGAGACACGCTGCGCCGTTCTGATTGGTGCTCCTGTGTTCTGGGAGCCGAGTGTCTCCCAGAACACCAAGGGAAGTCTGCGGGAAGTGACGTAACTCCCACAGATTCCCGGAGAGAGGACTCCCGGATGTGGGTGAAAATACCTGTCTTAGACAGGTATCTTCACCCCCCTCCCCCCTGAAAGGTGTCAATTGTGACACCGGAGGGGGGGGAGGAATCCGATCAGCACATGTCAAAATTTAGGGTGGAGCTCCACTTTAAACAACAATTTCACATTATCATTAAACTGAGTGTTTGTAGCGTTCCATAATTACCTGTGAAGGCATTCATAAATGTGGCCAGGGAGCGATTTTGCATCTTGAAGAACGGGTCACGACATGGATATTTCTCGGAGCCGGCCAGAACGGTGTGTTCCAGGACGTGTGGGACACCGGTGCTGTCCATAGGTGTTGTCCGGAACTGTACACTGAATAAGTGACACAAAAACACTTGTGTTGGTTCAGGAAAGAGTTTCAAAGTTCAATATAAAAACCAAACCATTCAAATAGTTTATTTTCATACTGGAAACATCAGACACATGATTTCCAAATAGCAGAATCCTTTATTGGAGCTGCACATGTGTCAAACACAATGCCCACGGGCTTAATCCAGCCCACCAGGTCATATTATGTGGCCCTCGCACCTCTCCTGTAGCCCCAGAGAGGCTGGTCTCTGCCCCCCCTTCTAAGCAGTCGGCAACAGAGGGGAGGACAGAACTCCTTATACAGATGCTGCACCTCTCTGTGCCACTGCAGCAACCCCTCATCTCCGCCTCACCTGGTCTCAGCATTCAGCAGATTCTGGCAGCTGACTCCAGCCCTCCTCTGGTCCTCCACCAGACTCTGCACTTTCTGCCTCCCAGCTCAGCCACCAGCTTCTTCCCAGCAGCAGCACAAGGTAAGGGTGTTGCACTGTAATGTAAGGGGATGTGGGGTGCTCTGGACATCTTATAATTATGAGAATACAACTCTATGCCAGTTAAAAAGGAGGGTCGCACACTGCCGATATCATCCACAAGAAAACAGGCTTCAGGCTTGCATCATCTTCTACAGGTGTAAGAGTGGGCTCTGTGCCGGTGTTGTAAAAAAAGTCTCGACCCATGCAGGATCTCGACCACGTCACTTCCTGTGCGGCTCCGTCACTCAAACAGCTGACGGCGGGGCCTTACTGCGCATGCGCGGGAGCTAGCCGCGCTCGAGAAACATTATGGTCTCGAGTGGGCGGAGGCGGAGAGATGCTTAAAAAGGTAGTTAGAGGCTGTGGACAGGATACAAGAGGTGGTCAGAACATGTGTACAGGATAGAGGAGGTGGTCAGAGGATAGCAGACAGGATACAGGAGGCAGTCAGAGGATGTGGAAATGGTACAGGTGGTGGTCAGAGTATGCAGACATGTAGGGGTAGCAAACAGAGGGGTTCCCCGTGTAAGGGGTGCACAGAGGGGTCAGTCATGTAGGGGGATAAAGTTCTGATAAGAGTGGTCACAGGAGGGCCCTCACACAGGACACATGGCAGGCAGGGCAGTGAGCACACACAGGGTGATCAGGTTCCTGTTCTTAGGGGGGGTGGGGTCCCAATCCCCATGGAAGATGGGGTCCCTAGGTGAGATGAAGTCCCCGTTGCCAGGTGAGATGGGATCCCTGCCCCCCGGTGAGTGGCCCAGAGGGTCCCTGCCCCCAGGAGAGGGGAACGGGGGTCCCTGTCCCCAGAAGAGGGGAACGGGGGTCCCTGTCCCCAGAAGAGGGGAACGGGGGTCCCTGTCCCCAGAAGAGGGGAACGGGGGTCCCTGTCCCCAGAAGAGGGGAACGGGGGTCCCTGTCTTTGGGGAAGATGGTGTGGGATATGGGATGGTCTCACTTACCATGACCACGTCTGCAGGTCCCTCATTTATGGTCGCCTGGGCTCCCTCCAGCAGCAAGGATGGGCGATCATCTTATCCCCAGGGAGCATAGCTACGGCTTGACAATCTGGCAGCAACTGATGGGCACAGTGGCTGCGTTTTTTGCTGGGTGCAGTGGCTGCATTTGACGGGCACAGTGAGGCAGCGTATTTGATGGCAGAACAATGTACAGTACTGTACTTGGACTCAGTGCTATGCACGGGGGCCCGCCCCCCTCTCCATCTCCCTCTCCCACCAACTCTCCGCCTCTGCAAGTTCCCTCAATTCCAGATTTTTTTCTTGACCATGGATAAACATCAGATTCGCGCATGCGCGATTCGGGGCATGGCGGTTGCTGACGTTTAAGCATTTCTCCGCCCGAGACCATAATGTTTCTCGAGCGCGGCTAGCGCATGCGCAGTAAGGCCCCGTGAAGTCGCGCGTTCGCAGCAAGGCCCCGCCGTCAGCTGTTTGAGTGACGGAGCCGCACAGGAAGTGATGCGGTCGAGATCCTGCATGGGTCGATACTTTTTTTACAACACCGGTTTCCACCTCCTTCACAGATTAAAGTCTTAAATTATTACTAAAACCCGTAATATTCAAATGCAGAGGCAATTTAATATGACAAAGTGCAGATACATTAATATAAATCCTGAACAATAATACTATTAATTATTATTAATAATGTCTTAAGATACCACTGGCCCTTTGGGGGCAACTATGATGCTGATGTAGCACGCAAAGAAATGTAGTTGACATACCTGACCTAAAGTACTATTTTCCAGAATATCAACCTACAGGTCTATGCAAAAAAACTGCATGAGGGAAAAAAAAAAAAAAAAAAAAAACACAGGCACCAAAGGCATTAATCCAAATAAACCAATTAGAATTCACTGTACTGAAGCCAGACCTGTATGAGCTTTTATTAGTTGCCAGATTACCGCTATATACATGTTTCTTAAATACAGCATGTCAGATAATTTTCAGTTCAGTAGACAACGAATAGTATCTTAAAAAAAAAAAAAAAAAAATTGTTCACTAATTTCAAAATCGATTAATCTCAAAGGGCATGTCCATATGAAAAGTTCCTTGCCAGCATGCTGTACAGAAGGGCAATTGCTCTCTTCAAAAGTTTGACATGCTCCCAGCAGATTGGGGAAGAATAATCCAGCCGTAGATGTATACACATCAGCAAAGAGATGACCGACTGCTTCTACACAAGGGTCCCTCCCTGCAGAATGCTGGCAGATAACAAGCCTTTCTGAGGCTGTAGCTACAGTCTGACAGTTAAATACATTCCATGTGTGTAAAATGTGTAACGGATTTAGGGTTCATAAAGATGGGTGACAACACCCCTTCTGCATGCAGGCTGCCTTTGTTTCTGCGCCTGAGCTGCGTGCGAGAAGCTTATAGAAGTGGATGCGGACACAGCAGGTGCACGGACACAGCCACAACATTTTACAGCCAGGCAGGAGCAGGTAAAGTCCAAAATGGGATTTCATTTCCCCTCTCTTCCCATCCCAGAGACACAACAGGAGCGGAGTGAAAATCACTCCAAAAGTGAGAGCAAATCTCACACCGGTGACACCTAGTCGGGAGGAGTCTCTTGCCATCTATAATGTTGGATTTAGAGGACCGACACGAACCACTGCCCACAGGCTGAAGGTGCCCGGGACTCGACCCCGTGACAAAGATGGCCGGCCCCTTTATACCCTCTCCCAGCAAGCACGGCGGGTTCCCCGCCCCACCATACCGCTGCCGAGGGAGGACAAAAAAGGACCCCCACACAATAATGTCCCCATCAGAGACCCCCGCACAATAATGTCCCCATCAGAGGCACCCTGTACACAATAATATCCCCATCAGAGACCCCTGCACATTAATGTCCCCATCAGAGACCACTGCACACATTGCTACAATGTGAACACACTAACTTTAGCTAAAACTGTGTTAGCCCCAAGCTGCAATTTAAAGTTCAATTCAAATGAGCGGATGAGTGAGTATATAAATAGGCACTGATTGTGTACTGGTGGCCGTTAAAAAAAAAAAAAAGGGGGGGGGGGGGGGGGATGATAGTAACACCAATGATGCCTGGAATGCTTTCACCTGCTCCCCCCCCCCCCCCCCAGTCTTTTCACTCTCCTCTGTCTCAGTCACCTCCTTTTATAACAGTTCATACAGTCCGACACTTCCCTGCTTCCAGTGCTGCTACTTGGCACCATGATGTTACTCTGCCCCCTCTCCGCGGTCTTATTTTAAATGAGTTGGTGATGACGTCAGCGCATAGCTCACCAAGGCCGCCGCCGCAGGGTGTTCCAAGATGGCCTCCGCTCCGGAGCTAGGCCGAAGCCGCGGCCCTACCTAATGGCCGAGGCTCCGGAGCGCTCCGCGGATCGCGCCATATGACGATCCGAACAGAATGCACCTTTCGGATCACGGATCGCTTACGATCTGTTGCACCACTAAATATTCCATGACTTTTCCAAAACTTAGTGGGGTTCAGTCATTTTCCAAAACTTTCCCAGGCCTGGAAAGTGCCATGTCAAAATCCCATGACTTTTCCAGGAATCTAATGACCGTGCGAACCCTGAAAGTATTACAATATACGTCAGTGGTAGATGACTATTTGAAGTGATGTACCTGAATAAGTTGTCGGAATCCTCCCTGGCGAGGTGTAAATATTTCGCTCCTGTCCCTTCATGGCTGAGCTTGACAGCGGTTATATTAAAATCAGGAACGGGTGTGACCTGTAACATAATGACAAACTCTTATTAAAAGGTTTACATGACAATAATATAAATAGTTGTAACTATAACCACAACAGTGTAAAACACACAGAAAAAGCCTTTCATCCAAAGTGTGTTAAATACAAGACCTAGGTTACTTAGGTAGGTGTATACAGCTAGAACCACAGCATGGCAAACACAACAAAACCATTTAATTAAATGCAAACCCTGCAAATGGGGAATAAAAAAGCCAAAAGCGCAAAACTGAAAAAGACCACAGGACTGCTGGTGGTTGCAGGCTGATCTCAGGTAGGTAGTGTGGTGTGTACGTGGAATGAGGAACGCTAGGAAAGACAATGAGCCCCAAAGTGTTCAAAAGGTATATTCCCCTTTAACCACTTCAATACTGGGCACATTCACCCCCTTCCTGCCCAGGCCAATGTTCAGCTTTCAGCGCTGTCACACTTTTAATGACAATTGCACGGTCATGCAACACTAAACAAATTAAACTTTTATCATTTATTTTTTCCACACAAATAGAGCTTTCTTTTGGTGGTATTTAATCAACGCTGGGTTTTTATTTTTCGCTAAAAAACAAAAAAAGAAGACCAAATAAAAATAAAAAAGAAGTATTTTCGTTTGTCAGTAAATAAGTAATTATTCTCCTTCAATGATGTGCGCTGATGAGGGGCACTAATGAGGAGGCACCAATATGCCGCACTGATAGGTGGCACTGATTGATGTCACTGATGGGCACTGCTGGGGCTGCACTGATGATCAGTGCCCCGATTACCTGTACAGGTCTCCCCTTACAAGAGATGCCGCTGATCAGCTCTCCTCACACACTGTCAGTGTGAGACGAGGAGAGACAATAAACGGTACTTCAGTGTTTACATGTGATCAGCTGTGATTGGACACAGCCGATCACATAGGTAGAGAGCAACGTCATTGGCTCATCACCGAGATCGGGGGCGTGACGTGTCCTAGGGACGCAGTGTGACCGCGATCCTTGCGAGAGCGGTGACACTGGAGCGACGTCACCCCAGAATGGGAGGGGATCCCACTCACAGTCATTTTACTATACTGCGAGTGGGAGGTGGTTAAAGAACATTCATTCACAAAGATATGACCTGCCACCAAAACGTAAACCAAGAGTGGAAACTGCCACCATTCTATGTGCCCGTGAAGAGAAGTGAAATAAAATGTATGTAATATATATGAACATGTAGTTATTCAATTCCTGGCTGATTTGGTGCTGGCAGACTTGATTATCAATTCTAGAATATACACTGATCAGCCATAACATTATGACCACTGACAGGTAAAGTAAAGAACATTGATTTTCTCATCACAATGGGACCTGAAAGTGGATGGGATATATTAGGCAGCAAGTCAACATGTTGTCCTTGAAGTCGATGTGTTAAAAGTAGAACAAAAAATGAGCTAGTGTAAGGATATAAGCGACTTTGACAAGGGCCAAATTGTAATGGCCAGACGAGTGGGTCAGAGCAACTCCAAAACTGGAGCTCTTGTGGTGGCCCGTGTAGTCGGATCCGATAGAAGAGCTACTGCAGTTCAAATTGATTAAAAAGTTAATTCTGGTTCCGATAGAAAGATGTCAGAATACACAGCGCATTGCAGTTTGTAGTGTATGGGGCGATGTCGCCGCAGACCAATCAGGGTGCCCATGCTGACCCGTGTCCAAAGCCAAAGATGACTACAATGGGCACGTGGGCATCAGAACTCGACAATGGAGCAATGGGACTAGGTAGCGAGTCACGTTTTCTTTTACATTGTGTGAATGTCCCGATGCGTGTTCATTGCTTAGCTAGGGAAGAGATGGCACCAGGATGCATTATAAGAAGGCATGCCAGGGGAGGCAGTGATCAGCCACCGATGACTTGGTGCCAGATACAACAATATACCTTCAGACGTCTTGTGGAGTCAATGCCGCTGTTTTGATGGCAAAAATAGGATTTTTTTGTACTCACCGTAAAATCCTTTTCTCTGTCGTCCATGGACGGACACAGTATCTTAAGTCTTGACAGTTGGGTTAAGTTCCTGTTCTATAGGAGAGGACTAGGCAGAACATGTTAGATATTTAAATACATGTTACTTTAACAGAGTTGAACAGCCCCACCCAGGGGGCGGTCCCTCCGGACAACCATCCGCCCTGCAGTCAGCAGCTCAGTTCGTAAAAAGCAGTACAAACCAAAAAAGGAGGGGTGGGTGCTGTGTTCGTCCATGGACGACAGGGAAAAGGATTTTACGGTGAGTACAAAAAAAGTCCTATTTTCTCTTTTCGTCCATGGACGGACACAGCATCTTAAGTCTTGACAGTTGGGTCGTCCCAAAGCAGTGTAAAAAAAAATGAGGGGTGGGAACAGCAATCAAAAAAACAAAACTATTTCACCCCAAACAAGCAGAGCTCCTCGTCGGAGGAGTTGCAACCTCAAACAGCCGCATGCAAAACTTTGCGGCCGAAGCTAGCATTCGAAGATGCACTCACATCAACCTTGTAAAACTTTGAAAAAAAGTGTGAACGGACGACCAGGTCGCCGCCTTACATGCTTGTGAAACAGACGCTTGATGTTGGAAAGCCCAAGGAGGCACCAATAGCCCTGGTCGAATGCGCCGTGACAGGAAAAGGAGGCGCCCGCCCCTTAAGGGCATAGGCCTGGATGACGGTCTGCCTGATCCGAGAAATGGTGGTCAACGAGACCGCTAGGCCCTTCTGCGGACCAGACACTGACACAAACAGTGAGTCAGACCTCCAGAACGGAGCCGTAGCCGACAGGTACACCCGCAAAACACGTACCACATCTAAAGAATGCAGCGCAACCTCCTTGGAATGCGATGGCCGAGGACACAAGGATGGAAGTACAATATCCTCATTCAAGTGAAAGGCCGAAACCACCTTCGGAAGGAAGGCTGCGGGCGTAGCACCGCTTTGTCCTTATGGAGGACCAAATATGGGGACTTGCAAGACAAGGCCGCCAATTCAGAAACCATCCTGTCGGATGTGATGGCTACCAGGAAGGCCACCTTCTGAGAGAGCGTCAAAAGAGGAATTTCCCTGATGTTCTCAAAATGAGGTTTCTGAAGCGCCGAGAGCACCAGATTCAAATCTCACGGAGGCAGTGGTGGTCGCACCGGAGGAGCCACATGTAGGACCCCTTGCACAAACTTACTCACCAGTGAATGAGCCGCCAGGGGTCGCTGAAAGAAAACAGCTAAGGCTGAAATCTGCCCCTTAATGGTGCTTCAGGCAAGTTTCTGATCCACTCCACGCTGTAAAAACAGCAAGATCCTGGAAACCGAATATGCCCGTGGACGCCAATCCATCTTCTCACACATAGAGATGTAGGCTCTCCACGTGCGATGGTAGATCTTCCTAGAAGACTTCCATGCCCTCAACACGGTTGAAATGACAGAATCCGACATCCCTTAGTACCTGGCTTTCAATAGCCATGCTGTTAAAGCCAGCGACTGTAAAACAGGATGAAGAATGGGACCTTGCGAGAGAAGGTCCTCCCGCATTGGCAGTCGCCAGGGTGCATCCGCCCCCAGGCACGCCTGGGCCAATCCGGGGCAATGAGAATCATCGGAATCCCCCCGGTCTCTACTCTGCGGAGCAGACGAGGAAGCAACTTCAGTGGGAGAAAGGCATAAATTAGACGATACTGACCCCACAGGGCCACCAACACGTCTGACGTGTCTGCCCAGGGATCTCTGGACCTGGCCACGAACCTCGACACCTTGCGATTGAGTCGAGAAGCCAGGAGATCCACGTCTGGCGTGCCCCATCTCCGGCAAAGAAGATTGAAAAACCTCTGCATGTAACGACCATTCCCCTTGGTCCAGCTTCTGGATAGTCCACCTGCCCATTTTCCACACCCGGAATGTAAACTGCCGATAGAGCCGGCCTGCTTCTTTCCGCCCACCGCAGGATGTGAGCGACCTCCGACGCTGCAGCCGAACTTCTTGTTCCTCCTTGATGGTTGACGTATGCCACTGCCGTGGCGTTGTTTGACTGGATCCTGACTGGACGTCCTCTTAACCTCTGTGACCATTTGGAGAGGCACAGCCTGATCGCCCGGAGTTCCAGGACATTGATCTGCAGTTGGGATTCGTCCTGAGTCCAGCAACCCTGGGCCGCCTGAACCCCCCAACCGGTCAGGCTGGCGTCCGTCGTAATCACAGTCCAATGAAAGGGGAGGAATGACTTCCGGGCACGAAGAGCCAGAAATCTCAGCCACCAACTCAGAGAAGCCCTGACAAGATGACCGATCTGAAACGGACGATCCAGAGACAACGGAGATTTGTTCCATTTGGAGAGAATCGCCTTTTGCAAGACCTGAGTGTGGAAGGAATTGGGCAAACGGCACTGCCTCAAAAGAGGCTACCATGAGGCCCAAGACTCACAAGCAAAAAACAGACACGAGCATTTGCGGGATGTCAACAACTTCACCACAGTCTGGAGCGTCTTCAACTTTTCCAAGGGAAGAAAGACTCTGGCCTCCGAGGAGTCCAGAATCAACCCCTAGGTACTCTAGGCGCTGGGTCGGTACTAACACAGACTTCTGGAGGTTCAGTATCCAACCAAACTCCCGGAGGGTCTGACTGGCTATAGACACGTCCTCCTCTGCTTGAAGCAGCTCTCAGAAGGTCGTCCAAGTAGCCTACGTTAGCAATACCGCGCTGTCTCAGCAAAGCTAGAATCGGGGCGAGCACCTTGGTGAAAACCCTTGGTGCCGACGCTAGGCCAAAGGGAAGGGCCACAAATTGATAGTGGTCTTCGCCGATCGCAAAGCGCAGGAACCTCTGATGCCTGACACAGATGGGGACATGCAAGTTTGCGTCCCTGATATCCAAGGACGCCAGGAAGTCCCCTGGATGGAGCGCAGCAACCACCAAACGAATCGATTCCATCCGGAACTTTTGAATCTTTATAAAGGCATTGAGGGCCTTGAGGTCCAAGATTAGACGGACTCTGTCCTTCTTTGGGACCACAAACAGATGCGAGTAGAAACCCTGAAACCTATCCTGTGGTGGTACGGGTATGATCACCCCGCACCACAACAAGTCTTGTACTGCCCCCTGGAGGGCAGCCCGACGAGCCGGAAGGAGAGGCAGATTTGAGGGAAAGAATTTGTTTGGTGGACAAGAAAGAAACTCTATCTTGTACCCCAAGGTGACCACCTCGCAGACCCACTGGTCGGAGAGCAGGGAGGTCCACCGAGCTGCAAAGCCGTCCCCCCCACCCTGGAGTTGGGGCAAAACTTCATGCAGTAGCAGGCTTGTTTGCTGGCTTGTTGGGCTTGCGCACCCAGGGACGCTTCTGTCCCCCAGCTGGACCTTTGTCCGCTTGGGAGGGTCTGCCAGCAGGTCCTGACTGACGAAAATACCGCTTCTGTGTGGGAAAGGAGGGCCCCGGCTTACGGCGCAGCTCCTTCCCTTTAGTGGACTGAGGCAGAAGTGTGCCCTTACCTCCAGTGACATCCTTAATGATGTCGTCCAGTGAGGCACCAAAAAGCCTCCCACCCTTGAAAGGCAAATCTGCTAGAGTATTCTTGGAAGCTTGGTCAGCGGACCAGCATTTCAGCCATATCAGGCGGCACAAAACCACCGCAGTTGCGGAGGCCCTGGAGATCAAAGAGGCCGCATCCAGGGTCGCATCACAGACGTACACAAGTCCCTTAACCAACTGTTCACTTCGGACCTCCTATCAGTAGGGTCCTTAAAAGCAGGGGTCCCCTCTACCGGGATAGTGGTTACTTTATTTAACCAAGAGACCGGGGGATCAACGACCGGAGGAGAAGCCCATTTTTTCAAAAGGCTCTCTTTAAATGGGTAACGGACCGCCATGCGCCGAGGGACCACAAAAGGACCTCTGCGGCCGTTCCCATTCCTTATCTATGAACTTGTCAAAGAAATCAACATAAAGGAAAAACCTTAACAGAGCGGGTCGGTTTGTGCGACCCAAAAGGGACAGACCCTGCAGTGGAAGTCCCAGCTGCATCCTCCAGCTTGAGAGTATCCCTCACAGCATTGATAAATGCACTCACAAGTGCCCTGTCTTCAGCTGACCCGGACGAGGGGGTCCTCCTCACAGGGAAGGTCCTGGTCCGCCTCTTCTGACATACCAGAACTGGGGTCCTGAGCCACAGCCAGGCCCGAGTCTGAACATACCCCAGGTGGTGGGAGAGGGCGCTTAGTACCCCCTTTACGCTCGCACGCCGCTTCCACCCTGGCAACAAATGACTCCAGGAGCGCCGACAAAGCGTCCATGGGAACCGAAGGTGCAGGGGCACCGGTTGGTGTCTCAGGAAAGTTAGGGGAAAAAAACGCCGGCTTCTGACTCCATATTGCCCACTGACAGCCCTTAGGGACTTAGTCAAGACACCTGACACAAATTTGTCCACCCTCCTTGTTTCACTGACCAGGGGGGTATCCAGGGAACTCACCACCCAGCAAGAGACTGTTCAGCGCCACTGCCCGCTCTCCATCCACACACAGCGTGTGACTGATGAACTCTGAGGTGAATTGCCATTCATGCTGTTCAGGAAGCCAGCCAGCACTAGAGGCCAAAACCCACTCCAAAATGGCTGCCGGGTGCCTCAGAGAAAAGCGCGCGGACCACAAGAAAATGGCCGCCCGCAATGCAGACCTGCGTCACAGCGCGGCCACCGCAAAATGTCCGCCAATGGGATTTCGCAATGCAATACACAGGCCCCAAAAACATGGCGCCGGAACTTCCAAAATGGCGCTTAAACAGCGAGGTGGACGAGAAGGCCGCAGCGGAGGCTTCCAGAAAATAACTACCCCCCCATAGAGAGCGGGCCTGGACAACCCCACAGCCCCGTCGGGACCTGGAGCCCCCCTACAGGTATTCCAAAGTCGCAGCAAGCCCTGCAAGGGGAGGAGGAAAAAGGGTGACAGAGGGAGAGAGGGGAGGGCAGGAGAACCCCCCAACGACCCCCTTAGGAATGCCCAGCTGTTCCATCCCACAGAAGCAGGAGGAACTGTACTTACCTGTCCTTGCGAGGACCTGCTGGTGCGTTCCTGACAGACCTACAATCAAGCAGTACGAAGTAGCTGTCGGCCCGGTCCACTGTGACTGAGACAGCAAGCAGCCCGGTCATATGTGAACCCTGGAGCAAAGCTCACCGGCCACCCCTGGAGCCATGGGGTATGTCGTGGCCAACCCCGCACGTAGCTAAGGCCTGCTCACGCTCGATGGCCGGACTGGGGAGACTACAAGGATCTATAATATCCAGCCTGTCACCCAGCCAGCAGTTGATAGAAGATTTCTTACAATAAAATAAAAAAAAATTATTAAAAAAAAAATTAATTTCTTCCGGACCCTGGGCCCAAAAGGGAGCCAGGTACTTCTCTACTAGGCAGAAAAAACTGAGCTGCTGACTGCAAGGCGGATGGTTATGTCTGGAGGGACCGCCCCCTGGGCGGGGCTGTTCAACTCTGTTAAAGTAACAAGTATTTAAATATTGAACATGTTCTGCCTAGTCCTCTCCTATAGAACAGGAACATAACCCAACTGTCAAGACTGAAGATGCTGTGTCCGTCCATGGACAGAAAGAGAAAAGGGGACCTACTCAATATTAGGTGGGTGGTCATAATATTAGGGCTGATCAGTGTACAGTATATGCCTTCAGTCATGTATCTAGACACATGTACAAAATAAAAAAAACGGGAAAACAGGATAGGTGGGGGAAAGCAGGAAAGATTTTTTGGTATTGTAAGAAACAAGATATTCCTGAAACTCCCGTTCATGCATGGCTCCCAACCAGAATATGAAGCATGCACATATAAAGTGATACAGGGTGGTGCTTCTTTACACAGAGTGCCTAGTGACTACAGATGTTTTATCAGGATTTTTATTTTATTTTTATTATATATATATATATATATATATATATATATATATATATATATATTTCCTGGCATGACAAGAAAAAAGGAATAATTGCATATTAGATTAGACTCATTAACCACTTGCCATCCAGCCACTGTATTAAAATGGCCGGACAGCTCCGTCCTGAGTGCAGGAGGGAGTAATAAAGCATTCATTCTCCTGCTCTTGTCACTCCCTATGTTCGCCGTGTCATTTGGACACAACAAATCACAGATTGGGGTCCAGGACGCATACAATGTACAGTGCGCCATGACTGAGCAATTGTTGGTCAAAGTATCACAGTGCTGAAAACTAGTCTGGACAGGAAGGGGGTTTAACATGCTGGTTTTTAAGTGGTAAAAAAGGAGCTAAGGGGGTCCTGGAAGCCCCCTCCTCTTTCCTTCTACACAATTCCCCCATCCCTATGAAATCATACCTCAGAGAAAAACTTACGGTATCTTCTCAATGCCGCTGAGGCTCAGTTCACATATGAGCTGCATGCGGCAGGGGTCCGATGCGTGCTGGTTCACCATTTAAGGTCCAATTTTAGCCCAAATGACGCACATTTGGACCCGCTGCACAGATTTGTGAACCTGCTCCATAGAGAGCCGGTCAAAATCTCCTGCTATTGCGAATCGGATGCGGAGATCCAATTCGCAATGGTGTGAACCCAGCTTAAAGCATGTATTCCACTGAAAAGGAGAGAATGGGGGCGGCTAAACAAAGTGAAGGAATGTAGACAAATAGAGAACCTTATTGCCTCCTCTCGAAACAAAATGCAAAACAGGTTTAAAAATATTAATTTCACTTTGTGAAACGGTAAGGCTTCGATGTCTGAAGACTCCCGAATCCACCAACCTACCTTTACCGCAGACCCAAGAAATACAAGCATCCTACCATCCTTTCTAAGACCCCCTTTCACCCATACTTTCCTCCCAACACCTCTCTATGATCCCTCTGGCTCCCCACCATCATAATACTAATTTTGTCCCCCCATCTTTATCAACTCACACATTACTTACTTGACACCTTCCAACCCCCACATCCCTACCCCCTTACTTATATGTCTTGGAGTTATTGCCCTCAACTATGTTAAACATATGCTGCTCATTACATTTCATCTCCCTTTCCAACAACTATAGTTCTGGCCTTCCAGAGTACAACACTATGGTCATTAAAGCGGAGGTTCTGCGGCCAAATGTTTTTTTTTTTTCTTTCTGTGAATTCAATGTGGGTTAACATCACAAGTTAGTACTCACTTGTTTGGCGATTACAACCATCCCCCGTCCGTTTCTGTTTACAAGAATAACTTTTAAAAATCGTTCTATTGATTTCCCATTTTGCTTGTGGGCATTGTGAAGCCCACAAGCACTGACTTCCTGGAATGCCTCCCGGCATTCACCGCTCCTTCTCACGTACGAGCAGTGTAGACGGCGAGCAGCGCCGTCAACACTGCCTGGTTGCCATCACAACGGGCGGCGTCATAGAAAGTATACGCCCCGTTGTGATAGCATTGAAAACTCTCACAGCGCAGAACGGGGCATGAAGGAGATTACAGCTACGCCCCCGTCACGTGACCAGCTCCCAGAAAACACTGCGGAGCTGGGGAGACGCCTACTCCCGCGGGAGAGGGATTAAATGAAAATGCCAATTACTTATATCCTACATGTCCACTGATGCGGTGTAGACAGTCTTGTGTTTTTGGTGAACCTCCGCTTTAAGATCTACAGAGTACTATATTCTGTGTATTGTCCTTGTACGGCCAATAATCATACCATGGCCATGTGTGTATCAGAATTAGCAAAAAAAAAAAAAAAGTGCATTTAACATTTTTGTTTTGAGAGCCTGTAAAGCATTGCACCAGCAATCAGCAGATCACTGATGCCAGCAGGATCTCAGTACAAGTATCTGCTTGCTTGTACGAGGTGGGAGCATACATATACTGACAGGAAGAATGAATGGACTACCACAGAACTCAACAGCGGCATGGTAGTTCATTGAAAATGACAAGCCGACAGCTGCAAAGATTGTCAGGACCTGTAGTCCCCAATTCACAGTGGACTGTGAATGATTGACACGGCCGCAGCCCTGCAAGGGCACCTTTTTTTAACAGAGTGACAGCTGGTGCCCATGAAGGGGGGGGGGGCAGGTCTGCAGCTGCTGGAACAGGTTACATGTTCCAAAAGGTGAACTCATCCTTTAGACCCCTTTCACACTGGGGCGCAGGCAGTGTTAGCGTTGAAGTGCAGCTAGTTTTAGCGGAGTTTGAAGAAAGGGTTAAAAGTGCCTGAAAGCAGCGCTTCGGCAGCGCTGCCCATTGATTTCAATGGCAGGGGCAGTTTATGAGCGTATACGTCGCTCCCGCACTGTCCCAAAGATGCCGCTAGAAGGACTTTTTTTTCCCCCATCCTGCAAGCGCACCGCCCCAGTGTGAAAGTACTCGGTCTTTCACACTGGGGTGGCTTGAGAGGTGCTTTACCGGCGCTATTTTTAGCGCTAAAACGCTTGAAAAGCGCCCCAGTGTGAAAGGGGTCTTAGTGTGATAAAGACCAGTCACTGCTGTTCTCTCTGCTTATGCAGGATGACTGGTCTTGTCTCCACCTCCCCCTGTAGATTTCTGCAGGCAAGCTGCAGTGGGTGGAGCTTGATGGGCCCCTTCTATCGCTCCGCTCTCTGCACAGGCTATGTACAGCACAGTGATGCTGTCACTGGTACTTTAAAAGTGAATATTTGGGTTTGCAAAGGCACTTTGGCCACACAAAGTGGATTTATTTAATCTGTGGCTATTGAGGAATGCATTTAAATAACAATTTTGTGCTTTAAGCTCAGACTTAACGCTTTCATTTTTTATTTTTATTTAAATAAAAAACATGTCATACTTACCTCCACTGTGCAGCTCGTTTTGCACAGAGTGGGCCCGATCCACATCTTCTGGGGTTCCTCAGCGGCTGTCTCGGCTCCTCCCCGTTTCTGATAACCCCCTCTGGGAAGCGCTCTCCCAAGAGGGTTACCTTGCGGGTGCGCTCCTGAGTCCTGTACCCGGCGTCCATAGCCGCCGACTACAGGACTCGGCCCCGCCCCCGGCCCTCACATCATTGGAGTTGACAGCAGCTCGAGCCAATGGCTGCACTGCTATCAATCTATCCAATGAAGAGCCGAGAAGTCCGGGCAATGATCGAGCGCGTTCGCGACGTGGGACTTTCGAGGGCTCAGGTAAGTAAACCGGGGGGCTGGTAATCAGATGTTTTTTTCACCTTAATACATAGGATGCATTAAAGTGAAAAAACATGAACCTTTACAACCCCTTTAAAGTGTAACTAAAAGGCAAAACTTTTTTTTTTATTAGATTGCTTGTCAGTTTTTATTGCCGTCGGTGCCCCTGTCAAGGATATTGCCCCTCTCCATTTGTCTTGTTTACCATCATCATTGGAAGTGAAAGTAAAAGAAAACCCTAAATTTTGGATTGTCCCCATAAAAGTAATAGAGGGGAAATCTTCCAATAGGGGACACTAGTTTGGGTGACCTGGGGGTCCCCAAGGAATTGCATTAATTTGCAAGGATTTCCTCTTATTTCCTGTTTGGATATGGGACAGGAAGTAAAAGGAAATCTCCCCAATGGGACACAGATGGCGATGGAAAGGTTGAACCCTCCCTTGCTCTATCCGAAATAAAAAAAATAAAAAAAAGAAGTTTTGCCTATAGTTCTACTTCTTGACTTCACAAGAGTAATGAATCTCTTCCACTTTTTTTATTACTATATCTGTAGCATATGAACAAACCTGTGATGTTCTATGTAAAATGTTTGAATCTAAAGATGGCCTGTAGTGTTAATTATTAAAAAAAAAAAAAAAAAAAAAAAAAAAGATTTTTTGATGCAGACACAGCTCTCTTCTATTCTTGACCAAAAGGTTTATAAAGCCACTTACAGGAGTATAAATTCTGGATGGGCCCTCTGCACACTGCTATACACTCTTTCCAGTAAACTATGCAATTAAAAAAAAGGGATTTTATAGCGAGTGACAAAAAAAAAATAAAAAAAAAAAAAAAAAAGTGTTTTCTCTTACATTCATAAACAGACACAGCTCTTTTCTATTTTTGACCATAGGGACGTCCCAAAGCAGTGTCTCAATAAGGAGCGGGCATAAAAAAAAAACACCCAAACTGGTTTTGGCTATAACAGAGAAGGGGTTTATACCAGCTGTGGCCATCAATGAACATAAGAAAAATATATTTTACAGAAATTAGATCAAAAAAAATTAATTCTAATGGTCTGCAGGGTATAGTGATGTTTGCATATTATCCTTGCCTCTATAACAGCGAAGGCCACACACAATACACAAATGATCCAAACATGTTGTGCCTCATGTTAATGCACCGGCATTACCTCATTCACTGTGAATCCATGAATAACTTGGCCAGGTTTATAATTCAGTGCTCTCTCGGTTGCAGAGCTTGCTTTCCACCTCCATGAATTCGCAACTAAAGCTCTGCAAAAGAAAAAAACTAATCATTTATTTCAAGGTAGTGGTTGTCTGTCTATTTGTAGAATGCATTAAATATTTGAACAGCAGGAATAAACTCCAACAGTTTACACATACTACATGTGATACGCCAGGAACTAGGTGAAAGCAAATGAAAGCAGTGAGCTACCGTGTTTCCCCGAAAAGAAGCCCGGCTTAGATTACTTTTGGCAACAAAAGACACAGTAGGGCTTAATTTCAGGGTAGGTCTTATGTCATGTGCTGTCTTCTCTCTCCCTCCCTGCCTGTCAGAAATCCTGTGTAAAAGTGCTTGTAAAGTGCTAGAATCCACTTCATTACAGTATCACACACTGCAAACTGTATGTTTCCGCAATCCAACCATGCCACATACCTTCTTATATAGTGCCGCTGGACGCATCCGTGACCCGCCGGAGCTCTGCAGAGGGAGGAGGGGGCCTGAGATCCCCTGCTGATAGCTTGAAGAGGAGAGCAGCCGCTGGGTGCTTCTGTGACCCGCCGAAGCTCTGCAGAGGGAGGAGGGCCCCCAAGGCCATGGAAGCTCAGTGCTTCCATGGCCTGCCAGACCTCTCCTCATCGCTCTGAGCACTGCGGGGGGGGGGGGGGGTCAAATTCCCCACTGACAGCTGAGAGAGGAGAGGAGGAGAGCAGCTGAGCACCGCTATAACGAAGGTACTTGGCACGATTAGATTACACAAACACACACAGTCTACACTATACACTAATGCAACAGAGTGGATTCCAGCACTTTAAACTAGGGCTTATTTTCGGGTAGGGCTTATATTGCAGCCCTTCCTGAAAATCACAGTAGGTCTTATTTTCAGGGAAAAATGGTAGTAAACACTGCAACTGTGCTAAAAATCACATAAAATTGTTTGTTCTCCGTAGTCCCTGCATGCAGTCCCTGTGTAGCTCGTCCCAAGCTTGGTAGGAAGACACCAAGAGTATCTAATACCCTCTGGGAATACTTGCATGACAATTTACTTTCCTGTTGACTGCAGCCCGTCCACCTGGGTATGAAGAACCCCGCTCCCGAGAACCCAGAGATCAAACACTGCGGATCGCTCGGTTCTCAGGAGATATGGTGCTGGTGACTGTCAATCACTGGCTCTCTGCTCTAACCCCCCGCTGGAGCACTGGGCTGTGGAGGGGGTGGGAGCGGCCAGCTCAGGCTCTCAGCGGCTCCATTAAAAGTTCAGCCGGTTTCTGGTCCAGGCATGTGGGCGGATCCTGACCATATGGTCACGATCTTTCCCAAGCCTGGACCAGGTCTGTAGTGAACAAGGCCGAAACGCGTTTACATCTGCTGTCTGTTTCTGTGTCTTTTGGAGAATCAATACATTTTGAAGTTTTTAAAGAGCAAGCAAGGAGTTGCAGACCATCTTTTCTCACCGGCTCTGTGATATCAGCCTACTGTCTGCTGAAAACGGGTCACAGGAGTGCAGAATGAACTGCACTCCTGTCATCCACAGGAGAAGTACAGCCACATGAGCTTTGGCTGTTCTTATCCTTTAAAGGGTTAGTTCACCTTTACCAAAAAAAAAAACTGCCTATGCAGGTAAGGAGCGTCCGTAGTTTAAAGGAAACTGTAGCTTTGACCAAAGATGAAAACTGCCCTGCCTTGTTGCCAAGATTCCCAGATCCTAACTTTCCACCCGCACCATCACACAGGCGTGATTTTCTTCTCTGATTCAAACCCCTTCACATGTGCTTTCTCTCCCCTGATGCAGAAGCGCTGAACTCTGTGTTTGTGACCTCACTCCTGTGATGGAGGAGGTGAACAGTAAGAGCTGGGAATTTCTAAGCAACCAGGCAGGACAGGATAATACCATTTCTGGGAGGTTTGCAGTAAGGCATTAGGAGGTACGTAAATGGCCTACGCCTATAGCAAGGACATTATTCCATTTTGGTAAATACTAAAGTTTGTTTTATTCTACAGGTGTCCTTTACCCGCATAGGCAGTTTAATGGTAAAGGTGAACTATGCGTTTAACTCTATGAAAATTACAACGCTTTCTGAAAAAACAGCAGTGCACGTCCTGTGCCTAAAGTCTCATAGATGTATATCTCTGCTGTGTGAGATCAAAGGCACTGTTGCCTCTGACTGCTAGTTTACAAGATTGGGAGTGAGATCCATTGTTATTCTGCATCATGCATTCTGTGGATCTTTGTTTCATGCCGCTTCTTGATCATTACCACAGCAGTCATCAAGGGAGGGGGGGGGGCAGCCCTGCCACGAGAAAGCAAAGCCATGCGCCTTTACCAAGACACCCTCCGCCACACCAAGACACCCTCCGCCACAGAGTGCAGAACAAGGCATTGGAAAGTCAGTCATGGGTAGAAGAGCAGCTGTTGGGAGCCCACAGGATATACCAGCAACTAGTGCTTTCGCCCTCTGCTTGCCTTTTTTGGATTAAGTCAATCGTCTTTAGGTTTCCTGCAGATGGGCATATTAAAATGCTCTATGCTGAATCTTTTTGCCAGGAGCTGGTAGAAAAATTCATTTTGGTGCATAATCTCATTCTATTGGGTAGAGTATTCTTCTATTTTTCCACTAGACTGAATTTTCAAGCATATGCATGCGCTCACACAAGTTTATGCAGGTTTACGTGCATACGCAAGTTATGCCAGTAAGCTCCTCTCCGAAAGCTGGTTTGGGCCATTTTTTATTGCCCCTGAACACTGCTGTAAACTACAAATTCTAAACAGGGACACATTGGCTGAAATACAGCTGTTCAGAGACATAAAAAAAAAAAATAAGAAAAATGCCCATAAAAGCTGGGTTTTTTTCTGCCCATGTGCATTAGACCTTAGGCTCTATGAACACTATACGCTAGAAAAAAAAAAAAATTGCTGAATACAAAAATGCTAATATTTAGCATTTTGCCAGCATTTCTGCAGTGTTTAGGAGTGGTAAAATATTTGTTAAGGAGTGGACGGCCGCCCGCGTAGGGGTACATAGTACACCTACTCATTCACCATGAAATAAAAAAAGTGTAGTGTAAATAGAACACAAGATAATTTTTTTTTTTAAATAAAGGACCTGTCAAAAATTGTCCCCCAGTGTAGATCCAGCTATACACTGGTTGTTGAGGATGCCGGTAAGCCGCTGGGTAAAAATAATAAAAAAAAAAAAAAAAAAAAAAAAATACAACACGTAAAAAACGCTGGAAACCAGTGCTTGGTAGCAGTTAACTGTAGCTTGCATTTTTTCCTGCAAAAAAAAAAAAAACGCGCCAAAACTTTTTTTCTGCTCCTAGCCGCTGAAGCAGTGTAGTAGTGTAGGACACATAGGAGAACACTATTTAACTTCTAGGAGCAGGAAAAAACCCTAGTGTGCGTGGAGCCTTAAGCCCCGTACACACGGTCGGACTTTTGGCCAACAAACTTCATTTTGAGCAAGTTGGACCAACAATCCGACCGTGTGTACGCTCCATCGGACAAACTTTTTTGCTTTCATCGGACAAAAGTTGGGTCTGCAAACGGACAAACTTTTGGCCAACAAAAGTCCGATGGAGCAAAGTCCGACCGTGTGTACAGAAAACCATCGGACTTTTGTCCGATGGACAAAACAACTAATGTTAAAATCAACCAACAATAGCAGAAGTTGACCAAAGGGTGGCGGTAAAGAGCAGAAAAACCACGTAATGTTGCAAAAAGTTTTGGGAAAGTTTGCAGAAAAGTCCTGTGGTGTGTATGCTATAGGTGTGCCCGGCCAACTCCGTTCGGACAAAAATCCAGGGAAAAGTCAGATGGAAGTCGGACCGTGTGTACGAGGCTTTATAGAGGACAATATTTATTCTGGATGAACCTACAAGCTTACACACCTTCTATATCTCTCTTTGCCAAAAACGATTGTTATGTAACAATCACAGGCCGTAGGTAAGAATTCCGCACTCGCACAATTTCACAGATGGATTTTTTTTCTTTTGGAGATAAAATCCCTCACGTATAGCTCATGCCTGCGGGGAATGCCTCCAACACTTGGCTTTAGTGAACAGAGGAGATTAACTGGAGCGAAGAATCCATTTGTGCCGTGCCACTTCCATACCTCCATCAAGTAGGAATAATCTGACAGTCACAAAGCAACAAAAGGCAGAGATCAGAGCCCCGTCCACTGACCACATTCCTGACACGTCTAGGAGGAAATGCTCACTCTGCTCACTAGATGTCTAAGAAAAAAATGAAGGTTGTCTCTAGAGGTCTAGGCGACAGCAGGCCGTCTCTCTCTCTCTCGCTAGAGGTCTAGGCGACGGCAGACAGGCTCTCTCTCTCTCGCTAGAGGTCTAGGCGACGGCAGACAGGCTCTCTCTCTCTCGCTAGAGGTCTAGGCGACGGCAGACAGGCTCTCTCTCTCTCTCTCGCTAGAGGTCTAGGCGACGGCAGACAGGCTCTCTCTCTCTCTAGAGGTCTAGGCGACGGCAGTCTCTCTCTCTCTCGCTAGAGGTCTAGGCGACGGCAGTCTCTCTCTCTCTCTCGCTAGAGGTCTAGGCGACGGCAGTCAGTCTCTCTCTCTCTCGCTAGAGGTCTAGGCGACGGCAGACAGTCTCTCTCTCTCTCGCTAGAGGTCTAGGCGACGGCAGACAGTCTCTCTCTCTCTCTCTCGCTAGAGGTCTAGGCGACGGCAGACAGTCTCTCTCTCTCTCTCTCGCTAGAGGTCTAGGCGACGGCAGACAGTCTCTCTCTCGCTAGAGGTCTAGGCGACGGCAGACAGTCTCTCTCTCTCTCTCTCGCTAGAGGTCTAGGCGACGGAAGACAGGCGCTCTCTCTCTCGCTAGAGGTCTACGCGACGGCAGGCACGCTCTCTCTCTCGCTAGAGGTCTAGGCGACGGCAGGCACGCTCTCTCTCTCGCTAGAGGTCTAGGCGACGGCAGGCACGCTCTCTCTCTCGCTAGAGGTCTAGGCAACGGCAGGCACGCTCTCTCTCTCTCTCGCTAGAGGTCTAGGCGACGGCAGGCACGCTCTCTCTCTCTCTCGCTAGAGGTCTAGGCGACGGCAGGCACGCTCTCTCTCTCGCTAGAGGTCTAGGCGACGGCAGACAGGCTCTCTCTCTCTCGCTAGAGGTCTAGGCGACGGCAGACAGGCTCTCTCTCTCTCTCGAGGTCTAGGCGACGGCAGTCTCTCTCTCTCGCTAGAGGTCTAGGCGACGGCAGGCACGCTCTCTCTCTCGCTAGAGGTCTAGGCGACGGCAGGCACGCTCTCTCTCTCGCTAGAGGTCTAGGCGACGGCAGGCACGCTCTCTCTCTCTCGCTAGAGGTCTAGGCGACGGCAGGCACGCTCTCTCTCTCTCGCTAGAGGTCTAGGCGACGGCAGGCACGCTCTCTCTCTCTCGCTAGAGGTCTAGGCGACGGCAGGCACGCTCTCTCTCTCTCGCTAGAGGTCTAGGCGACGGCAGGCACGCTCTCTCTCGCTAGAGGTCTAGGCGACGGCAGGCACGCTCTCTCTCGCTAGAGGTCTAGGCGACGGCAGGCACGCTCTCTCTCTCGCTAGAGGTCTAGGCGACGGCAGGCACGCTCTCTCTCTCGCTAGAGGTCTAGGCGACGGCAGGCACGCTCTCTCTCTCTCGCTAGAGGTCTAGGCGACGGCAGGCTGTCTGTAATAACAGTTTCTCTATGTGATGACAGTCTCTCCCTCTCTAGGTGACAGCAGGCTCTCTTAGTCATACTCTCTCGCTCTGACGACAGCCTCGCTCTCTTTCGCACGCTCTCTCTAGGTGATGAGTCTCTCACCTTTTCTCTCAAGGTGAGGAAAGGCTCTCTTTCTCTAAGTGATCAATTTCTCTCTCTATGTGAAAGCTGTCTCTTTTCCTCTCAGGAACAGCCTCTTGTGCTTTCTCTCTCAGGTGATGACAGTTTCCCTCTCTAGGCGATGACAGCCCCTCTCTCAGGTGATGAGTGTCTCTCTCTTGTGCTCTCTCTCTCTAGTCTAAGCGACGACAGTCACTTGTGCCCCCTCTCTGGGGGATGACAGCCTCTCTCTAGGCGATGACAGTCTCGCCCTCTCTCTCTCTAGGCGATGACAGTCTCTCTCTCCCCCTCACTCTCTAGGTGATGACGGTCCCCCCCCCCCCACCCCTCGGTGATGACAGCCTCTCCTGCTCTCTCTCTAGGTGATGACAGTCTCTCGCTCGGTGGCGGCGGGCACGCTCTTGCTCACACTTGCTATGTGATGACAGTCTCTCTCTCTCTCTGTGACGGCAGGCACTCTTTCGCTCTCTATGTTTAGACTGTCTCTCTCTCTCACGCTCTCTATGTGATGACGGTCTCTCTCGCTCTAAGTGATGACAGGTTCTCTCACGCTCTCTAGGTGATCTCTCTAGGTGATGGTAGGTTCTCTTGCTCATGCTCTCTATGTGATGACAGTCTCTCTCTTTAGGTTATATGTGTGAGCGAGAGAGACCGTCATCACATAGCAAGTGTGAGCGAGAGAGTGCCTGCCATCACTGAGTGAGACTGTCATCCCATAGAGGGTGTGAGTGAGAGAGAACGTGTCTTCATCCGAGAGAGAGACTGTTATCACCTAAAGAGAGCACGAGACAGGTTCTCTCGCTCACGTTCTCAATGTGGTGACAGTCTCTCTCTCGGTGACGGCAGGCACTCTCTCACTTACGCTCTCTCTGGGTGACGGCAGGTTTTCGCTCCCGCTCTCTCTAGGCGTAGACAGTCTCTCTCTCGGGGATGACAGCCTCTCTTGTGCTCTCTCTCTAGGCAATGATAGTCTCTCTCTCGGATGGGGACAGGTTCTCTCTCACTCACACCCTCTATGTGATGACAGTCTCCATCTCTCTCTTGTGCGCTCCCTCTCTAGGCGATGACAGTCACTTGTGCTCTCTCTCTAGGCGATGACAGCCTCTCTCTCTCTAGGCGATGACAGCCTCTCTCTCTTGCTCTCTCTCTAGGCAATGACAGCCTCTCTCTCTTGCTCTCTCTAGGCAATGACAGCCTCTCTCTCCTGCTCTCTCTAGGCAATGACAGCCTCTCTCTCCTGCTCTCTCTAGGCAATGACAGCCTCTCTCTCCTGCTCTCTCTAGGCAATGACAGCCTCTCTCTCTCCTGCTCTCTCTAGGCAATGACAGCCTCTCTCTCTCCTGCTCTCTCTAGGCAATGACAGCCTCTCTCTCTCCTGCTCTCTCTAGGCAATGACAGCCTCTCTCTCTTGCTCTCTCTAGGCAATGACAGCCTCTCTCTCGCTCTCTCTAGGCAATGACAGCCTCTCTCTCGCTCTCTCTAGGCAATGACAGCCTCTCTCTCTTGCTCTCTCTAGGCAATGACAGCCTCTCTCTCTTGCTCTCTCTAGGCAATGACAGCCTCTCTCTCTTGCTCTCTCTAGGCAATGACAGCCTCTCTCTCTTGCTCTCTCTAGGCAATGACAGCCTCTCTCTCTTGCTCTCTCTAGGCAATGACAGCCTCTCTCTCTTGCTCTCTCTAGGCAATGACAGCCTCTCTCTCTTGCTCTCTCTAGGCAATGACAGCCTCTCTCTCTTGCTCTCTCTAGGCAATGACAGCCTCTCTCTCTTGCTCTCTCTAGGCAATGACAGCCTCTCTCTCTCTTGCTCTCTCTAGGCAATGACAGCCTCTCTCTCTCTTGCTCTCTCTAGGCAATGACAGCCTCTCTCTCTCTTGCTCTCTCTAGGCAATGACAGCCTCTCTCTCTCTTGCTCTCTCTAGGCAATGACAGCCTCTCTCTCTCTTGCTCTCTCTAGGCAATGACAGCCTCTCTCTCTCTTGCTCTCTCTAGGCAATGACAGCCTCTCTCTCTCTTGCTCTCTCTAGGCAATGACAGCCTCTCTCTCTCTTGCTCTCTCTAGGCAATGACAGCCTCTCTCTCTCTCTTGCTCTCTCTAGGCAATGACAGCCTCTCTCTCTTGCTCTCTCTAGGCAATGACAGCCTCTCTCTCTCTTGCTCTCTCTAGGCAATGACAGCCTCTCTCTCTCTTGCTCTCTCTAGGCAATGACAGCCTCTCTCTCTCTTGCTCTCTCTAGGCAATGACAGCCTCTCTCTTTTGCTCTCTCTAGGCAATGACAGCCTCTCTTTTGCTCTCTCTAGGCAATGACAGCCTCTCTCTTTTGCTCTCTCTAGGCAATGACAGCCTCTCTCTTTTGCTCTCTCTAGGCAATGACAGCCTCTCTCTCTCTCTAAGGGGATAGCAGCCTCCCTCTCTCGTGCTCTCTTTCTCTCTCAAGGTGACAGCCTCTCTCTCTCATGCCTGCTCTCTCTAGGTAAAGACAGTCTCTCTCTCTAATCTCTCATGCATGCTCTCTCTAGGTAAGGACAGTCTCTCTCATGCACGCTCTCTCTAGGTAAAGACAGTCTCTCTCTCATGAGCGCTCTCTCTAGGTAAAGTCTCTCTCATGCGCGTTCTCTCTAGGTAAAGTCTCTCATGAGTGTTCTCTCTAGGTAAAGTCTCTCATGAGTGTTCTCTCTAGGTAAAGTCTCTCATGAGTGTTCTCTCTAGGTAAAGTCTCTCATGAGTGTTCTCTCTAGGTAAAGTCTCTCATGAGTGTTCTCTCTAGGTAAAGTCTCTCATGAGTGTTCTCTCTAGGTAAAGTCTCTCTCTCTCTAGGTAAAGTCTCTCTCTCTCTCTAGGTAAAGTCTCTCTCTCTCTCTCTAGGTAAAGTCTCTCTCTCTCTCTCTAGGTAAAGTCTCTCTCTCTCTCTCTAGGTAAAGTCTCTCTCTCTCTCTCTCTCTAGGTAAAGTCTCTCTCTCTCTCTCTCTCTAGGTAAAGTCTCTCTCTCTCTCTCTCTAGGTAAAGTCTCTCTCTCTCTCTCTCTAGGTAAAGTCTCTCTCTCTCTCTCTCTCTAGGTAAAGTCTCTCTCTCTCTCTCTCTCTCTAGGTAAAGTCTCTCTCTCTCTCTCTCTAGGTAAAGTCTCTCTCTCTCTCTCTAGGTAAAGTCTCTCTCTCTCTCTAGGTAAAGTCTCTCTCTCTCTCTCTAGGTAAAGTCTCTCTCTCTCTCTCTCTAGGTAAAGTCTCTCTCTCTCTCTCTCTAGGTAAAGTCTCTCTCTCTCTAGGTAAAGTCTCTCTCTCTCTCTCTCTAGGTAAAGTCTCTCTCTCTCTCTCTCTAGGTAAAGTCTCTCTCTCTCTCTCTAGGTAAAGTCTCTCTCTCTCTCTCTAGGTAAAGTCTCTCTCTCTCTCTCTAGGTAAAGTCTCTCTCTCTCTCTCTAGGTAAAGTCTCTCTCTCTCTCTAGGTAAAGTCTCTCTCTCTCTCTCTAGGTAAAGTCTCTCTCTCTCTCTCTAGGTAAAGTCTCTCTCTCTCTAGGTAAAGTCTCTCTCTCTCTAGGTAAAGTCTCTCTCTCTCTAGGTAAAGTCTCTCTCTCTCTCTCTAGGTAAAGTCTCTCTCTCTCTCTCTCTAGGTAAAGTCTCTCTCTCTCTCTCTCTCTAGGTAAAGTCTCTCTCTCTCTCTCGGTAAAGTCTCTCTCTCTCTCTCGGTAAAGTCTCTCTCTCTCTAGGTAAAGTCTCTCTCTCTAGGTAAAGTCTCTCTCTCTCTAGGTAAAGTCTCTCTCTCTCTAGGTAAAGTCTCTCTCTCTCTCTCTCTCTCTCTCTAGGTAAAGTCTCTCTCTCTCTCTCTCTCTCTCTAGGTAAAGTCTCTCTCTCTCTCTCTCTAGGTAAAGTCTCTCTCTCTCTCTCTCTAGGTAAAGTCTCTCTCTCTCTCTCTCTAGGTAAAGTCTCTCTCTCTCTCTCTCTAGGTAAAGTCTCTCTCTCTCTCTCTCTAGGTAAAGTCTCTCTCTCTCTCTCTCTAGGTAAAGTCTCTCTCTCTCTCTCTCTAGGTAAAGTCTCTCTCTCTCTCTCTCTAGGTAAAGTCTCTCTCTCTCTCTCTCTAGGTAAAGTCTCTCTCTCTCTCTCTCTAGGTAAAGTCTCTCTCTCTCTCTCTCTAGGTAAAGTCTCTCTCTCTCGGCAGGTGTGTTCTCGTTCTCTCTCTCGATGATGACAGTCCCAGTCTCTAATATATATGGACAGGATCTCTCTATGGGATGACCTTGTCAGACTCATTCTGTCCCAGGGTTTCTATAGAAGGACAGATGAGAGACCATCAGCCTGGGTCCCTGGTCTTCTAGCAGACTCTGCCATTACAGCCTGGCACTGTATATTTTCACATGTACACAGAAGTTACTTTCCAGCATGGGAGCAGTACTAATAATAAAGCATGCACTGTCACAGCACGTGAAGAGAACTATGAGCACACGCTGAGCACCACATAAAGTTTGATGACAAGAACACCATAAAAAGCTGTTATCTCACCTGCTCACGAACAGCCCGGCTTTGCACTGCCTTATCATCTCTGGGCAGTACACCCAGCCGGCCCGGCTTCACTCTGCAGAATAAACTCCCCACCCCCTACCATCCCGGATAACCACTGGCCGAAGCCAGACCTACGCGTATGTTGATTGGCTGAGAGGCGTGGCCTCCCAGACTTGAAACAGAACATGTGAAGAGCGCTCTGCTCATTTGTCAGCGTGCTCTGAACGTCACATGTTCTCGTCACTCCGCCCCTTATTGCTTACCTACCATACTGTGTTATCTAACTCATTTACTGACAGATAGCGGAGGAAGCTGCCCTCCACCAATCACCTGTTGAGTTGCTTTAAAACTGATGGACCACTACAGAAGGGAAGAAAGGCGGCAGCTGATTGGCTGGAACAGATTCTGCGTTTTTTTCTTTGTATAGAAAGTTGTCAGTTTGGCTTTCTGTTGGTTCTCTTTATAGACTTTTTTTTTCTAAATCCATCTTTTTTAAATTTACTTATGGATGGAGTAAGGAAGGGGTTACTTTAACCCCTTCATGGTGAAGGTAAAATATACTTTTCTGGAATTTTTTGTTCACATGTAACAATCAGTATTTTTTTTTACTAGAAATGTAGCGACATCACCCCTCTCACCCCTTCTCATTCTCGGCTTGTCTAGGGGTGTTAGTACTGGGGGGAGGGATGAGATACACCACGGCCCATGTTCTCCATAGTGAAGAGGTGAAGGCCAGAAAGATCGGGCTTTGTGTAGGTGTCCTAGAGTCAAGTCCTGTCCTTCGTCCCTGACTCCTTTGCTCCTAGTAACCAGAATTCCACACACTGAATGGGTCCAACACAGTTTTATTCTTCTCAGCGAATAAACATAGAGCACAGTCAAGTTGGGACCTTTGCAACAGTTCAGTATTAATGGGAGTAGGTCGAGGCACAATCCTTTAACCACTTCCCGCCCAGTCAATAGTGAATTGACGTCCGGGAAGTGGTTGCAATATCGATACTGGACGTCATATGACGTCCTGCAGGATAATGCCTTGCGCGCGCCCGCAGGGGCGTGCAGCGCGGTGATCGGGGACGGCATGTGTCCCTCGGACACAGCGCTTCCCCGATCACGGAAACAGCCAATTTCATTGGCTGTTTACCATGTGATCGGCTGTGTCAAAGTCACAGCCGATCACCTGTCAAAACAAACTCGGCGGCGCGCTCCGTGCGCGCCGCCACAGGCTTGCAGAGCGGGGATCGGGGAAAGGCGAGTGTCCCTTGGACACAGCGCGTCCCCGATCAGAGTAAACCGCCAATGAATTGGCTGTTTACCACGTGACCGGCTGTGTCCAATCACAGCCGGTCACAAATGTAAACAAACTCCACAGGAGTTACTACCTGATCCCTGCTCTCTCCTCACACACCGATCTGTGAGGAGAGAGAAGAGATCAGTAAGTTAGCTCAGTGTAGTTTGTCTACATAAGTTTACAGTGCACAACACGCCCCCCCCCATAAAGAGGACCTGTCACACAGCCCAGCACATCAATCAGCCCAGCCAATCAGCCCATCTGTCAATCAGCCGATCTGTCAATCAGCCCATCTGTCAATCAGCCCATCTGTCAATCAATCAGCCCATCTGTCAATCAATCAGCCCATCTGTCAATCAATCAGCCCATCTGTCAATCAATCAGCCGATCTGTCAATCAATCACCCCACCTGTCAATCAATCACCCCATCTGTCAATCAATCAACCCATCTGTCAATCAATCAATCAGCCCATCTGTCAATCAATCAGCCCATCTGTCAATCATCTGTCACAGGCCCACCTCCATCGGTACCGCCATTGGCACCGCCACACAGGCTACCAGTACCGCCATCGGTACCAGTACCACCACCAGTACCGCCACCAGGCCCAGCATCTATACTGCCACACAGGCCCGCTACCAGTATCACCACTAGTGCCGCCATCGGTACCACCACCAGTACCACCACCCGTACCACCGTCGGTAGTGCCCCCACCACCTGTACCACCACCTGTACCGCCATCGGTACCATCACCACCCGTACCGCCATTGGTACCACCACCACCTGTACCGCCATCGGTACCACCACCACCTGTACCGCCATCGGTACCACCACCACCCATACCGCCATCGCTACCACCACCACCCGTACCGCCACCTGTACCGCCATCGGTACCGCCGCCACCACCACCACCCGTACCGCCATCGGTACCACCACCACCACCTGTACCGCCATTGGTACCACCACCACCCATACCGCCATCGGTACCACCACACAGGCCCACCACTAATACCTCCATCGGTACTACCACACAGACCGCCACCACTACCACCAGCAGTACCATTACACAGGCCCACCAATAAGCACTGCCATAATGTCCCAAAGGGTTTACACACCTGAGGAGGCATATGCCATTCTTGCCATGTCGGATGATGAGAGCAGCGGGGAGCTCCCATTATCCGATTCTGGTTCGGAATACGAGCCAGTGGAGGATAGTGGCTCAGAGTCCGAGTCCCCGGAGGAAACCGTCCCTCCCAAAAGAATGCGATCGGCACCAAGATCAGCACCAAGATCAGCACCAAGATCAGGAGAACTGCCCACCACCAGCAGCGCCATACCCCAGGAAGAGGAGCCCAGTACAAGCAATGGAAATGCACGCCCAACCCGAAGAATCCAGCCCCAATCCTACCTTCCCGATGCCTTGGCAAACCCCTTATGTTTGCCTGCCAACTCAGGATCCGCTATCATCCCCCCTTTCACCGCACAGCCAGGTGTGCAGCCCGACACTACAAATTTTTCTAAATTTGATTATTTTTGTTTATTTTTCCCACAAGATTTGCTGCAGAATATAGTGGATCAAACAAATCTGTATGCATCCCAATTTATTGCTGCCAACCCCGATTCTTCCTACGCCCGCATGTTCCAGTGGCGGCGTCTAACATTGGAGGAATTTAAATTATTTTTGGGCCTTATGTTCAATATGGGGCTTACAAAAAAGAACGAAGTCCATTCATATTGGTCCAAACGCCCCATCCAACACATGCCCATATATTCCGCTGTCATGTCCAGGAAAAGATACGACATGATTATGCGCTTTCTCCACTTCAATGACAATTCACAGTGCCCTCCCCGAGATCATCCCAACTACGACAAATTGTACAAGATACGCCCCCTAATCAATGCCTTTTCCCAGCGATTTGAAGAAGTTTTCATCCCAGACCAAAAAATTTGTGTGGACGAGTCCCTCGTACATTTCACCGGCCGACTGCAGTTCAAGCAGTACATACCAAGCAAGAGAGCCAGGTATGGGTTAAAATTAAATAAATTATGTGATCGAGCCACTGGATACGTCTGCAAATTCAGGATCTACGAAGGCAAAGACTCCCAGCTCCAGCCCCGTGATTGCCCCACATTTATTGGAACCAGTGGGAAAATTGTCTGGGAGTTGGCATACCCCCTGTTCGGAAAAGGTTACCATTTATATGTTGATAATTATTATACCAGCCTGCCCCTTTTTCGCCACCTTTACAGTAAACCAACCCCGGCCTGCGGTACCTTAAAAAAAAACGGAAGGGATTCCCACAAAATTTATTGACAAAAAAATTGCGACCTGGAGAATCGGCATCCATGAGGAACGAGGAGGTGTTGGCCATGAAGTGGAGGGACAAGAAAGATGTCCACATCCTCTCTACGATCCACAATGACACCATGGTGGAGATCCCAAGAAGACGCGGCTCCATTGTAAAGCCTGAATGTGTCCACGACTACAATTTGTACATGGGGGGGTGGGTTTAAACGACCAGATGCTACAGCCCTACTTATCAACCAGAAAGTCCCATTATTGGCACACAAAAAGTTGCGTTTCACCTGTTTCACATGGCCCTTTTTAATTCGTTTGTCTGCTACCAAAAAGCAACTCAAAATCACAGACTCCACTACCTCCAATATATCGAAGATATCATCGATGCCCTCATTTACCAACAAGATCCCGCCCCAGGAAGCATTCGCTCTGATAGTGTGAGTCGGCTTCACGAGCGACACTATCCCTTTAGCATCCCCCCCACAGAATCTGGAAGAAGACGCCAAAAGAAATGCCGTGTATGCAGCAGAGGAGGAGTAAGAAGAGACACCAGCTATTATTGTCCCGATTGTCCCTCCCAACCTGGCCTGTGCATCGGAAATTGCTTCAAAAATTATCATACATCCATTAGTTCCCCTTATTATTAACAGACTGCCATTTCCCTATTTGCCTGCTACCATGTTACTAACTACCTTCCATGTTAATTAACTGACCCTGGCCTGTTTACCGACGATGCCTCTGCCTGCCGATTTAAACCACGTTTCTGACTTCCACGCGTACCGACCTTGGCCTGTTAATCGACCATGTTTTTGCCTGCCACTTGGACTGATCTTTTGGCCATCTACTTTTAGTACACAGGGGTCTCACATATGTGAGGGGCTTCAGAATAGTGTTCTGAGTAGAGAAAATCAGTTTTTCGTTTTCTGTGCTCCAAGAACAGGGTCTGGTTGCCCGGAGGCTTCAAAGCGATTTGGGTGGGAGAAGCCTCTACCCCTGTCCCCCTGGCCCTAAGCTTGATGGTCCTTCCTGCTGCCTGGACCAATAATTTGGCTGTGCTGACCATATTACTGCCTGTAATGACCCATGACATTATGGACCATGTTTCTTCCTGCTGCTTGGACCAATACTTTGGCTGTGTTGACCATATATCTGCCTGCTGCCTCTACTGACTTTGGACAGCATTTCTGTGGGACACCTCTGCCTGCTACCTGGACCTGTGCTTTGGCTGTGCTCTGGCTGTGCTGACAGTATCTCTGCCTGTGCGAACTATGGACAGTATTCCTGCCTGCTGCCTGGATGATTGCTTTTGCTGTCGCTGACCTCATCCCTGCCTGCTGCCTGGACCGATGCTCTCCTCTGTGGACCACTGCACTTCTAAAACCACAGGTAATCTTTTGTTATTTGGTATGTACCTGCTATGTGTTAGATATATGAAGGGCCTTCAAAAATGTGATCGGTAGTCAGAAAATGATATGTGCAATTAATGCTGCTAGAATGCCTGGAGGTGCTACTTGGATGTTGGGCCACTGTATGTGGCCAGGCTGTGTAAAAGTCTCAAACATGTGGTATCGCCATACTCAGGAGGAGTAGCAGAATGCATTTTGGGGTGTAATTTTTGCTATGTACATATTATGTGTTAGAAATATCTTATAAATTGACAACTTTGTGTAAAAAAAATGCATTTTAATTTTTTCTCCACATTTTCCAAAACCTTCTGGAAAAAAATGAACCGTTCAAAAGACTCATAATGCCTCATAGATTATACGTTGGGGTGTGTGCTTTCAAAAATGGGGTCATTTTGTGGAAAATTCTATTGTCCTGGTGCTCCAGGGCCTTCAAAATTGTAATAGGTGGTTGAGAAAGGATATGTGCGATTTATGCTTGTAGAACGCCTGAAAGTGCTACTTCAATGTTGGGCCTCTGTATATGGCCAGGCTGTGTAAAAGTCTCACACATGTGGTATCGCTATACTCAGGAGGAGTAGCAGAATGCATTTTGGGGTGTTATTTTTGCTATGTATATGCTATGCGTTAGAAATATATTATAAATGGACAACTTTGTGTAAAAAAATGCATTTTCATTTTTTCTCCACATTTTCCAAAACCTTCTGGAAAAAAATGAACCGTTCAAAAGACTCATAATGCTTCATAGATTATACGTTGGGGTGTGTGCTTTCCAAAATGGGGTCATTTTGTGGAAAATTCTATTGTCCTGGTGCTCCAGGGCCTTCAAAATTGTAATAGGTGGTTGAGAAAGGATATGTGCGATTTATGCTTGTAGAACACCTGAAAGTGCTACTTCAATGTTGGGCCTCTGTATATGGCCAGGCTGTGTAAAAGTCTCACACATGTGGTATCGCTATACTCAGGAGGAGTAGAAGAATGCATTTTGGGGTGTTATTTTTGCTATGTATATGCTATGCGTTAGAAATATCTTATAAATGGACAACTTTGTGTAAAAAAAATGCATTTTCATTTTTTCTCCACATTTTCCAAAACCTTCTGGAAAAAAATGAACCGTTCAAAAGACTCATAATGCTTCATAGATTATACGTTGGGGTGTGTGCTTTCCAAAATGGGGTCATTTTGTGGAAAATTCTATTGTCCTGGTGCTCCAGGGCCTTCAAAATTGTAATAGGTGGTTGAGAAAGGATATGTGCGATTTATGCTTGTAGAACGCCTGAAAGTGCTACTTCAATGTTGGGCCTCTGTATATGGCCAGGCTGTGTAAAAGTCTCACACATGTGGTATCGCTATACTCAGGAGGAGTAGCAGAATGCATTTTGGGGTGTCATTTTTGCTATGTATATGCTATGCGTTAGAAATATCTTATAAATGGACAACTTTGTGTAAAAAAAATGCATTTTCATTTTTTCTCCACATTTTCCAAAACCTTCTGGAAAAAAATGAACCGTTCAAAAGACTCATAATGCTTCATAGATTATACGTTGGGGTGTGTGCTTTCCAAAATGGGGTCATTTTGTGGAAAATTCCATTGTCCTGGTGCTCCAGGGCCTTCAAAAGTGTAATAGGTGGTTGAGAAAGGATATGTGCGATTTATGCTTGTAGAACGCCTGAAAGTGCTACTTCAATGTTGGGCCTCTGTATATGGCCAGGCTGTGTAAAAGTCTCACACATGTGGTATCGCTATACTCAGGAGGAGTAGCAGAATGCATTTTGGGGTGTAATTTTTGCTATGTATATGCTATGCGTTAGAAATATCTTATAAATGGACAACTTTGTGTAAAAAAAATGCATTTTCATTTTTTCTCCACATTTTCCAAAACCTTCTGGAAAATAATGAACCGTTCAAAAGACTCATAATGCTTCATAGATTATACGTTGGGGTGTGTGCTTTCCAAAATGGGGTCATTTTGTGGAAAATTCTATTGTCCTGGTGCTCCAGGGCCTTCAAAATTGTAATAGGTGGTTGAGAAAGGATATGTGCGATTTATGCTTGTAGAACGCCTGAAAGTGCTACTTCAATGTTGGGCCTCTGTATATGGTCAGGCTGTGTAAAAGTCTCACACATGTGGTATCGCTATACTCAGGAGGAGTAGCAGAATGCATTTTGGGGTGTCATTTTTGCTATGTATATGCTATGCGTTAGAAATATCTTATAAATGGACAACTTTGTGTAAAAAAAATGCATTTTCATTTTTTCTCCACATTTTCCAAAACCTTCTGGAAAAAAATGAACCGTTCAAAAGACTCATAATGCTTCATAGATTATACGTTGGGGTGTGTGCTTTCCAAAATGGGGTCATTTTGTGGAAAATTCCATTGTCCTGGTGCTCCAGGGCCTTCAAAAGTGTAATAGGTGGTTGAGAAAGGATATGTGCGATTTATGCTTGTAGAACGCCTGAAAGTGCTACTTCAATGTTGGGCCTCTGTATGTGGCCAGGCTGTGTAAAAGTCTCACACATGTGGTATCGCTACACTCAGGAGGAGTAGCAGAATGTATTTTGGGGTGTAGTTGCAATTATGCATATGCTGTGTGAGAGAAAAAAACTGTTAATATGACCAGTTTGTGTAAAAAAAAAAAAAAAAATTAAATTTTCCCAAGAATTGTGGGAAAAAAATACAACTTCAAAAAACTCACCACGCCTCTTAGTAAATACCTTGGACTGTCTACTTTCCAAAAAGGGGTAATTTTAGGTTTATGTGTACTTTCCTCGCTTGTTAGTGTCTCAAGAAATGAGATATCCCTTCAGTACATCAGGCGTGATCAGATGTGATAAATTTTCAGTGATTGCCACCATAGTTTGTAGACTCTATAACTTTCACAAAGACCAAATAATATACACTAATTTGGGTTCATTTTACCAAAGATATGTAGCAGTATACATTTTGGCACAAATTTATGAAGAAAAATTACTTATTTGCAAAATTTTACAATAGAAACTAAAAAAAAGTGTTTTTTTTAAAAAAAAATTGCTGTTTTTTTGCTTATATCGCAAAAAATAAAAAACCCAGTGGCGATTAAATACCACCAAAAGAAAGCTCTATTTGTGAGAAGAAAATGATAAAAATTTTGTTTGGATACAGTGTAGCATGACTAAGTAATTGTTATTCAAAGTGTGAGAGTACTGAAAGCTGAAAATTGGTCTGGGCGGGAAGGTGCATAAGTGCATGGTATTGAAGTGGTTAAAGTATCGCTAACCACTGTGGTGTCACCAATGGCAAATAGTCACTGCCACTGACTATATGAGGTAGAACATGAATTACCTTCGCTAGCACAGCCCCTGTCAGGGGAAGGAGATCCGTCCAAGGGAGTCACCGGAGGCCTCTCTGTCACCAGCAATGCTGCGCCGGACTCTTCAGAGAAGTTCCGCTCACCAGTCTTTTCGACCTCAGACACGGGCACCCAAGGAGTTAGGGCCCCCTCGGATTCCTCCACCCTCGCGGAACTCAGTCGAAGGTACTAAGCCCCAGGCCTCCGCCATAGTACCTCACCCCAGGCTAAAGGTGCCTGAGATGGACTCAATCTCCCGCTCCGGCCTGGTCAAGGGCACCTGGGCCCGGAACGCCAGCACCCAGGCTGAGTGCGGCCGTGTCCTCCGACTCCGAACTCTGAACCCCGTGGTAAGGGCGTCCGCCCCTTTTATCCCCTCTCCCTTTGCGTCACAGCAGGTTCCCCGCCCGCCGTACCAGCGCCAGGGGAGGACAAAAAGGCACAGTCTTGTGGTGAGGGTTCAACTCCGGCCAGGGCGACAATGCCACCTGCAGGCCGCAGGGAACCTCACACCACCAGAGTCCTCCAAGAACCATAAAAGGGTCTCGGATTCCCTAGCAATCAGTGCATCTGGGTTACACTACCACCCAGATGCTTCCCCTAAATTCAAATACCCGCTACAGAAATATACTTGGAACATTACATATATATTTTTTGAAGCAGAGACCGTAGAAAATAAATTGGTGGGTTTTACAATTTTTATGTCACACGGTACTTGCGCAGAGACTTTTTAGACGCAATTTTTGGGGGAAAAATAACACCATAAAAATTTAATGCCAAAAAAAACACAATACATAACCCATTTTTTAAGTAAAATATTTAAGATGATGTAACGCCGAGTAAATAGATACCAAACATGTCACACTTTAAAATTGTGCAGGCTTTAACAGCCTTTACATGTTACCACATTAGATGTACACAGGAGGTCTGGCGCTAGAACTGCTAGAACTACTGCCCATGATCTGTGGTTTGACGCCTGACAGCAGGCTGAGTGGAGCTGCCAATCATCCTTAGACCCTGTCCTCCTTCCCCGCACTGTCCTGCCTCCCACTGGGATTAGGCACGGCTACGCATGTGGTTGTAAGGAGGGAGGAGGAGGAAGCAGATAGGAAGAGAGGCTTGCCCTAAGGGCTTCAGGGTCCATCCTGATCAGGAACAGCAAACTTTCTCCTCCCCCAGTAAGTCCACTCCCCCCTACAGTTAGAAGCACCTCCCTAGGGAACACACTTAACCCCTTGATCGGCCCCTAGTGTTAACCCCTTTCCTACTAGTGTCATTTATACAGTGATCAGTGCATTTTTATAGCACTGATCACTGTATAAATGTCACTGGTCCCAAAAAAGTGGCCCATCTGTCTGCCGCAATGTCGCAGTCCCGCTAAAAATCGCTGATCACCGCTATTACTAGTAAAAAAATTATAATAATAAAAATGCCATAAATGTTTGTATGTATGTATTTTGTAGACGATATAACTTTTGCGCAAACCAATCAATAAACGCTTATTGCAATTTTTCTTACCAAAAATATGTAGAAGAATACGTATCGGTCTAGACTGAGGAAGACATTTTTTTAATATATATATTTCTGGGGGATATTTATAATAGCAAAAAGTAAAAAATATAGTTTTTTTTTTTTTAAATTGTCGATCTTTTTTTGTTTAGGCCCCATGTACACTGGACGCTGTTAAACGCGCGTTCAGAGGCAGTTGGACACTTTTTTCAACTGCCCCTGAACTCATTCAATGTTATCTTATGTGTACATGTACACAGTCTCGGTTATTGCCGTTTTTAGGCAGTTGCGTTTAACCTAGTTTTTCTGAAAGCAAAGAAATTAGTTCCGACGCCAAAGATTTCCACGCTTCAGATGCCAAACGCGGTACCGGCGTTTAGCCGTGTTTTCGTTTATAAGCGTTTTTAAAGGTGACCTATTTTTTTACATGAAAAATCTCAAAAATGATGGCAAATGATGAAAAAACATTAAGAAAATATAAAAAAAACTGTAATTGCTTGCATTGCATTGTGGACAATCCACAACTTGTGGCCATGTGACGTGGCAAGTGCACAATTCACAACTTGTGTCAGGTGATGTGGCCAGGTGACGTGGCAAGTGGACAATCCACAACTTGTGTCAGTTGATGTGGCAAGTGGACAATTCACAACTTGTGGCAGGTGATGTGGCCAGGTGACGTGGCAAGTGGACAATCCACAACTTGTGTCAGGTGACGTGGCCAGGTGACATGGCAAGTGGACAATCCACAACTTGTGTCAGGTGACGTGGCCAGGTGACATGGCAAGTGGACAATCCACAACTTGTGGCAGGTGACGTGGCCAAGTGACGTGGCAAATGGACAATTCACAACTTGTGGCAAGTGGACAATCCACATCTTGTGCCAGGTGACGTGGCAAGTGGACAATCCACAACTTGTGGCAGGTTATTTGGCAAGTGACACGCTAAATACAAGTACACTACTGCTCTCTCAGCTGCTGCTACTCACTCTGGTCTCACAAAATGGCTGAAATGGTGAATAATACAGTTTTTTTGAGCTTAGGGAGGGTCCTTATGATGTTTCTTAATGCGGCTAAACGCGGCATGCAAACGCGTCAAAACAGGCGTTTCTAAACGCCAGTTTCAAGCTTCGTTCAGAAGAGTTTGCACCAGCGTCCCGTGTACATGGGACCTTATAGTGCAAAAAATAAAAACCGCAGAGGTGATCAAATACCACCAAAAGAAAGCTCTATTTGTGGAAAAATAAGATTGTCACTTAAAGCGAAGCAGTGCCGTGACCCAAAAAATGGCCTGGTCATTAGGGGGCAAATCCTTCCGGTCCTTAAGTGGTTAAAATAATTATTAATTTTTTATTTTACACTGTTGTTGTTTTTTTTAGATTACTTTTATTCCTTACACAAGGAATGTAAACATCCTTGTGACAGCAAAAGGCATGTGACAGGTCCTCTTTATGGAGAGATCCGGGGTCTACAAGACCCAAGATCTCTCCTCTGCATTTAAAGAGGAATTAAACCCTGATGGGTTTTACTTCCTCTTTATTCCTCTGCAAAGTAAAAGCATAATGGGCTAGTGTGCATCGCATACTAGCCCATTATGTGGCACTTACCTGCAAATGAAGCCTGCGATGTCCGCGAAATTCCCCCCGCTGCTGGAAGCATCCATCTTCACTCCTCTTCCTTCCGAGGCCAGGGACTCGGGCTCTGTGACTGGTCGGAGCCACGTGACGGGCAGTCACGGCACACACTGGGAAACAAAATGGTATGGAGGGCCATTTCTTCAATGCGCATTGACGCACTACAAGGTAAATACCTTCTTAACGGCGCACATTTAGAAGATATTTTCAGTACATTGAGGTAAGCCTTATTAAATTTTATTCACACTTGCTTGCGGCTGTAATGTATTGCTGTAATGTATTGCTCCCGGCAATATAGATGAAAAATCAATGAACAAAATGGCATGCCCCCCCCCCCCAGTCCATACCAGGCTCTTTGGGTCTGGTACTGATTTTAAGGGGAACTCCATGGCAAAATGTAAAAAAAAATTGGCGTGGGGTCCCCCCCCCAAAATCTATACCACACCCTTATCCGAGCATGCAGCCTACCCATACCCATTCATCAAAAAAAAAATGACAAAAATTAAAAACCACAAGAGACAATTCCTTTATTAAAAAAATTAAAAAAAGTGTCTATCTTTCGGGTCCGTCGGGCGGCGTGATTGACAATGGATTTACATTGCGGGACACTTTTTAACCATAATGGCTGACCCCACAATCACAAACCATCTTCGAACAGAACTACCCCCCGGCTTCTTAAGAACTGTGAAAAGGATCTTAAAAACTGTCACTTAGGATTATTTTCCTGGTTTGAACGTGTGGCAATTATCAAAATGGTGATCTTGCCTAAGTTCCTCTATCTGATGTGCACTTTACCCATTAGAATTCCCCCAAATTTTTTCAAGGCACTAAACTCTATTTTATTAAAGTTCTAAAGTTCCTATGGAACCAGCAGAAATCTAGAATTAGACTTAACTAGCTGACTAAACCCAAGGAATTGTTCAATTATTCAATAAAGTTGGCACCTGTGTGCCTTTCTTATATATATATATTGTAGCAATACCCCCTAGAGTTGGTTAGTTTTGGGTTTTGCACATTACCTCTTCAGCTTCGTGGTCCGGGTAGGAAAGTCTGTAGTAATGCAATGTCCACACAGATGTAAAACCTTAAACAGTCAGGCTTTATTTTCTTATTGTAGCGGCCTCACCCCATCTCCTTTGTCTAGGGGTATGTCACACGACAGGGTGAGATGCGCTACGGCCCATGTCCTCCCCATAACTGTGGGTGAGGTGAAGGCCAGCACCAGATATTTCCTCGGGCCTATGTGCTTTTGTCTGGAATACAGTCCTGCTGTGTCAACACCTCCCTCTGCTCCCATTAACCAGAGTTCCACACACCGATCACAGTCCAACTCTTGCTTTATTGTACATCTCACAATAAACAGTGCTTCAGTAGCCAACTGGTTGCGACTTGATAACATTTTGATACAGGGAATGAGCAGGTCGAGGCACTATCCTGGTGTCAGGGAAATTCCCCATCTGTTGTCACCAATCTGCGCTCAGTGCACATGCGCGGCGAAACGGCGCATCGGCGCGTGCGCGGCAGGACGGCGCTTCGGCGTGCTCGGGTGCGCGCACCGGCGCAACGACGAATGCGCGTGCGCAATAGCTCGCCAATGGGATTACAGGCGGGCCTATTTAAACAGACGCAGTAACACTATCTGGTTGCTGGTTTGTCAGCTTTGCTGTGTTCTTGTGCCTGAAATCAAGTTAAAGTTCTCCTGCTGTGACCCGGACCGGATTTGACTACGCTTCTGCTTCTCCTGAACCTGACCCCTTGGCTTGCTAAACGGACTTCTGCCTCTCTCCTTGTGCTTGACCCTCGGCCTGTGACCCGGATCTGCTGCCTGTCTCCAGCCCTCTACCTTCTGCCTGTACCCTGGACTTCTTGCTTAACCTGACTAGTCTGGTGCTTTCTGCTAAAATCCTAATCGGACTTGTGCCCTTGCTACTGTTTGCTGTTTGACCCTGTCTACCCTTGGTGTTTGACTCCCGGCCTGCTCTTCAGACTCAGCCCTGCTAGATTCTTCAGCAAGACACTTCTACCTGCTGGTGGCCAGTGCTCCCTCGTGCTGTCCTCTCCCTGTCTCACCTCCAGGGGGCGGAGTGCGCTTGGGTGCAAGGGTGAACCACTCTCGGCATCTCGGCCTCGGTAAGTACTTAGCCTGATACCTGGTTATTAACTAAACCACTGCGATCTCGCCAGCGGTTACTATAGCATTCAGCTAGAAAGGACTTAGAATCTGAGAGTCTCTACCAGCGACTCAAGAGAACGTAGATAGGAGTACCTTCGCTGCGTTGCTGCCCCTGTCAGGGGAAGATGTCCCTCCAAGGGAGTTACCAGAGGCCCATCCGTCACTGGGTTGATGCTGCTCCAGACTCTCCGGACGGGTAACCTCCCCGGCCTCCTCACCTCAGACATGGGCCCCATCCATCTCAGGGACCCTCGGACGTCTCCACCCTTGCGGGATCCAGTCGAAGTCACTGGACCCCAGGCCTCCTAGTTTAGTACCTCACCCCAGGCTGAAGGTGCCTGGGATGGACTCCAACTCCATTCCGGTCAGGCCTAGGGTGCCTGGGTCGGAATCCAGAACCGCCCACACCCAGGCCTAAGGTGCCTGGGCGCATGAAGAAGATCCTCCGGAAGACCTCGTGGTTAGGGTGTCTCCCCCTTTTATCTCCTCCCATCGACACCACGGCAGGTTCCCCGCCCTCGCCGCACCATCTCCGGAAAGGGACAAAAAGGCTAGCACTGTAATGGCAAATCTACCTTGAGCCTTCAGGTACCCCGCCACCAAGAGGCCAAGGAGATTATTACACCATCCAATCCTCCACGAACACAAGTGGTCCACTATTTCTGTACTTACACACCTGAGTGTCCCACCTAAATTTAGAGACCCCGCTACATACTCCCCCCTGTGATTTGACGCTGGTCCCCAGCGTCTGGTGCAAACCCATGTCTCCCATGGAGTGATGACACAAGCTTAGCCCCAGAGGCTATCCCTAAAATTTTGAACCTCAACCATACCAAGACCTGCTCAAAGGGGAAAGGGAATATAAAACAATAAAACTTTTCCCTAAAAACATCTATCATGTACACATATACAATCCCTCCCATCACTGTCTAAGAACCACCCCACACTCAGCAGTCTTGACAGACGAATCTCCTGCAGAGGGAAAAAAAACAACACACAAGAAAATCCACATCCTGACATTTTTGTGTTAATTTGGAATGAATGGGTCCATCAACCAATAGACCCATTCGCTCCAATGAGTAAAGTGATGCGTGTGTAAAAAAAAAACAAACAGCCATTGCACAACACTGCCACCTGGTGACAGTGCCGCGGTAATGACACTTGGTGCAATCTTCATTCTTCCTGCGTCCCTACACTAATTCTACCCCAAAGTCTGTCTTTGAACTGTGAGGAAGAGAGAACAAACAAAAAAAAAACTGCTCTCATTCCTCCTGAAGAGTAGAAAACAAAAGCCCAAATAAAAAAACTAGGGCACAGTTCGGATGCTCCGGCAGGAACACTTCTAGAAGATTGTAGGAAAGGAACAACAAGTGAGTCTCTTCTCACAAGTAGAACTTCGGGTCAGGCAAGAACAAGGGCTTCAGATGTTTATCAAAAACCTCAATTGAGTAGTCAGCATCCTCTCCATCTTTCCTGCAGATGCGCGGATATGGCGACCCCACATCCAGTCTGCTCTGCAGTCCCGAAACTTTTTCAACACGGATGGCGAACAGGACAAATATCTTCATGCATGGGGTACTTTAAGCTTTTCCCAAACAAATTTGTCATACCATCTCTGGCGTATGACCTCAACTTCAAAGAGTAAGTCCCGAGGCAAGTAGAGATATTCCCACCCATACTCACGGGCGACTCTCTGTGAGAAAAGTCGTTGCAATCTGGCCAAAGGAGGCATGGCTTCCCGCTCACCTTCTCCGGGTTGAACGATGGCCTCCGGATGCCGAGGTACTTTCACTACCTCTGAAGGCTTTTCTCTCGGTGCTCGTAGTGAGGCTCGCTGCATCCCCTCCACCAAGACGGGCGATGTTGTAGATTGTGGGAAGGCACTTTGAGGACTAGACTTCCTTGTAGACTCCGGGGCTTGTACCCGGGGCGTGCTGTCTCCTATCGACATAGGGGAATC
This sequence comes from Rana muscosa, assembly GCA_029206835.1. Lineage (NCBI taxonomy): Eukaryota > Metazoa > Chordata > Amphibia > Anura > Ranidae > Rana > Rana muscosa. The sequence goes on from CM055122.1 coordinate 228,150,650, forward strand.
CTGCGGTACACGTAACACAGGCAATGGGCGTTTGTCCCAGCCCTTCCGATGAAACAGTTCATCAATCTCCCCGTCATCTCCACAATCTGACAGCGACTCTAGGTCGGAAGTGTCATACATCTCGGCGGGAAGGTAGTCTCTGGTAGACGTGGTACTACCCTCCCTTGCGGGCTCCACCGGCTGTGGACCCCCGACACCTCCAAGCACCACCACAGTCCCAGCCCCTGGCTCACCTTGACCTTTTATAGAACTGGGATGTCCAGGACTCTTCCAACCGGATCCATCCAGGCCAGGCAAGCGACGGGGTGAAGCTCGACCATGACCACGGGAGGCCTGCACCAGGCCAACTTTCCTCTTCGAAGGTGGGAGCAGAGAATCTGTGGTGACCGAAGCAGCATCCTCGGATTTTTCTCTCTCAGTCTCTGATTGGGCAGTCACATCGCCCTGGTCAGTGCGTACGGGAACCTCCGCAAAGGCCTGGATCTCTCCTTCTAGAGTAGCGGTACCTGTGAGGCTGTTGAGACGAAGGGCCCGGGGCCTTACTGTGGATGGCTCCACCTCGAACAAGAACTCTTTGCATGCCTCGCAACGCCCGAATGGCTTCAGGTGGACCACCAGTCCCGAGCACCCGGGACAGATCACGCCGAGGGCCTCCGTGTCTCTGCATAAGTACAAAGCCAACTGCCCTCGGGGCCTGAGTCTTAGCCATGACTAAGCACTAGTTTTCAGTGTGAAACGCGTCGGCTGTACCCCCCCCATTTCTTGCTGTGACTTGCAGTGCTGTAAGTTTTTTTACCCAATAAAGGCAACCTTCATGGTTTTCGGAGTGCGGCTGTCCATTCATTCCACACGCCCTTTTTCTGCCTGAGTCTTATCCCCGTGTCTGTAAGGGGAGCAGCGAACGTAGTCATCTTCGTGGGGTAGGGAACCGGAATCCACGGGGAGCTTGAGGCCATCCCGACTATCTGCTGCTCCATCACGCACTGACCACGCGCCAAAGTCTCCACGTGAGTTTCTCCACATGGCCAGACTCCTCCCATGACTTGCACGTTTTTGCGGGCTTCCTTCAAGCTCCGCCCACAAACTGTACAGTCACGGGGTGCCTCATGGCGCAGTGCAATAAAAGCCCCCACATGTAGTACTTCACATGGCTGGACTCCTCCCTCTTCTCGCTCCTCTGCATGGGCCTTTCCCGTCCTAGGGTAATTTCCATGACTTTGAGCAGGGATGCACTTTGGCCAATCACATGGCCGACCTGCTCGGAACTCCTCCGGGCAGCAAAGTCCAGACACAGCCATTCTTTCTTCCAAAGTCAAAACACATATCATCCCGGACTCACGAGCCCCCACGTGTAGCGGCCTCACCCCATCTCCTTTGTCTAGGGGTATGTCACACGACAGGGTGAGATGCGCTACGGCCCATGTCCTCCCCATAACTGTGGGTGAGGTGAAGGCCAGCACCAGATATTTCCTCGGGCCTATGTGCTTTTGTCTGGAATACAGTCCTGCTGCGTCAACACCTCCCTCTGCTCCCATTTACCAGAGTTCCACACACGATCACAGTCCAACTCTTGCTTTATTGTACATCTCACAATAAACAGTGCTTCAGTAGCCAACTGGTTGCGACTTGATAACATTTTGATACGGGGAATGAGCAGGTCGAGGCACTATCCTGGTTATTAACTAAACCACTGTGATCTCGCCAGCGGTTACTTTAGCATTCAGCTAGAAAGGACTTAGAATCTGAGAGTCTCTACCAGCGACTCAAGAGAACGTAGATAGGAGTACCTTCGCTGCGTTGCGGCCCCTGTCAGGGGAAGATGTCCCTCCAAGGGAGTTACCAGAGGCCCATCCGTCACTGGGTTGATGCTGCTCCAGACTCTCTGGACGGGTAACCTCACCGGCCTCCTCACCTCAGACATGGGCCCCATCCACCTCAGGGACCCTCAGACGTCTCCACCCTCGCGGGATCCAGTCGAAGTCACTGGACCCCAGGCCTCCTAGTTTAGTACCTCACCCCAGGCTGAAGGTGCCTGGGATGGACTCCAACTCCATTCCGGTCAGGGCTAGGGCACCTGGGCCGGAATCCAGAACCGCCCGCACCCAGGCCTAAGGTGCCTGGGCGCGTGAAGAAGATCCTCCGGAAGACCTCGTGGTTAGGGCGTCTCCCCCTTTTATCTCCTCCCATCGACACCACGGCAGGTTCCCCGCCCTCGCCGCACCATCTCCGGTAGGGGACAAAAAGGCTAGCACTGTAATGGCAAATCTACCTTGAGCCTCCAGGTACCCCGCCACCCAGAGGCCAAAGAGGTTATTACACCATCCAATCCTCCACGAACACAAGTGGTCCACTATTCCTGTACTTACACACCTGAGTGTCCCACCTAAATTTAGAGACCCCGCTACATTATGCAGTAAACGTTGAGAAAGTGGAAGGTATAGAAGAGCAGGGGAAGGTTCAGGCACCCGCCACAAAAATCACAAAGGTATCAGTTCAAAGTCACTCACCACTCTCTGTGTTTAGAGTGGGTATTGGTCACCCGGATAGTCCCCTCTCACATGGTCTAGCAGCTGAGATGACACACGAATCAGCAACAGGGCAGTTTCTGCCACAGACTGCCCAAGATGAATTGAGTCTCTGCCACAGACCTGTTGAAGTGAACAAATGGATAGTCCAGGAATCCTCTGCCACACGATTTCAATGTCCCAAATTTCCAGCCATACAGTTAAAGAGCCTTTAAGCCAATCCGGCGAACTGCAGGGCTTGTAGTATAGCGGATCCCTCCTCAATGAAGTTACTGGGCCTCACCCAAGACGTCAGCACTTTGCCGGTCTCCTCCAGGGCAGGTCCTCCCCTGGTCTCCTTCACCAAGACAGCTTCCTCCCCATTTGGATGGACAGCTTGGGATCCCTTCTCAGTTTGCAGGCCCCAGCCAGACTAGCTGGGCCTACTAGACAGCGATGCAGCCTCGGGCCAACATGGCCCGAGACCAGAACCACACACACACACCTCAATCCTGGAGGGCCGCGAGGCGGAAACGGACCCCAATCAATGGCGTCTGCCCCTTAGGTATCCCCTCCCAGCAGGCACAGCGGATTCACCACTCCCCCCGTACCACTGCCGAGAAGGGCCACTCAATGCACCATGGTTTGCCCGTGTTCCAACAGATGCCTGAGGTGGTAACGCCACCTACAGTCAAAAAGTGAAATTGCTATCAGGCAAACCACAACTAGAACAGAGGCGAATTTCAATGTAATTCAACTGTCTGAGCCCAACTACTGGCTCAGACATCCCTCTATTTTTTGAATAGCGTCCCAACCTTTTGGGGAGGGTGCTACAATATACTATACTATCTTTATTTTTCTGCCTTAAAAGTCCAAGGGGGCGGTCCCTGATGAACTTCGCTGCATGTCTATTTCATGCTTTTTTAGGATGTTGGCAGACTCTCCACACATTCAATTCTCATTAAAACCTCTCTCCCAAACCCAAGGAATTGGGTGGGATGGGCCTACCGGATTTCAAACATTACTACTATGCTTCACACCTGGCTAGAGTAATTGACTGGCACTGCCATGGCCATATAAAAGACTGGATATCACTAGAAGCAGACTTGAACCCGATACCATTGAAATACTCTCCTTGGATCCCATGGACCAGTTATCCCCTTAAATTACACCGGCACCCCGTTACACACAACACATTGGAGATTTTCCACTCCATTTCCAAGCGTAAAGCCTCGTACACACGACCGAGTTTCTCGTCCAAATCCGACAAGAAAAGTGCAGAGAGAGCTTTATTGTCGAGAAAACCGTTCGTGTGTATGGTTTTACGACGAGAAAACTGTCGTAAATCTCGACGAGAAAAATAGAGAACCTGCTCTCTATTTTCTCATCCGGATTCTAGATTTTCTCGTCGTGTTTCTCGTCGCCCTGTTTTGCGACGAGAAAATGGTTTGTGTGTATGCTTTTACGACTCTTCAAAAAGCGCGCATGCTCAGAATCAAGTATGAGACGGGAGCGCATCTTCTGGTAAAACAAGCCTTCGTAAAGGAGATAGCACATTCGTCACGCTAAAACGAACTGAAAGTACGAAGACTGAAAAGCGCGAATCGTCTCTTCCCAAACTTTTACTTCACACACTGTAACACGAGATCAGAAAAAGCAGCCCAAGGGGTGGCGCCATTGAAATCGATCTTCCCCTTTATACTGCCATCGTACGTACTGGACGTGACCGCGCAGAACAACGACGAGATTTGGAATTGTCAGTGTGTACGCATGGAAAGCTTGACGAGAAACTTGTCAAGGTTAACAAGAATCTCGTCCAGAAAAACGACGTGTTTTTGACGACGAGAAACTCAGTCGTGTGTACGAGACTTTCGACTATCACTACGTCTCGTAGCCCTTTGACACCACTGAAAGACAACCCTGACTTTGCCCCGGGTATCCAGAACACAACATTTGCAACCAATAAAGCAGAACGCCCCACTATTGGCAGGTGATGGATGGACACAGGAGGAAGTGGTCAGAGGAATCACAGGAGGAAATCACTGATAAACAATGGAGGTATGCTTGCATATTAGCACATAAGTGTTCCATAAGCACAAAAATGCAGGAAACTAGTTATAAATTGTTGACGCACTGGTACAACACCCCAGATAAGCTTAACGTGTGGGATCCACAAAAAATGGATTCTTGCTGGAGATGACAAAAAGAAAGAGACACACTGATCCACATCTGGTGGCATTGCTCCCTAATCACATCCCAGACCAAACTAAACTTAAACGCAGCCTGCTGCTTATTACACGTGACAAATTTTACACTTAAAAGATATAAGCACTCCTTAACTAAACACCTCCTAAATGCAGCCAAATCATTGATTCCTCTACATCGGAACTCTCCCCGGGTTCCATCCATCCCAGAATGGCTAAACAAGGTCAAAGACATTTGTGATTTGGAAGATGCCCTGGCGCAGGATACAGGTGGTGTAGAGAGATTTCACAAGACCTGGCTACCCTGGTTTGTCTTTAAATATTCCCAGGATTTTGAGGACGCCATGTCCTCCCACACCTCATAATGATCGAACAAACGCATGCTCTCACAGGACCATATCTTTAATTCACACTGTTTAAGTGGAACTGAAAGCTAACACTCTACCTAAACTCCTTCCATTCTTTTCTTCTATTTTCCCCTCCCTACCCTTATAATAACAACATCTTATTTCAGGGTATTTCAAGCTGTACCAAAAATTTATGCAGTTGTACCTGCGACTTGCGTATTGTGCATCTTTTCTCTACTTCTTTCAATGAAAGTTGAATGTTAGGAAAAAAAATCAAATAGAAAAGGATATAACAGACATTAAAAGAATAGAATATATAGAGTAAAACAGAACCAAATAGAAAATAAAAGAATAGAATAAACTATAATAGAATGAAAAACAGTAGCATAAAAAAATAGAATAGAATAAAATATAATATAACCATTTCCCAAAATTCAAATAGAATCAATTTGAATTTAAATAGAATAGAAAAGAATACATTAGAATATAATATAAAAAAACAGAATAGTATAGAATAGAAATAACATAACCATCCTCTGAATTTCGAATAGAATAAATTTGAATTTAGATAGAAAATAATAGAATAGTATAGAATAGGATAGAATAAAAAATAATAGAATATAATAGAAAATAAAATAATAGAATAGAAAAGAATAAACAAATAGAAAAAGAATAGAATTCAAAAAAACGATACAATAGAATAGAAAGGATATAACCATTTCCCAAATTTTAATAGAATCAATTTGAATTTGAATAGAATAGAAACAAATAGATTAGAATAGGAAGATAGTTATATTCTTTCAATTATATTCTGTTGTATTTTTCTATACTCTTCTGTTATTTTCTATTGTATTCTATTATTTTCTATTCTTTGCAAATTAGAATTTCTATTATTTTCTATTGTTTTTTTAATTCTATTATTTTCTATTCTATTCTTTTCTATTGGAACTTCAGAAGATGGTTATATTCTTTCTATTTTATTCTATTCTCTTTTTTATTCTATTCTATTTGTCTCTATTCTATTCTATTGCTATTCTGTTATTTTATTTTCTATTCTATTTTGTTCTGTTTTACTCTATTATATTATATTCTTTTATTTTCTGTTATATATTTTTTTTATCTAATATATTTATCTATTCTTTTCCAATATTTTCTATTCTATTTTATTCTCTTTGGAAATTGGAAAACTATTCAAATTTGAAAACTACTCGAATTAGAAAACTTTTCGAATTAGAAAACTTTTCAAATTCGAATTTGAAAACTATTCTATATTGATTTGAAAACGATTCAAATCAATTTGAATTCTGAAAATTTTAATTGATTCAAATATGAATAAACAAAACTAATTCCAAAAACAAATTAAACGGGTTTAACTAATTAAACTAAACAAATTTATGTAAATAATGAAACGAAACAAAACAACTTTTTTGTTCTGCACATGTCTAGTAGTCAGCCACACATAGAGCAGAGTGGGCCCTGTCTGTTGTCAGCTCTGAGGAAACTGAGTGAACACGGACCTGTCATCCACCCGCTCTGCTCAGATCAGCAGGGGACAGATTCCCAGCTGATCAAAGCAGTCTCCACCCTGTGTGAAAGGGGCCTAACCCTGACACTGACCTAGATCAAACCCTGATCTATTTTTCCTTTATTTTTATTTTTTACTTTATGATCTACTAGGACCCCAAAATCTTTCTCCATCCTGGATCCCCCCAAATGTTCTCCTACTAGTGAGCAACTTGCGTTCATATATTTTTTTCCCCAAGTGCATTACTTTACATTTTTCAACATTAAACCTAATTTGCAGTAGTAGTGTGTAGTTGCCCACCCCTTTTAAAAGGGAGGGCAAAATAATTATTTATGTATTTTGGCCCGGTGGACATCCACTCATCCACTCATAAAACATAACTACATATCATGGATATTTACAGTAAAAAGAAAAAATGGCGCAAAAAGAGTTCTGGCAGAGCATAAATTCCAAATGTCAATAAATGATGCAAGCACCAGCGGCAGCTACCATAAGCAGAAGCAGGCTCTGTAAGATATGATAAGGAAAGGAAGGTGCGCCAAACTAAGTGCAGTATAAAAGTTTTAATGGAAAATTAGTAAAAGACAGCCAAATGGCTACTCACAAGATGTTGAAAAATATAAGGCATGTATAAGGTAATTGGTGGTCCGGTGTCATCTATGGCGGTCCTCGGGGGAGATGTAGGTCCCAGATGAGAAGGTAGCTGAAGGCAGGTCTGCGGTGTCAGCAGAGAACGTCTGGGCATCAAGGCGCTGAAGGCCGTGCGTGATGTTAACCTTCCTGTGATGCAGGAGAGACCAGGAAGATGCGCTTCAGCGTGGAGCGCAGCATGCCGTCGGAACCGGAAGTGACGTAATGCAAGGAACAGACCAATGGGATGAAGCGTTTCACAGCATCCGCTGTTTCACCAGATCCATCTTCAGCTACCTTCTCATCTGGGACCTACATCTCCCCCGAGGACCGCCATAGATGACACCGGACCACCAATTACCTTATACATGCCTTATATTTTCCAACATCTTGTGAGTAGCCATTTGGCTGTCTTTTACTAATTTGCCATTAAAACTTTTAAACTGCACTTAGTTTGGCGCACCTTCCTTTCCTTATCATGGATATTTGTACATGGTTGGGGATCTTCAGAGGCTGTGATGCCATCATTGCCATGACTGATTATATACTGTATTTTATTTCTGCTTACTATGATATACAGTACAAACCATATTGGCAGTATAACCAAGTGGCTCATATTGGTTGGCAATCTCACTTGACAGCTCTGATGGGCAGTGGCCCTATGTGAAAATGATGCAATTGTGCTTCTTCAGTGACTTTATATAAAGTGAAATTTTCAGCTTAAACCTAACTAGCTTTAAAACTGACCAAATCCCCCCCCCCAAAAAAAAAAAAAACGACGCTTACCAACCAGTGCTAAACTGTGTAGGAAAGATGTACCCGGTATATATAATTTTCAAGGCACTCTGATCTGGTCATGCGATCTCCCGTGTCAGCCAGCGCCCTGTGTATCATCCATCTTCTAAATTAAATTGTGCAAGTGCAGAATTCTTACCTGGGGGTTTGGCAAAAGGAGCAATAGAGCATGTGAAAGCTGGTAGGATGACCCACTTTTTTACTCTTTAAGGTCTTATGCACACAGGTAGAAAAAGCACAGTTTTTATAGACACTTTTATTTATTTTTATTGCCTTTGAACACAGCCTGTTTCAGCCAGTATATTTTAGGTAGGATTAAAAAAAAAGCAAAATGCACGCCGCTATTATTTGTGGGCCCTACTACAGGTACAAGCAACAAATAACGTTCATATGGTATTGCTGTGGTCATCAGGTGCAGGAGTATTTATCTTGGGTTGTTCTTTGGTGGCAGGTTATGGTAATGAAAAGACACATACAGCTACATTTTAAAAAAACTTTTTTTTTTTCTTTACTGTTTCGTGACAGTTTTTTTTTTGATAACTAGAAAATGCATTTCCTGCAGAAAATGCGTGGGAATGCTGAATAGCTGAATTGCTAAGCCCACACCAAAGCCATTCACCATAACCATTAGACTATCTTTAGGACATACAAGCCGTGTTCCTTCAGTACTTATAAAGTCTCTCTTTGATCATTAATCCCCACACCTAATGAGTGAGAGAACCCTTCAAACAAACCTTAATAAATCCACAACAGTACATGCTATTGAAACAGCGACTTCACCGTTAGAGACACACGGACTTTGTGAACGTATCGGTATAAAATTTATGTTGATAAACTTAAAAATGTGGGCATGTCAGCAATTTAAAAAAGAAGTTCGCTGTGCATTTCAATGGGAAATATGAAGAATTTTATACAGGACAGTCAATGGAAGAAAGTGTAGAACTCTTGTCATTTGGAAGCTCAACCAGCCAAAAGTCAAAGGTGTATCACAAAACTGAGCACATTGCCTGAAACTAGACAAAAATACCTATGTTTTGATGTATAAATTGTGTATGACAAGTAGATCTTGTGGGCGTGAGAGCAATTTATAGAGAAGGAACTAAGATAATTTTTTAAAGCTCTGTGCTCTAGCTATGACATCACCCACTCTAACCAGCCCCATAGACACTCTGTTTAATCGCTGAAATTTCCTGAAATGATCACTATACTTAAACAGCTTTTTCACAAAAACTGTAAAAGATATCAAACTGAAAATATATAGCCGGATAGCTGAATATTTTGTGAACATTTTAAAGTTTGTTTGGCATCTGTAGGTGAAAGTATGAAGGAGCTGAAACTTTTGGGAGCGGAAGAAGTTTTAAGGATTTGAAGCCTGCTCTCATTGACTTCAATGTTAAAAAAAGTGATAAAAAGCTTAATATTTTAAAAAGTATAAATAGTACAAAAAAACTTGAAGTCCCATCATTAGCCGAAAGAGCTGAACATTTTAAAAGTTGAATGGTTTCAATAGCTGAAAGAATGCAGAAGTTATGCAGAGCCAAAAAACGTACGGAATAAAATTAAAATTAAAACTAGAAAATGCATTTTCTGCAGAAAATGCGTGGGAATGCTGAATAGCTGAATTGCTAAAGCCCACACCAAAGCCATTCACCATAACCACTACACTATCTTAAGGACATGCAAGCAGTGTTCCTTCAGTACTTATAAAGCCTCTCTTTGATCATTAATCCCCACACCTAATGAGTGAGAAAAAGTGTGAGAGAACCCTTCAAACAAGCCTTAATAAATCCACAACAGTACATGCTATCGAAACAGCGACTTCACCGTTAGAGACACACGGCCTTTGTGAAAGTATCGGTATAAAATTTATGTTGATAAACTAAAAAATGTGGGCATGTCAGCAATTTAAAAAATAAGTTTGCTGTGCATTTCGCTGGGAAATGTGAAGAATTTTATACAGGACAGTCAATGGAAGAAAGTGTAGAACTCTTGTCATTTGGAAGCTCAACCAGCCAAAAGTCAAAGGCGTATCACAAAACTGAGCACATTGCCTGAAACTAAACAAAAATACCTACGTTTTGATGTATCAATTGTGTATGACAAGTAGATCTTGTGGGTGTGAGAGTAATTTATAGAGAAGGAACTAAGATAATTTTTTTAAAGCTCTGTGCTCTTGCTATGACATCACCGACTCTAACCAGCCCTATAGACACTCTGTTAATCCCTAAAATTTCCTGAAATGATCACTAAACTTAAACAGCTTTTTCACAAAAACTTTAAAAGATATCAAACTGAAAAGATATAGCCAGATAGCTGAATATTTTGTGAACATTTTAAAGTTTGTTTGGTGTCTGTAGGTAAAAGTATGAAGGAGCTGAAACTTTTGGGAGCGGAAGAAGTTTTAAGGATTTGAAGCATGCTCTCATTGACTTCAAAGTTAAAAAAAGTGATAAAAAGCTTAATATTTTAAAAAGTATAAATAGTACAAAAAAAATTGAAGACGTTGAATGGTTTCAATAGCTGAAAGTATGCAGAAGTTATGCAGAGGCAAAAAACGTACGGAATAATAAAATTAAAATTAAGAATAATAAAAATCCGAATAACAATACTGGGAATGCTTGGAGAGCATTCCCACTAATTAAGAATAATAAAAATCCGAATAACAATACTGGGAATGCTTGGAGAGCATTCCCACTAATAACAAAAAAATCAGGACACATCTATTACTATTTACCACCAAATTCTGCTGGATACACAAAGTAGATGTACAGTTTTACTAAAAGTTGCAAAACTGTGTTCTGACAATAAGATTTGTTTTACTTTCATCATGAAGGGGTTAGGCTAACCAGTAAATGGCCAGGGTGGATTTATAATTGTATAACATCACATGTCCCTTTGGAATACCGTTCGCTAAAGCTTAATGTACACTGGACATTTTGAAACCTCTCCTGAACGATTAACTTGACAGATAGTAACTGACGTTTAAAAACGTCAGTTTTGCAGCGTTTACATGCCGCGTTTGCGCTTAGAAGCGTTTTTTTCAAATAGTCAAAAACGGATCTCCATTAACCACTTACGTCACCTTTAAGAAGTTGTGCGGCGGGCACTCTCTGTGACCGTGGCTGCGGGCCCCGCAAACTTGACGTTCGCCAGCGGCCCGCGATCATGTCACTGAGAGGCAGAACAGGGGATGTCTGTGTAAACAAGTCATCTCCCTGTTCTGCCTAGTGACAGGACACTGATCATCTGCTCCCTGTCATCGGGAGCAGCGATCAGTGTCGTGTCACAGTAAGACCAGCCCCCACACAGTTAGAATCACTCCCTAGGACACACTTAACCTCTTCCTCGCCCCCTAGTGGTTAACGCCTTCACTGCCAGTATAATTTACACAATAATCAGTGCATTTTTATAGCACTGATCGCTGTATAAATGACAATGGTCCCAAAATAGCGTCAAAAGTGTCCGATATGTCTGCCATAATGTCTTAGTCACAATAAAAATCGCCGCCATAACTAGTAACTAGTAAAAAAAAAAATTATATGTAGAAGAATACATATCAGCCTAAACTGAGAATTTTTATTTTAGTTTTATATATTGTAGCGGCCTCATCTCTCCCCTCTCTTCTATCAGCTCGTCTGTCTCTTGTCTAGGGGTACTTTAGAGGAGAGAGAGCGGGGTCACCACGCCAAGCCCTCACTGCAAATGTTTGTGTGGTGGAAGCAAAGTTCTTGTTTTACCTTCGGGTCAGTGCTCTGCACCTGGAACCTCCAATGAGAGTTACCTTGAACAATGTCTGCCAGAAAATGAGCCCCACACCATTAAAGTCCAACACTCCTTTATTCTTCTTGAATGAACACAATCAGTTAGACTCCCTTGTAGAACAGAACAGAAAAGGAGGTGTGGATGCGAGTAGGCCCAGACACAATGAACTCTCCACTTTCCTCCCTGAAAGTGGGTTGCGGTCTCCGAGCAAGGGGGGATTTCCTTCCAGGCGGTCTCTGATGGGAGGCTCACCTGTCACTGGCAATATGCTGCACCGGGTCTTCAAGTAAGTATCTCCCACCGGTCCATTACGCCTTCCGGATTCGGGTACCCACTCCCGGGGTTCCCTAGGACCTCCTTCCCTCGCGGAACTCAGTGTTGGGCACTGAGCTCCAGACCTCCATTCCGAGTACCTCACCCCAGGCTAAAGGTGCCTGGGATGGAACACGACCTCCGAACGTCCTCTAGGCCTAGACCCGCCTAGGGGACCGACACGAACCACCGCCCTCAGGCTGAAGGTGCCTGGGCTCGACTCCCTCCACCAAAAATGGCCGCCCTTTATACCCCCTCCCAGTAAGCACGGCGGGTTCCCCGCCCCACCATACAACCGCTGAGAGAGACCAAAAGAGGTACGCCACCGCAACAATGACTCAACCCCGGGCCCAAAGCGACAGTGCCACCTGGTGGGCCCCAGGGAACCATACATCACAGTTTTCCCCACCAGATTCAACAAATAGAAAGCATATACCCGCTACACTCTCCCCCTGGTGATTTGACACTGGTCCCCAGTGTCTGGAGCAAACTATGCCCTCAGCAACTGACATAGTCCAGTCCAGAAACCAACTATAAATTGTACAAAAATATAATTTTTTTGAAAAACTTGGTCAACTAAAGAAATTGTGTCTGAGCCTTACATAAAAGGGAAGGGAAACAACAACATTTTAACCATAACTGTAAAATCACATATTCACATTATGCTTTTTACCACCCATCCTGACAAAGACCCACCCCATACTCAGTGGTCTTGATGGGATGCTCTCCTGCAGAGGGAAAAAAGAAAATTATCACACATAAACCCTGACACATATATTCGTGTAAGAGGAAAGAAACTTCTTCGTAAAGAAATCCCTTTTCTCTATAGAGTGAGTGTGTGAAAAGTGTTAACGATGTGCAACACTGCCACCTGGTGACAGCGTCACGGTAACTGCACTTGTGGAACTTTTCTTCTTCTCTTGAGCCCTATCTACCTCAGAGTCCATGATCTCTTGCTGGAAAAGTGAAGAACAACAGGAACAGTCCTTCATCCCTCTGGGCAACAAGGACAACAGGCCCCAGAAAGTTCAGCAGCATACAAACAAGAACGGAGTCTTTTTCCTCCTACAAATAGAAACAGGGATGCGGCAGAACAAGTGGTTTCAAGTGCTGATCCATGGTCTCCAGATGATACTCAACATCTTCCCCTTCCTTGCGCCGGATCAGCACCTTGTCCGCATGGATGAGCCGTCCTAACATCCACTCTGCCTTGCAGTCCTTAAAACGCTGAGAGGCCTTGGGAGAACATGTCAGGTACCTGCGGGCGTGTGGAATCTGAAGGTGAGTCCACACAAAGTCATTGTACCAGTGCTCCCGGCAAACTTCCACCTCGTACAACAACTCCTTGGACAAGTATGGGTTCTCCCATCCATACTCTGCAGCAACCTTCTGACCAAATAAGCATTGTAGTCTCGCCAGAGGAGGCATAGTGGCTCTGTCCCCTTCCCCAGGTAAAACTATTGAGTCTGGGTGGCGAGGGACCTTGATCACATCTGATCTGGGCATAGGTGCCCGCAACAACAGTCTCTTTTCCCCGGTCCTGGGTGTAGGTGACACCAGGGATGTAAGGGCAGGTTGGGAACGGGACCCCTCTTCAGGCGCTGGTGCCTCCACCCGGGGTGTACTATCCCCTGTAGACATGGGTGGATCCCTGGTTCTGCGGGATGAGGCAAGAGGTACTTTGTCCCAGCCCTTTTCTGCAAACAGTTCGTCAATAGCAACATTGTCTCCCATATCGGAGAGCGACTCCAGGTCAGAGGTGTCACACTCCTCCGCGGGCAGGTAGCCTGTAGTCGAGACTGAGTTTTCACCTCTTCCCACACACCAAATCTCTCCGCCTGGCTTACCTCGGCCTTTACCTGAAGCGGGACGTCCGGAACTCTTATCGACAGATCCATCCGGGCCAGGTGTAAGCGGGCAAGACGGTCCACCACAACCGCTGGTCGGGGCTACCATACCGGTCTTTCTCTTCAGTGGTGGACGCTGCGAGACAGTGGTGACCGAGTCAGCATCCTCGGATTTCTCCCGTTGAGTACTCACGACCTCCTCCGCGGTCGTTGCAGTGTGCGCAGGGATGGCTGTCAAAGCAGTGATTCCTCCTCTTTGAGTGGTGTTGCCTGCAGCCCGGCCGGGGTAAATGGTTCTCGGCTTCTCAAGCGCTGGATCCACTTCAAAAAGGAACTCCCCACAGGCCTCGCATCGCCCAAACGGCTTCAGTTGGCACACCAGTCCCGAACAACCGGGACAAATCACACCCAGGGCCTCAACGTCCATGTACGAATACAGGGCGAATCGACCCCTTGGCTTTAGCCGGATCCCCGTATTTGTTACCGGAGCAGCAGCAGTCAGTGTCGTGGTAGAAGGGTGAACTGGAATCCATGATGCATGTCCGAACATGGTGACCTGTTGCTGATCCATCGCACACTGCCAGGGTTTTGCGCCAACGTCCCACGTGTAGTCCTTCACACGTATTGGACTCCTCCCCTTTGCTCCAGTTCGCGGGCTTTTCTTCTTTTCTCTTTCTGAGTCACGCCCACGAACTAAGCGGTGGGGGTGTGTCTGGTGGCACAGTGTAATAGAAGCCCCCACGTGTACTACTCCACACGGCTGAGCTTCCCCCTTTTTCCACTCTTCTGCGCGGGCCTTTCCCTTCATTGGGTCATGTCCACGACTTCGAGCAGGGATGCACTTCGGCCAATGAAGGCCTGCCTACTCGTAACTCCTCCGGGCAGACACGTTCAATTCCGTGGAACACGAACACTATACCGGACCCGAGCCCCCACGTGTAGTGGCCTCCTTTCTCCCCTCTCTTCTATCAGCTCGTCGTCTGTCTCTTGTCTAGGGGTACTTTAGAGGAGAGAGAGCGGGGTCACCACGCCAAGCCCTTTACCGCAAATGTTTGTGTGGTGGAAACAAAGTTCTTGTTTTACCTTCGGGTCAGTGCTCTGCACCTGGAACCTCCAATGAGAGTTACCTTGAACAATGTCTGCCAGAAAATGAGCCCCACACCATTAAAGTCCAACACTCCTTTATTCTTCTTGAATGAACACAATCAGTTAGACTCCCTTGTAGCACAGAACAGAAAAGGAGGTGTGGATGCGAGTAGGCCCAGACACAATGAACTCTCCACTTTCCTCCCTGAAAGTGGGTTGCGGTCTCCGAGCGAGGGGGGATTTCCTTCCAGGCGGTCTCCGATGGGAGGCTCACCTGTCACTGGCAATATGCTGCACCGGGTCTTCAAGTAAGTATCTTCCACCGGTCCATTACACCTTCCGGATTCGGGTACCCACTCCCGGGGTTCCCTAGGACCTCCTTCCCTCGCGGAACTCAGTGTTGGGCACTGAGCTTCAGACCTCCATTCCGAGTACCTCACCCCAGGCTAAAGGTGCCTGGGATGGAACACGACCTCCGAACGTCCTCTAGGCCTAGACCCGCCTAGGGGACCGACACGAACCACCGCCCTCAGGCTGAAGGTGCCCGGGCTTGACTCCCACCACCAAAAATGGTCGCCCCTTTTATACCCCCTCCCAGCAAGCACGGCGGGTTCCCCGCCCCACCATACAACCGCTGAGAGAGACCAAAAGAGGTACGCCACCGCAACAATGACTCAGCCCCGGGCCCAAAGCGACAGTGCCACCTGGTGGGCCCCAGGGAACCATACATCACAGTTTTCCCCACCAGATTCAAAAAATAGAAAGCATATAACTGCTACAATATTTTTTGGGGATATTTATTAAAGCAAAAAGTAAAAAATATAGCTTTTTTTCAAAATTGTCACTCTTTTTTTGTTTATAGCGCAACAAATTCAAACCGCAGAGGTGATCAAATACTAGACTTGTGCACAATTGAAAAAGTTGTTTCCTGACGCGCTCCATGGCAGCATACGTGTGGGTTGGCCCTGCCTCCATAACTACCCAATAGGACCCCCTCCCTATAAATTTTGGCTCTGGGCTCTCAGCCGTGTTCCTTTTTTGTCCTCCTCCGAAGGACTATATGTTTTAGTTCTCCTACCTGTAGACGATTGTTCCCACGATCAAGATCGGCCGACGATATGGTGTCTCATCCCTCCGATAAGCCTTGACTGTGAAGCAGGGTATGGAGTGTATGGCAGAGTAGCGCTGAAGAGCTGGATTATATCTTCCATTGGAGAGATGAGCGCGCACAGGCCTGATTACCTAGCAGTGTGCAGGTGGCCATTATCTGCTGCAAGCCCGGTGTGTGTATGGATGCGGTGTCCCTGGCCGAATCGATCGTAGGTGGTGGTAAGCTGTATCACCTTCATGGCAGCAGTGTTTTTGTTTGTTGTATGTATTTCTGTTTCATTTGCTATTTTTTCTGCATTATTATACATGCCCAGCAAGCGGCTGGTTCCCTGTGCGCTCCAGCCGCCGCTCCCTCTTACTTCCGGGTTTATCCGCGGTCTGCGTATGCGCGGCCCGGAACGAAAGCGGGCCTGGCGCGGCCGTGACGTCAGGCAGCGCCAATTTTAAAAGCCTGGGGAGGTCTGTAGACGCCGGGAATGATCGTGGGCATAGCGGCGACTTCCCTGAGCACCTGCAGAGCTTACCCCAGGTAAGTTACAATTCAGAAGGGTCTGAATTTTTTGCTTTGTTCCTGTCATTGATTCTGACGTTGCTTTCCCACCTGCAGTGTTTCCTGATTTATCATGGACTCTTCACTGCCTCCCGGTGGCCAACCCTCTTGCAGCAGGTAAGATTGGGAAATCTTTCCTTTTATTCTGCCTGCTGAGAGGGGTGGAAGAGAGTGGAGTGTAGGGCATTAATGTGACTTTGTGCCTTTTTCTCTCTCTCTCTATGCTTGTCTTTCCCTTTCTCAGCCCTTCTAGGTCTGAACAACAGAGTAGTTCCCGCAGACGCAGCGGGTCCTCTAAATCACACCACCGGCACTCCTCTTCTGGCTCTAGACACCATGATTCTTCCAGATCCGGACGTCCCAGTAGAGACACTCCTCACCCTCCCTCATCTCACAGCAAGAGGTCAGAGAGACCATGTTGGGGGTGCAGGGCTCTGGTTCGTGCCAGCAAGTCCCTTTGTGACCATTGTTTTACAAAAGCAGCCAATGAGAGAGAAGGTGCAGAACACCTGGAAGCATTGGTTAAGCGGGTCGTAAACGAGTCGCTACTAGAGAAAGATGCTAGAATACAGCACAATTCTCCTCCAGACCCACTGATTCCCTCGTTAGAACAGGGACAGGTGCATGAGACTCTGGAAATCTCTCAACCCAGCCATCCCTCAGCTCCTCCCTCAGAAAGTGGTTCGGAAGTGGATGATCCTGGGATGGGGTTTGATTATGCCTTAGTTCCGGCTTTAGTGAAAGCAGTTAGAGAAGTTCTGAATTGGGAAGATCCAGTTATATCTCCTCCCAAACAAAGGAAACTTTTTAAACAGCTCAGTAAAGAGCGACATTATTTCCCGTTTGTCACGGAAGTGGGTGCCATTATCTCAGAAGAATGGGGTAAAATGGACAAGAAAAGTTCTATGCAGTCAAAAATTGCAAAATTATATCCTTTTAAGGAAGAAGAGGTAAAACACCTTGATTCAGCTCCCATGGTTGATGCAGCTTTAATGCGTTTGGTTAGATATGTAACCCTTCCTCTGGAAGATACGGTCTCATTCAAAGATCCTCTAGAGAGACGGATTGACTCAGACCTGAAGCGAATCTATCTGACAGCAGGTTCAGTCTGTAAACCAATTTTGGCTTTAGCAGCTATCTCAAAAGCCCTAGAGGCATGGTCAGACAATGTGGACGATTCCCTCAGAAGCATCTCTGAAGAAATGGCGAAAAGCTCTCCTATTCAGGAAATCAGGCTAGCATCTGCCTTTTTGGGGGAGGCCTCTATTGATGTTATTCGCCTAGTGGCTCGAGTAATGTTGTCAGCGGTTACCGCACGCCGTGCTTTATGGCTCCGTCCCTGGTCGGCGGATCCAGCTTCAAAGCAAGCTTGGTGCCGCATTCCCTTTGAGGGCTCCTCTCTCTTTGGCAATAAACTCGATAATGCCATTTCCCAGGCCACGGGTGGTAAGTCGGGGTTCCTTCCTCAAGACAGGCGTTTACAGAACCAGAAACGCACCTTTTCGAGGGCACAGAATACAGATCGTGCAAGGGAAGCACGCAGCTACAGACCTGCTCGTGAATTTTCAAGGACCTGGAAATCCAGACAGTCCTCTTTCAGGAAACCAACTAAAAGTACTCCATCTGGTAGTCGGGAGTCTACGCAGTCTTTTTGAAATTGGGCCCGTTCAAACATGTCAGGTGGGGGCACGTCTCCTCCACTTCCGGCATGTTTGGGCGGCCTCAATTTAAGATTTTTGGACCATCAAGACAGTCTCTTCAGGCCACACGTGGGTCTTCAACAGCACCCCAGGCTCAGATACATACCCACAAGTCTTCCAAGTGCAGAAAAAAAGAAACAAGTCTTACTAAGTTACGTAAGCTCTTTATTAACTCAAGGCGCAGCCATTACTGTTCCAGAGGGCGAACGAGGAGAAGGCATGTACTCCACGTTGTTCATGGTACAGAAAAAGAACGGTACCTGGAGACCAGTAATAGACCTAACGCATCTCAACCGATTTATTCGGAAAGAAAGATTCAAAATGGAGTCACTATTGGCAATCCAGCAGTCAGTCCATCCAGGAGATTGGTTAGTGTCAATAGATCTGAAGGACGCATATTTTCACGTCCCAGTGGCTGCAGACTATTAAAAGTACCTCCGCTTTGCTGTAGGCGATCAACACTTACAGTTCACCTGCCTACCTTTTGGTCTCACGACATCACCTTGTGTGTTCTCCAAGGTTCTGTTAGCCATTGTGGCTCTGCTCCGAGTGAAAGGAGTTCGTCTTCATCACTACCTAGATGACCTCTTACTTCTAGCTCAAGACAGATGTCAACTCTTGGAACACAAGAATCTAGTAATCGCCACTCTCAAAGAATTCGGGTGGCTCCTGAATTTGGAGAAGAGTCATCTCATTCCAGCACAGTCCCTTGTGTTTCTTGGTGCCCTCTTCAACACAATAGACGGCACCATTTCATTGCCCGAAGAAAAGATTGCAGCAATCTGGGACAGGATCCGCGCAACACTTGCTTCCTCTCACCTGTCTGCTCTTCAATGCCTGAAGGTAATCGGCACCATGACAGCCACCATCCCTATGGTGAGGTGGGCTCAGTGGCACACTCGCCCATTCCAGAAGGGGTTCCTCCAGCAATAGGACTCCCCCAGCAAGAGTCAACGCATCAGGCTCACTTCATCCATGAGAGAATCTCTTCTTTGGTGGCTTCAGGGGAAGAATCTCCGCAACTGTCACACAATCCGTCCCATCACTTGGATTACTGTAAGTTCGGATGCCAGCAATCAGGGGTGGGGCGCTCATTGCCTTTCGGAAATAGCCCAGGGCAGGTGGAACACACCGTCCCAAGGAATTGTGTCCAACATACTGGAGTTGCGGGCTGCCTTCCAGGCGCTCATGTCCTTCCGTCATCTGTTGACAGATTCTTCTGTGATGCTCAGTATGGACAACACAACCGCAGTTGCTTACATAAGGAAGCAGGGTGGTACCCACAGCTGGTCCTTACTCCGGGAAGTAGAACCAATCATAACCTGGGCCCAGAAGTACCTATGCATATGCGTAACTATAAACATCTCTGCAGTGTACATTCCGGGGGTCCAGAATGTTCAAGCGGACTTTCTATCACAAACTCAAATGAACAACAACGAATGGTCTCTACACATAGAGGTATTCAATTGGCTTCTAACTCTGGGAGTGTCTCCAGAAGTGGATCTGTTTGCGTCCCCATGCAACCACAAGTTGATCAAGTATTACTCAAGGTCTCGGGATCCCCAAGCCTACGGGATAGATGCTCTCACAGACCGGTGGAAATTCAGGCTTATGCCTTTCCTCCAGTACCTGTGATACTTTAATTCCTTCACAGACTCAGAGTGGAGAGAGTAGAAATCATAGCAGTAATTACGTTTTGGCCCAACAGGCCATGGTTCTCCCTCTTGACTTCACTCAGTTATCGGGACTCAATCTCTCTACCCCTCAGACTGGATCTCCTATCTCAGGGCACAACGTTGCACCCATGCCCAGCTCATCTGCACCTCAGGGTATGGTTCTTGAGAGGGGAAGGCTGGAAGCCTTCAGGATGTCCAGAAGAAGCCATGTCGACTCTCCTTAACGCTAGAAGAAATAGCAGCAACAAAGTTTATGAGTGTATCTGGTCAAAATTTACAGATCATATCTCTTCCAGGGCTAATTCCAGTAATTCTCCAGAAGTCCAGATGTACTTAGTTTCTTACAAACAGGTTTGGACTTGCCTTTAGCAGTAAGCTCTCTTCGAGTGCAAATCTCAGCCATCTCAGCATTTACAGAAATCTCTTGGGCCAATCATCCCCTGATTCGCCAGTTCTTTAAGGGTGCTGTCAGACTTAGACCACAGAGAAAACCGAGGTTCCCCAAATGGGACCTGCCTCTTGTACTGGACTATCATACCACACTCAGCACAGATCCTGAAAAACCTCTTTCGGCAAAAGATATACTCTCAAGACCGTCTTCCTAGTAGCGGTTACCTCAGCTAAAAGAGTGTCTGATATCAGAAACTTGAGTTCAAACGAGCCTTTCCTGACCTTTTTCCCAGATAGAGCAGTATTAATTCCCATGCTGGGTTCAAACCCGAAAGTAACACCTATCTTTCATGAAAATCAGGAAATTGTAATGCCCACTTTTGGAACTTCTGAAGGTCAAGATGTTCATCCCCTTGATGTGGGCCACACATTAAGTCAATACCTGGAAATGACAAAATCTTTCAGACAAACAGACTTTCTTTTCATTCTTCTTCATGGAAAGAACAGAGGAAAATGGGCCTCAATCAGATCTATTGCGGCATGGATAGTTCAGACCATCCAAAGGGCTTACAAAGCAAAAGGTTTGGCTCCTCTAGAGGCAGTAACTGCGCACTGAACCCAGAGCATCTCAACTTCTTGGGCACCTGACGTTATATGCAGAGCGGCCTCTTGGTCGTCTATTAATACTTTTGTTTCCCACTATTGTGTCGAACCAGCTGCCTTATCATCACTGAATTTTGGTTTACAAGTTCTGTCGGTTGATAGTGTTAAATAAATTAATTTTTCTTGCCTCAGAATTTTGCCCGCCTGGGTGTGTTTGGCGAGTTATTTCCCACACATATGCTGCCATGGAGCATGTCAGGAAAACTGAAAATTTATTATCAAATACTTACCGTAATTTTCCTTTCCTGATAGGCTCCATGGCAGCAGGAGTCCCTCCCAATGCTTGGAGTAGGCTAGTTACGAAACACGGCTGAGAGCCCAGAGCCAAAATTTATTGGGAGGGGGTCCTATTGGGTAGTTATGGAGGCGGGGCCAACCCACACGTATGCTGCCATGGAGCCTATCAGGAAAGGAAAATTACGGTAAGTATTTGATAATAAATCTTCTGTTTTAGTTTTGGTTCGTTTCTTGTGCACAACGGAAAAATTTGTTTAGTTTCGGTTTGTTTCTTTTCGGTCCTGTTGATTCGTTATCGTTCGTAATTTTGCTAGACGGGATTTTTTGTGTTCGGACTAATTCGTAATTTCGCAAGCGACATTTTTCGTTGAATCGGAATGATTCGTATTAATGTAAGCCTTATTTTTAGTTGATTATTAATTCGTACTTTCGGTAGAGTACATTGTTTTTCGTTGATTCTGAACACAACTCCTACTTTCATAACTTTTTTTGGGTTCGTTGATTCGTAATTTTCCGTGTCTCTCTCACAACGACGCTGCCTATTATGCCTAATGTGCTTTGAATGGATTTGTACTTTTCTAAATACATAGCGATTATTTGTAACGATTCGAAATCTCGTATTTTACTTTAGTTTTTTTACATGCGGCTATAGCCTCTGCCCATGTACACCATTTTGAGAGGGAGTTCAGCACGGTGAGGGAGAAGCAGAGAGCAGAGCAGAGTGTTATTGTGCTTCGAATGGATTCGTACATTCGTAACTTTTTTCATAACAAATTATGCCGAAGACATTCGGGCATTCGCTATTTGCGATATAATTTATTTCGGATTCGGTTTTATTCGTAATTGCTTTGTTCGGAAATTCGAATGCTTCCGAATGTCCGAAAGTTGCTAAATTCGGACGAATTTCGATTAGTTACGAAACGAATTGCACAAGCCTATCAAATACCACCAAAAGAAAGCTCTATTTGAGGGAAAAAGAGGACGTAAATATTGTTTGGGTGCAATGTTGCACGACCGCGCAATTCTCAGTTAAAGCGAGGCAGTGCCGAATCTTAAAAAATGGCCCGGTCATTGGGCAGCCAAATCCTCCGGGGCTGTAGTGGTTAAAACGCCTGTAAACATGCATTTACAAGCTGTTGCAGGCATTTGGTGTTTCAAATGCCTCTGAACATTCGTCCTAAACGCATTTTTTTGCTTTCCAAAAAATGCTTCTAAACTCAACTGCCTGGAAACAACTAGAAACGACCCTGTGTACATGTACTGACAAGACAACTTAGAGGAGAGTTCAGGGGCAGCTGAAAAATAACGCCTAACTGCTCCTAAACATCCGTTTACCAGCAGCAGTTTGAAGCCTTATGCCCCATACACACGATCGTTTTTCATGCCATTAAAAATGCCATTTTTAAAAATGGCCATTAAAACTGATCGTGTGTATGCTCCAGAGCATTTTTAACGACGTGAAAAACGGCCATTAAAAATTTCGAACATGCTCTCTTTTTTCACGTCGTTTTTCATGTCGTTTTTTTTAGTGACGTGAAAAACGATAGTGTGTATGCTTTAACGACGTGAAAGAAACCGCGCATGCTCAGAATCAAGTATGAGACGGGAGCGCTCGTTCTGGTAAAACTAGCGTTCGTAATGGAGATAGCACATTAGTCACGCTGTAACGGACTGAAAAGCACGAGGCTGAAAAGCGCGAATCGTCGCTCAACAAACTTTACTAACATGAAGGGTGGCGTCATTAGAATGGAACTTCCCCTTTATAGTGCCGTCGTACGTGTTGTACGTCACTGCGCTTTGCTTGAACATTTTTTAAAATGATGGTGTGTACGCAAGACAGGCTTGAGAGGAAACAAGAAAAAAAATGACGAGAAAAACGTCAGTTTTAAAAATGGCATGAAAAACGATCGTGTGTATGGGGCATTATACTTTGTAAGGAATATTTATTGAGGAATTTATGCATGCATTTATTACTTGATCAATGCATGGCTATGTTATTTTTAATTGTTTTTAAACTTGATACCTAATGTATTGGTGGGAATGTACATTTTTGCAGTGAGTTACAATAAAGGGTATTTGTATATACTTTATTTTTGTATATGTTGTTTTCAATTTTATCTTTATTATACAGTGTATTGCTGTGTATTGATAAGCCATTACATATTTTGATCCCATTAGAGACATTTTATGTAGAGTAATATACATAGTAAAGGACCAGATATGACACACAGAGGTGGATGTGTGGTATTTTTTGCCTCTCATTTTCAGTTTTAAAAACCTGATGGGGGTCCTTCCCCTTCCTCACTAAACCTTCCTCAATACACTTTAAAGCCTGTCTCCAGGGATTGCAAAAATGCTAATACTTACCTTACTTGCTCTCATTCGCTCTGGTGTGTGGTTGGTCCCTCAGGCAACAAGGTACAAGCTGTACCTTATTCAATTTTTCTATGAGTTGTGGAAGGCTAGCTACACTGTCAGATGGGACTACCCCAACCCCCCTTTCTTCTCCCCTTAAGCTGTCCAACAACACAGCTAGCAAGGAGATGGCTGCATTGATAGCTAACACTTACAGTATCTCTGGCACTTTCCCGAGCACCAAACTTTGCATTCCTCCATGAGCTTGTCTCAGGAAAGTGCTTGCAGCCAGAGATAAGTGCTGTTCATCAGTTTTTACATCATTTCTTTACATCCACTTAACCACTTGAGTCAAAATTTTGATTTACATTAGAGTGTGACACAAAATATTGCAACAACTGCCATTTTATTCTCTAAGGTCTCTGCTAAAAATATATACAGTGCTGTGAAAAATAATTGCCCCCTCTAATGCTGAATCATGAATTGAATTGTGATTAACCACAATTTTTTGGAAAGCTGAGTTAAATTTCACTTGCTACACTCAGACCTATTACTACCAGACCCGTTGAATCAAAAAATCACTTAAATAGAAGCTGTCTGACAAAGTAAGGCACGCTAAAAGATCTCAAAAAGCAACACATCATTTCGTGATCTAAAGAAATTCAAGAACAGATGAGAAACAAAGTCATTGACATGTATCAGTCTGGAAAGGATCGCAAAGCCATTTCTAAGGCTTTGGGATGCCAGTGAACCACGGTGAGAGCCATTATCCACAAATGGAGAAAACTTGGAACAGTGATGAACCTTACCAGGAGTGACCAGCCAACCAAAATGACTCCAAGAGCACAACGACTAGGGATGAGCCAAGCACCCCACGGTTCGGTTCGCACCAGAACATGCGAACAGGCAAAAAAGTTGTTCGAACATAAAAAAGTGTTTGGGGACCCGGGTCCTGCCCCAGTGGACATGTATCAAGGCCGTTTTTTCGGGAGCAGTGATTTTAATAATGCTTAAAGTGAAACAATAAAAGTGAAATATTCCTTTAAATTTTGTACCTGGGGTGTGTGTATAGTATGCCTGTAAAGTAGCGCATGTTTCCCGTGGTTAGAACTGTCTCTGCTCAAAATGTAATTTCTAAAGGAAAAAAAGTAATTTAAAACTACTCGCGGCTATTCATGAATTGTAGGGTCCCGGCAATACAGATCAAATTCATTGAAAAAAACGGCAGGGAACCCAAAAAAAAAGCGCTGGGGTCCCCCCCCCCAAATTCCATATCAGGCCCTTCAGGTCTGGTATGGATTTTAAGGGGAACCCCGCACCAAAAAAAAAAAAAAAAGGTGTGGGGTCCCCGCAAAAATCCATACCAGACCCTTATCCGTGCACGCAACCCGGCAGGCCACAGGAAAAGAGGGGGGACGAGAGAGCGGCCCCCCTCCTGAACCGTACCAGGCCACATGCCCTCAACATGGGGAGGATGTCCCCATGTTGATGGGGACAAGGGCCTCATCCCCACAACCCTTGCCCGGTGGTAGTGGGGGTCTGTGGGCGAGGGGCTTATCGGAATCTGGGACCCCCAGATTCCGGCCCCCCCATGTGAATTGGTAACGTGGTACGTGGTACCCCTACCATTTCACAAAAGAAAGTGTCAAAAATGTTAAAAACCACACAGACACAGTTGGGATAAGTTCTTTATTAAAAAAATAAAAAATAAATAAAAAAAACATTCCAGCGTTGTAATCCGTTCTCGATGTCCCGCGATGATCCATTCTCCAGCGATGCTCCAGTCTCCACTCCACACGAAACCCCCATGATGCGTAAGAGGGGGCGGTGTCACCCGTCCCCGTCATTGGGCAAGCCGGGGGTTACCCAATGACGGGACGGGTGACCCCGTCCACTCTTATGCATCATGGGGGTTTCGTGTGGAGTGAAGACTGGAGCATCGGTGGAGAATGGATCACCACGGGACATCGAGAATGCATTACAACGCTGGAATGTTTTTTTGTTTTTTTTAAATAAAGGACTTATCCCAACTGTGTCTGTGTGGTTTTTAACATTTTTGACACTTTCTTTTGTGAAATGGTAGGGGTACAATGTACCCCGTTACCAATTCACATAGGGGGGCGGAATCTGGGGGTCCACTTTGTTAAAGGGGGCTTCCAGATTCCAATAAGCCCCTCGCCCCAGACCCCCACAACCACCGGGCAAGGGTTGTGGGGATGAGACCCTTGTCCTCCCCATGTTGAGGGCATGTGGCCTGGTATGGTTCAGGAGGGGGGGCGCTCTTTATTCCCCCCTCTTTTCCTGTGGCCTGCCAGGTTGCGTGCTCGGATAAGGGTCTGGTATGGATTATTGGGGGGAACCCCATGCCATTTTTTTTGTTTCTTTTTTAATTAGTTTTTTTTGTTTTTTTTTGTTTTTTTTGGCCATTTTTTTCAATGACTTTGATCTGTATTGCCGGGACCCGACAATTCATGAATAGCCGCGAGTAGTTTTAAATTACGGTACTTTTTTTCATTTAGAAATGACATTTTGTGCAGAGACGGTTCTAAGTACGGGAAACATGCGCTACTTTAAAGGCATACTATACACACACCCCAGGGTGTGTATAGTATGGGAATATTTTGCTTTTATTGTTTCACTTTAAGCATTATTAAAATCACTGCTCCCGAAAAAACGACAGTTTTTAAAACTTTTTTTTGCATTGATACATGTCCCCTGGGGCAGGACCCAGTTCCCCAAACACTTTTTATGACAATAACTTGCATATTAACCTTTAAAATTATCACTTTTGATTTCTCCCATAGACTTTCAAAAGGTGTGCTTTTCGAATTTGCCGCGAACACCCCAAATTGTTCGCTGTTCTCCGAACGGGCGAACAGCCAATGTTCGAGTCGAACTCATGTTCGACTTGAACATAAAACTCATCCATAACAACGACGACTCATCCAAGAGGTCATAAAAGAACCCAGAACAACATCTAAAGACCTGCAGGCCTCACTTGCCTCAGGTAAGATCAGTGTTCATGATTCAACAATAAGAAAGAGACTGCGCAAAAATGGCATCCATGGGAGAGTTCCAAGGCCAAAGCCACTGCTGACCAAAAAGAACACAAAGGCTCACCTCACATTTACCAAAAAACATCTTGATTATCCCCAAGACTTTTAGGCAAATATTCTGTGGACTGATGAGACAAAAATTTAACTTTTTGGAAGTTGTGCGTCCCGTTACATCTGGCATAAAATGAATACAGCATTTCATAACAAGTACATCATACAGTACCAACAGTCAGACAAGTTGGTGGTAGTGTGATGGTCTGGGGCTGCTTTGCAGCTTCAGGACCTGGATGACTTACCATAATTGATGGAACCATGAATTCTGAGCTTTACCAGAAAATCCTAAAGGAGAATGTCCGGCAATCAGCTCGTGACCTCAAGCTCAAGTGCACTTGGGTTATGCAGCAGGACAATGATCCACACAACAGCAAGTCCACCTCCAAATGGTTAAAACAAAGCAAAATTTAGGTTTTGGAGTTACCTCGTCAAAGCCCGGACCTAAATCCAATTGAGATGCTGTATCATGAGCTTACACAGGCCGTTCATGCTGGAAAATCCTCCAATGTGGCTGAATTAAAACAATTCTGCAAAGAAGAGTGGGCCAAAATTGCTCCACCGCAATGTGAAAGACTCATTGGCAGTTATAGCAAATGCTTGACTGCAGTTGTTGCTGCCAAGGGTGGCACAATCAGTTATTAGGTTTAGGGGGTAATTACTTTTTTACATAAAGCCAGGCAGGCTTGGACAGCTTTTTTGCCTTAATAAATGAAACCATCATTTAAAAACTGCATTTTGTATTTACTCGGGTTATCTTTGTGTAATAATAAAATGTATTTGATGACCCGAGTCATTCGAGTGTGACAAATATGCAAAAAATAAAAAATCAGAAAGGGGGCAATACCTTTTCACAGCATTGTATATAATGTTTGGGGGTTCTATGTAATTTTCTAGCAAAAAATATAGATTTTTACTTGTAAGCAACAAATGTCCTTAAGTTGTTAAACTGACCTCATCTACAGACCGAAGTTCATCCCTTTGATCTAAATAACCGAGATACATTGTATCTCTTGTGTATATAAGTAATCTTGCGCCTAAAAATTAACTATATAATTAAAATAAGCTGCCAAACCCCAAAAATTTCAAAACTGTGAGACAAAATTAGTGAATGGTTATATGTGCAAATTGTTGCAAATATGTTGGGGGCGCTATAGACCAATAATAAATAACAATAATGGTAAATAAATAAAAAAACATTAAAAAAACCCTATTAACACCAGCCAACCTATGTAGACCGCACTGGCTGACCTGGTCGCTAAACAGCCGCTTAGATCAACCTTGAATGCCGTGCCCTTGATGCATAAGATGATAAGTGCAAACTATCAAATGAACAAAAAATATTAAATAGATGGACCACTCGTTGATATAAACAAATATAAATATTCAAGCATGCAGTGCCAATGATAATAACTGAAGGTCCCAAAAAATATTTAGTGGACTATATATTCCAATTGTCCATATATTGAAAGAAGTGAAATGAATCCTTGAATATCAAGTTGATCTAACCAAAGAAATTGCTTGAAGTGACAACCTTCACTAACTTATTATAAAAGCACCTGATAGTGCTCATGGTAAATGTAGCAGCTTACCAGAATAAATTGACTCTTTTAGTTAAAAAAGGAGTCGTTTGCGCTTTGTGCAAGTACCACTTGCTAGCATGGATAGAGATGTCAATACCGGACCTAGAAAATCCCTGCCTCCTAGAGGCTCAGACGGTGGTATGTGGAACAAAGAAAAATAGCGGAAAATAGTGTAATCCCGTTTAATTATAAGATAAGTTTAAAACATAACAGCGCTTTATCAAATGATCAAATGGCAACAGTAGGGTCTCCCAACGCGTTTCACACCCAAATGCATCGTCTGGATGCGAAACGCGTCGGGAGACCCTACTGTTGCCATTTGATCATTTGATAAAGCGCTGTTACATTCTTCTAAATGTAAGTGTTTTTACCTACATTAAATACCCTTTTTATACAGTATTACACTATGTGCCTTTTCTTTCCTTTTACTTTCTGGCATATATCTGGTATCACCACCTGGCCCTAACCGGGCACTACCTGCAAGTGTCATCACCATCTGGATACAAGAGACACTTCTCCCTACCTTCTGTATTTGATTGAAGTTTGAGGTTCCTGTTTGAATCGTAGCTGGAGATTCGCTGTTCACAGCGGCTTACCCATGTCTGGTTGACCCTCTGAATGTATGTTTTTGGGGTCCACTCTCTCTGGTAAGCCTTTTCTACTATCGATTGGTGGTGGTCACTTTAAGTGCACTCGCTTCACGTCAAGTTCATTTAGGAGCACCATTATTTTGATTCTCACCAGCATCCATCAATTTTGTTTTTATTAATGAACTCAGTATTTTCTGGTGACTTTTACGTTACACAACTCATATCACTGAAGACTATTTGAATATTTTTATTTATTCATTTATCACTTCTTGAATGTTACGTTGTTTATTTTGACTGTTTATCACTGTTACATACTGCACTTCATTCCAGTGCAGTTCTCATTTAGTTTAGCGCTACACTTTTTTGTCTTGCCAGTAGTGAAATCCAGAACTATCCAGAAAAGTGGGGGGTGTTTCAGGGGGGTCTGGAACATTGGGCGCAATGATGTTTCTCAACCCAGGCGCTTTTCTATAGATGAATTTAGGCTTGTGCGGTATTAGCAATGCCAGATCCCTATCTTTTCGGAGTATAGCCCAGAACTTATTGAAAATCTTTTCAATGTTTTTATATTGCCTATTAAATCCTGTAATAAAGGGCAATGTCCCCATAGATGTTTTTTTTTTCTTTTTGGTCTCTAGAAGGGAGTGCCTATCCATAACAGACACTTGGTTTTTGGCTCGGGCAAGCTCAACCTTCCTATACCCCTTCTCATGCAATCTTTCTGTGAGAATTGCAGCCTGAGTCACATAGTCAATGTCCTCATCACAATTCAGTCGAATGCACATATATTGGCCCTTGGGTATAGCCCCAAGCCATTGGGGATGATGACAACTGTTGGTTGGCACGAAGGCGTTCCTACCCGTGTCTTTTTTTTTTTTTTTTTACAGCTCTGGCTCTGCACTGTTTATATAGAATTTGGGGAATGTCAGTTCAGATGGAGAGGGGGGGGGGTTGAATCCAGATCTTTTTTTAACAATTAATCGTGCAGCTCTAGTATGCCTGTGTATATAGGGGTGGGGAGGCTCAATTTTCTTTTCTTTTTTTTTTTACTTTTCATGTGTTTTTTTTTTACTTATGATTTTATTGCTATCACATAGTGGACCAATAGTCCCCTATGTGATAGCAGGTACGTGGGGGGGGGGGGGGAGGCAGTGTGTGCAAGGAGAGGACAGGTGAAGAGCAGTATACACAGTGAGGGGGCTGTCTGTAAGCTGTCATTACGGCCCACCACTAAATTAAACAAAGGGGCGGAGTCACCCAGTGACATCAGCGATGACCCCGCCCCTTTGTTTAATTTTGTGGCGGGCTTGAATGACAGCTCTTTCTCGGCGCTATTAAATATAGGGGGGAAAAAATGCTGACAAATACATTTAAAAGCTGACAGTGACAGTCAGCGTCAGCAAGTGAGGGAGCCTGTCTATACAGACTGTCCCTCTTACTGTATATACTGCTCTCCTGCCTTTCTCCGCCACAAACCATCCCCCTCCCCTCCACTCCACAGTGACTTGTTGCTCCTAACAACTAATGCAAAAACGGATGTATTAATGGACAGTTCATCCGTTTTCATTAGTTTTATGTCCGATTCATTTTTTTAACGGATGAAAAATAGGGCTTTCATCCGTTAAAAAAACGGATCTTGATGGAAGCCGATAAAAATGAATGAAAATAGATGATCATCCGTTTTTTCATAGGAATGCATTGATGTCCGTTTTTCATTCGTCGACGGATGGATGAAAAACAGACGAACGGTTCATATGTGTGAATGGGGCCTTAAGATAAAAAAAAAAACCTTCTGACTTTAGAACCACCTTAAGTCCACAACTATCACATCCTTTTTTAAATATCTTTGTATTTTGACCTTGTCACACTTAAAGAATATGTAAACCCAGCATTTCATATACCTTATATGTGCCTGCCATACCATGTACTTGTATGAGAAAATATCCTGTTCTCTTTGTATTGCTTCCTTTGTGTGGAATCCCTGGTGTTCCTGCCAATCCCTCTGCTCCCATGAAAAACTGACCGCACTAGACATGAGAGCACAGCATGGTCAGTTCTCTAGCTGTGCTGTGAATTCAGCCTGCTCTCCACCAATGATCAGATGGGTGCTGACATGCCCCCCCCCTTTCACAGCCATTCACTGGTAAGATCCTTGTGCTGCTGTTTCTCCTCTCTGATCTCCTTATACATGTAGCGGGGTCTCCTTTAAGACTCTATGGACTGCATTTCCCAGAACCCCGTTTGGCACCCAGGGTGCATTGTTGCCACCGCAGAGACTTGTGGGAGGGGGTATAAAAGGAGGAGGCGAGGCTAGGCTCGGCCTCTTTGGACACCGCGCGGCTATCAACCGGTCTTCCTGTGCGGATCTGCTGGAGTATCAGGCCTGAAGCCTGGGGCCTGGCATAACTTCCAAAGAGCCTTCCACCCCACTGCGAGCCTGGGTGGCATCTGACTTTCTTTAAGTTGCCGACATTCGTTGGATCAGAGACCCGATCGTTCAGACGCTGTGTGCGTAGACACAGTGGTGTAAGTCCCGGACTGGGATCGCGTCCGGAGTGGTGAGCGAGCACCTGCTCAATCCAATAGGCTGTACTGTTGCTAGGCCTAGAGACTGCCTTGGCCCACCGGCCTTTATTTGCTATTTTACTGGAGACTAGAAGCGGAACTGAGTTGAGTGGTCTCCAGTGAACTGTTCTTTTTGATTGCCTACTCTGTGGATTACAAGTGTTGTTTCCTGTATGTGCACCACCGTTCAAGTTGCATGCGAAGAAAGTGTTATTCTAAGGACTAAGTTAAATCTGTGTCAGGCCTGACCGGGGGTAGAATATTGTTTGGTGCGCCACAGGGCGCATAGATAATAATAGCTGCGCGTGGTGTATGACCGCGCTGCGCTATTAGAGTCTACTATGTCTATTGCTGCAGGGCTCTGTAAGCAAGTTATGTGTTATGTTCCAACCTATGCCTTTTAACCAAGAGTAAAACAGTTATACTTTACCACTTGCTATCAGTGTGTTATCATTGCACATAGTGCTTACCATTCAATATATTCGGAGTGTGTGTGTACTATCAGGTATAGATTGTGATAGGTAACACCCCCCCCCCCCCCTAGACTAACTGTGACATCAGTGGGTTGAGTAGATTGCCGGGGGTTGGCGGAGCTGTACGCAGGGCCCGAAAGATCAAACCAGCGGCTCTCTTAGCTGGGGGTAGCGCTACATACAGCTGAGAACAGAGGATACAGACTGTCACATCCAGTGTGACAGAGTGACATTGAGACTGTTAAGACACTGTCTGCATGGAGTTTGCATGTTTTCCCTGGTTATTGTTCTCACTTTCTGTTTTGGCTAAATGACTGGAAGTGAAGGGAAATCTCCCCAGTGGGACACGAAAAAAAAAAAAAAAAACAGACAGGGGTTATAATTCTCCATTACTCTATTCAAAACATAAAAAACATTTTTGCCTTTAGTTCTACTTCAGGTTGAACTTTTTGGAAAGGTTAATATGTTCTGATCCACCGCACGTACTAATGCACTGTGCCAAGATTGCTATGGTATCTTATTTTTTAGCCTTTGGCAAATGCACACCCTTGAAAAACAGATTAAAGAAATAAATAACACAGCATTGTTGTCGTTGGGCAGGATATACCACTTTTGTTATTTACTTGCACAATGGATTCCATGATCTGAATGATAAGCAGCATCTTAAAATGATTGAAAATGGTTACATACAAAGCAAACTGTTTCCTGTTCTCATGAGATACCATATGCAGGGATCGGATGGTTTTCTGAGTGTGCAGACTGCATACCTCGTTATCATACTTCTTTTGGAGCTTCATCCCTCTGCCCCTCTTTTCTCCTCTGTTATCCCTCTTTTTTGGACAGATGTATAGACCTCTATAACAAATACAATACTTACTGTAACTACCGAACGTGTTACCCTGCATTAACATTAACCGGTTCCCAACTGACTCACGTCTTTTTATAGGGGCAGAATGGCACCCCTGCGCGAGACCCTGTACAGGTTTCCCTTTAAGAGGCGCCAGAGGGCGCGCGCACTCGCTGCTCAGCAGGGGACCTGATGCGTGTGGCTGACGGCCACGCAGGATTGTGTGCTCGAGAGACAGCACGGGGATTTGTGTGTGTAAACACACTTATCCCTGTGCTGTCAGGGCAGAGGAGACATATCATTGTTCCTACTTAGTCAGTCCAATCCCCATACAGTTAGAACACACTGAGGGAACACACATTTAGCCCCTTGATCGCCCCCTAGTGTTAACCCCTACCCTGCCAGTGCCAGTAACATTTATACAATAATCAGTGCATATTTATAGCACTGATCGCTGTATAAATGTCATTGGTCCCAAAAATGTGTCAAAAGTGTCTGATCTGTCTGTCGCAATGTCGCAGTACCGCTAAAAATCACAGATCACCGCCATTACTAGTAAAAAAAAATAATAATAAAAATGCCATAAATCTTTCCCATAGTTTGTAGATGCTATAACCTTTGTGCAAACTAATCAATATATGCTTATTTACCAAAAATATGTATGTAGCGGGGTGCTAAATTTAGGGGAAGTGTTTGGTTGGTAGTTATGCCCAAACACCCTAATTGTTAGAGTTCTGGCAACCATTTTTGTCCACAGGTAGAGTATTGGTGTACAGTTCCCTGTGGCCTGCAGGTGGCGCTGCCATGGTGGGCCAGGGTTGAACCGCTGATACAGTGCTGTGCCTTGTTTGTCCCCTCTCGGCAACCATACAGTGGGTGTGGTCTACCTGCTGTGCATGCCGGGAGAGGATATAAAAAGGGGCAGACACTGCCTGTTCGGGGTTCTCGTTCCTGTCCGCCCTGGGCACCTTTAGCCCTGGGACTGCAACAAAGGTCTGGGCCCAGCACCTTCGGCTGGAGCCCATCGAGGAATCTCAGGGTGCCGCCTTGCGAGGGGACCCGTATCCTAGATGAGGAGGCCGGGGGAGGAACCATTCCGAAGGACTGGTGCAGAAGTCACAGTGAAGGAAGGGTCCCGGTAACTCTCTGGAGGGATGTCTTCTCCTTGAACAGAGACCAAGTTCATCAGGTCTGTGGCAGAGACCAAATTCATTGGGTCTGTGGCAGAGACCATGTGTAAAGTTCGAGCATCATTTCGGCTGCTAGTCCCAAGCTAGGGAGACTATCCGAATGGGCTGAGTCTGCTTGAGAATCGGAGCAGTGAATTGTGTTACGTTTGTGCCTGGACCTCATCCACATCTTAAGCTGTCCTGTTCTCCCTCCAACCTTTTCTGTCAGAGACTGTGTTTTACAAGAAATAAACCTCTACGTTGGAGTTTCAGCTGGTGTGGACATTCAAGTTACTGTGGGGATACAAGGACTTGTCTTTATTCAATATAGAGGTGAGAGACATTCTCTGGTTGTCTGACTGTGGAAGACCCATCAACAACACCGCTCAACCTCTACACACAGGAGGGTAAGGGCTTGTGGTGCGGTGTGCCTCTCTCTTCCTGCGAGGAGCCAAAGTTAATGCAGGTAAAGAAAGGGGTCTGTGCGCTACACGTGGGGGCTCGAGTCCGAGATTTCCACAACAGAAAGAAGCCCAGAGTTTGAACTTGTTTCCCCTGTGAAGTTCCGTGGAGGTCGGCCATTTTTGGAGAAAGTAACTGCGCTACGAGTAGAGCTCCAGGTGCGTAGTTCGTGGGCGTGCCTAAGGAAAGAAAGCCTGCGAACATTGCAGAAAGATGGGAGGAGCCTCGCCATGTGAAGAGTTGCACGTGGTGACTTTGGAGTCAGAGAGACAGTGCGTGATGGATCGGCGAGTGAGTAACATGGCGTCTAATGCCGCATGGATTCCGAGTTCAACTACCATGAACGTTACCTCCTTTGCTGCTTCTGTGACCGATACGGAGATCCGACTGAAAAGCCTCGGGCCTTCCGTCTGAACTGCCTTACGGGTGCCACCACTTTGGAAGAAGGAACCAGAGCTTCCGCAGTCACCCCTACGCGCACTGTTGAGACTTCGGAGGAAGTCGCGGTTGAAAGTGTTCCGGTCGTTGAGGAACTAGAGTCGGAGAGACCGGAGGATGCTGCTTCGGTCTTTACGGAGTCCTCGCTCCCACCGCCCAAGAGGAAGGTCGGCTATGTTACAGCTTCCTGCGGCAGTGGTGGAGTCACACCCCAGCGCTTACCCGGATCGGATGCATCCACAGGGAAAAGTCCCGGACATCCTGCTTCAGCTACAAGCCGAGGTAAGCTGGGAAAAGGGACCTTGGCTAAGGTCCGAAGTGTCGGGGATGCGTGGGTCAGGGACCCCAGGGCCCTAGAACTTGTCAGAGGCGGTGATTCGTCATCCACCCGGAGTTACCTGCTGGTGGAGGAGTGTTATACCTCCGACCTGGAGTCAGTCTCCGATCCAGGGGATGATGTGGCCATTAATGAGTTATTTGAGCGGAAGG
Organism: Rana muscosa; assembly: GCA_029206835.1. Lineage (NCBI taxonomy): Eukaryota > Metazoa > Chordata > Amphibia > Anura > Ranidae > Rana > Rana muscosa. Next base: position 228,186,066 of record CM055122.1, read on the forward strand.
GTTGGGATAAGGTACCCCTGTCCTCATCCCGTAGAAGGGACTCACCCATAGTCACTGGGGATGCTACTCCCCGGGTGGAGGCCCCGGAGCCTGAGGAGGAATCTGTCCCGTTGTCTGCTCTTCCACTACTAGAGATGCCTGTACCTGTTGCTGAGGTAGCGAGAGTGTCATTGCAGCCCCTATGTCTGGTCCGGAGGCAGTGAAAGTGCCTCGACACCCGGATACCATAATTTTACCAGGGATGGGAGATCGAGCAACCATGCCACCATTGTCCCGGTTACAGAGGTTGTTCAACCAGAAAGTTGTAAGCGAATATGGATGGGAATATCCGTACCTGCCTAAAGAGTTATTGTTTGAAGTGGAGGCCTATAGGTATCGGTGGTACGCGGATTTTGTCTAGACTCATCTAAAGGTACCTCAGGCCCGTAGATATTTTTCCTGTTCTGCCGCAGCCACTAAACGGTACAAAGAATGTAAAGAGTCCTGGATGCTTGGTAGGCACATACACGCTGATAAAGTGATCATTTGCCGAAAGGATAAGGACAATGTTGAGTATCACATTGACACTTTTGATAAAAACTGGAAACCACTGGTGTTGCCGCATCCGCAGTACTATCTTTAAGAGACTGGACTCTTTGTGTTTGCCTTTGTTTTATTCTGGAGTATATTTTCCTGGAGCCCAAGAACTTTAGCCCTTACAGATGGGGTTTTCTACTTGCTGGAAGAGCGGGAGCAGTTTTCTTTTTCTTCCTCTCACAGCGCCTAAAGGCAGAGACTTTTGGGGTAGAAGTAGTTTAGGGCCAGGGCCAAAGGAGGAGAAGGAAGATTTACCCTCAGGAAGAAAAAAAAAAAGTTTTAAGACAAGTGTCTTGACGGTGATGCTTCCACTACGTGGCGGTGTTGCGTAACTTTTACATTGCATTTTAAATGTGACTTACTTTTTAGAAGGAAAGGATTTAGTAGGGGATAGAATTATGAAATTAAAAAAAAATTTTTTTTTACTAGTAATGGCGGCGATCTGTGATTTTTATTGAGACTGCGACATTATGGCGGACACATCGGACACTGTTGACACATTTTTGGGACCATTCACATTTATACAGCGAACAGTGCTATAAACATGCACTGATTACTGTATAAATGTGACTGGCAGGGAAGGGGTTAAGACTAGGGGGCGATCAAGGGGTTAATATGTTCCCTGCTAGGTGATTCTTACTGTGGGGGGAGGGGACTGACTGGGGGAGGTGACCGATGGTTGTCCCTATGTACAAGGGACACACCATCCGTCTCCTCTCCCTGACAGGACGTGGATCTCTGTGTTTACACACAGAGATCTACGTCCCTGGCTCTGTGACAGCCGTTCGCAGGTACCTGGCGGACATCGCGGCCACCAGGCACGCGCATCGGCACCCGCTTGACACAACGGGCACAGCTCTTCCGCGATGCGCGCCCCCGGGGAAGTAAACAGGAGGACGTCCATGGACGCCCTCCCGGCAATTGAGCGCCGAAATGCGGCCGTCTTTTCATAATGGCGCGGGCGCGAAGTGGTTAATACCTGATAACCAGTAATAATACCATGTCCAAGAAACAGGCACTGAACCACTTCGTAAAGGCAAACTTAATATATTGTCACCCAATATAGTAGGTAATGAGGCAAGCATGAAAAGGGATTAACAAAGGTAATTACACAATTTGGCATAGAGTGATTAGTAGTAAGGACTAGGCATAGGATGACACTTGGCTTCCAGATCAGCATAAACAGTAGAAAGGTCACCTAAAGTGCAATGGTTGGCAGAAATAAAGCTTGAGACTATATTGCTGAAGTGCATTAATGGCGATCATGCTAGGCCTAGACTGGATGTGCACTGTTGGTTAAAATGAAAGAATAGGGAAAAGGGAGCAAAAGGGAATTGCAGGATGGTTTTGCTGGAGGGACAGCCCTTGATGCTTTTCTTTTGCTGGCTATCGTTGGAGCCCTTTAAGAAGTGTCGGTGCACTTAACGACAGTCTTAGTAAACCAGCATGCATAGTAGTTGCAGTAAAACTGCAGTAAAGGTGCGATAAAGAAGCACTCAAGGTGTGGTATAGGTGTGGTACAAGTGCAGCGTAGATGTCGGCCAAATGCAATGACAGTTCAATATAACTGCAGTATAGGGTTAGTATGGGTGCAGTATAGGTGTGGTAAAAATGTGATATAGGGTTGGTATAGCTGCAGTATTGGTTGGGTGCACTTGGTGTCCTGCTCTCAATGGCTCAGTCAATAAAGGGTGAATAGCCCTCGGCCACCTTCTCCACCGCTCCTTCTTTGAATGACTGAACCCTCAGCAACGCGTTGTCCAGGACCAGGAATTTGTAACCTCCTAGTCTCTGGGAACGCGTTGCTCAGACCTTTCTGCAAGGCCTCCCGAAGATGCTTCATCCTCTGCTCCCTCTGCAATGGCAAGATAAGGTGCGCAACCTTACCCTTGTAACGTGGATCAAGGAGGGTTGCCAGCCAGTAATGATCCCTCTCCTTGATCGCACGAATACGAGGCTTTGCAGGATCAGGGAGGCCATGCAGCGTAGGTTTGCTGAGGCATTCGGTGCAGAGTCCTCTGGGTTACTGAAGATGACATGATCCGCAGCCACCTCCTCCCAGCCACATACAAGTCCACGGGTTTCTTGGGACTGTAATTGATCCCTGGAAGACTGCTGCTGATGCGGAGTGCTAGTCTCCACCTCCATGCTGACACAATCCTCCTCCTCCTCCTTGTCCTCTTCCTGTGTGATAGCCCGGCCAGCAGGAACACTGTCTGGATAAAGGGGACCTTGAGAGGTAAGGAAGTCCTCCTCTTCCTGCCTCTGTTCTGCCTCAAGTGCCCTGTCCATTATTCCACGCAGCGTGTGCTCCAAGAGGTGGACAAGAGGGACAGTGTCACTGATGCATGCACTGTCACTGCTCACCATCCTCGTGGCCTCCTCAAATGGTGCCAGGACAGTGCATGCATCCCTGATCATGCCCCACTGGTGTGGGGAAAAAAATCCAAGCTCCCCTGACCCTGTCCTGGTGCCATATTGCAACAGATACTCATTGATGGCCCTCTGCTGCGTGTGCAGCCGCTGCAGCATGGCCAACATAGAATAAAGGTAAAAATGTGGTGTTGCGCTGTTCAAACTATATGCTACGTGAAGGATAACCTCTATGCTTAGTAAAAGTGAAGTATATAAAAACCAGCAGGGTACGTTTATTGGCGCATATACTAGGTACTCACATTAACAATAGGTGCAAAAAACTTATCTCATACGAGCGGCGAGCTCGTTAGCCTCCGTCTGTCTCTATGCCTTTTCCGTCCCTACGCGTGGCGTCACGATCACGTGACTTCATCAGGGGAAGTCACATGATCGTGACGCCACGCGTAGGGACGGAAAAGGCATAGAGACAGACGGAGGCTAACGAGCTCGCCGCTCGTATGAGATAAGTTTTTTGCACCTATTGTTAATGTGAGTACCTAGTATATGCGCCAATAAACGTACCCTGCTGGTTTTTATATACTTCACTATCGAGATATCCCTTGTTTCCTTTTTGCTTCTGCAAACCCTGGTGCCATTTGAGAGTTATCCTAGCACTTAGGACCCAGAGACTGACCCAGGACCCCATGCGAGATACCCCAGCACTTAGGATTCAGTGACTGACCCAGGATCCCATGCGAGGAACCAACATTCCCATTGCTTGTATATGCGGTTACCTTGCTACCGCAAGGTAAGAGGCCACCCTCACTTCATATTGTGTGCTGCACAGAAAAAGAGATATTATCTCTACACCACCCTGCATGGAAAACGGGACACTTATTCCTAAGAGAGCACTTCTGTTGCTACTAGCACCATCAGCGGATGCATTTTGAATTCTTTGAACTGTTGCTGTTTTAGTTCACATTGGACACTTATGCGTTTAGCACATTGTGCACATTGCTTTAGACACATGCACAGTAACTGTGTGATCAACGGCTATTACAATTTACGGTTCATCTTTGCACTTTAGTATTGTCTTTTTTGTCACTTTATTGACTTATTGATAGTCAGCACATTGCACTTCGGCAGTTCACCTTGTGACTTGGTCTTATATATATATTCACATAATATTTTCTATTCCCATTGGATTATTTTTTTATTAATATTTTACTCTGTGTATTTATTTTATTCATCTTTAGCTTTTATGCACTTTTGGATATAATATTATATTTTTTTACCAAGCATAGAGGTTATCCTTCACGTAGCATATAGTTTGAACAGCGCAACACCACATTTTTACCTTTATTCATTACCTATGGGTTCGGTTTGACCCTTTCGGTGACTGCAGCAGTTCATTTATTTTATTCATTTATTTCCTCCCCCCTGGTAGCGCAGGAATAACCCCCTTCTTCTTTATACATGGCCAATGTAGAGATCCACCTGGTGGGCATGTCACAGATTAGGCAGTTCTTGGGCAGGTTGTAATCCTTTTGCAGGTCAGCTAGCCGAGCACTGGCATTATATGACTGTCGAAAATGCCCACAGAGTTTCCTGGCCTGCTTCAGGACCTCCTGTAAGCCCGGGTACCTGCCCAAGAACCGCTGCACCACCAAGTTAAGGACGTGAGCCAAACAGGGCACATGTGTCAGTTGTCCCTGTCGGAGGGCGGAGAGGAGGTTGGTGCCATTGTCGGAAACCACCATTCCTGGCTTAAGCTGGCGTGGCGTTAACCACCTCTGAGCCTGCCCCTGCAGAGCTGACAGAATCTCTGCCCCAGTGTGGCTCCTGTCCCCCAAGCACACCAGCTCAAGCACTGCATGGCATCTTTTTGCCTGCGTACTTGCGTAGCCCCTTGAACGCCTACGGAGCACCACTGGTTCCAAGGACAAAGCACAGGTAGAGGCTATGGAGGAAGAAGAAGAGGAGGGGGTGGAGGAGAGAGGTGTGTCAGAATCACCAGTAGTAACATTTTGGAGGCGTGGTGGCGGAACAGCCCCCAACACTACTGCACCTTGTCCTGCATCCTTCCCAGCTGCCAGCAGAGACACCCAATGCACCGTGAAAGATAGGTAATGTCCCTGTCCATGCCTGCTGGACCATGAGTCAGCGGTAATATGCACCTTACCGCTGACCGCCCTGTCCAGCGAGGCCAAGACATTGCCTTCCACATGCCGGTAGAGAGCCGGAATCGCCTTCAGTGAGAAAAAGTGGCGTTTGGGAACCTGCCACTGAGGAACCGCACATTCCACAAACTCACAGAAGGGGGCATAGTCTACCAACTGAAAAGGCAGCAGTTGAAGTGCTAGCAATTTAGACAAATTAGCATTCAACCGCTGGGCATGTGGATGGCTGGAAACAAACTTCTTTCAGCGGTGCAGCAGCTGGGGCAGGGAAATTTGCCTGGTACAATCGGACAGATTGCCCGCAAGTACTTGGCTGTGACACACCTAATTCTACACCTTCATTCCTCTCAGTGCAGGTTTCAGAGAGGACTGAAGGTATAGTGGGGTTGGAGATCCCAGCTGACGAGGAGCAAGGAGAGGTCCACTTTGTTCTTTGGTGTGGGTCTTTTATGTACTCTTGCCAACGAACTGCATGGCAGGTCGACATATGTCTGGTCAAGCACGTGGTGCCCAAGCGGGTGATGTTTTGGCCACGCGAGATACGCTTTAGACAAATGTTGCAAATGGCAACGGTGCGATCTGCTGCACACGTCTGAAAAAAGGCCCACACCAAAGAACTTTTGGAATAACGCACAGAGACAGCAGCGCCCTGCACATGTGAAGCTCTGCGGTGTGATGCAGTCTGTGTGCTGCCCTTAAGCTGGCCCTGGAGAGCATCCTGCCTCGTTGGAGATGTGCCTCCTCCCCCTCCTCCTCCTCCTCTCTCCTATCAGGCACCCACGTGGAGTCATTGACCTCATCATCCCCTCCCTCCTCATCACTGGAGCAAATCTGGCAGTATGCTGCAGCTATGGGAACATGACTGCCAGATAGCTGTCCTTGTTGGGCACCCCCTCTCTCTGGGCTCACGTTACTGCCTTCCTCTAGCTGGGTTCCATCATCGGAGCCTTCAAAACCCTGGCCATCCTCCTGTAGCATGTACCCAACTGTCAAGGTCACCTGTGGCCAGGTGACAGATGCACACCGTAGGGGGACAGGAGTGCACCGCAAGGTAGTGAACCCTATGGCTGGCTTCTGCGGATAGGAAACTGGGTGGTTGTGGAAAGCGGGACCAGAGGAGCACAACCGGGATCCAAACGGAAGCTAGAGCCAAGATTCCCCAGGGCGCGGAGTCTAAGACCCAGCTGGTCTTCTCCAGAGCCTCTAGTGGTGAGGATGTTAGCTGCAGGCTGGGACCAGGTCGCGGCCCCTGGAGTTTCCTAGCTCACGCCCCGTAGGATAAGGGGAAAAGAGGGGAAGCAGCAGCACACGATAAGAGAGAACCGAATAACAAGCTGAAGGTCAGGGGCCACAAGCAGACAAGGATAACGAAGAACGAGCCGAAGGTCAAGGGTCACGAGCAGACAGGGATAGTCGGGGACAAGCCAATAACGTAACAGAGAGACAGACGTAGCACACGGCAGGCAGGAGCCCAAACACACAATGCCTAACAAACACGTTGATCAGCCAAGCAGGCTTGCAGTGCACAGGTTAATATAGTGTTCTGTGATAGGGCCTGGGGTGGAGTCAGGCTGGGAGGAGATTATAAAGGAAGCCAGGTGAAAGGGTTCTGGCCTCTAAGATGAACACATGGGAAGGAAGGTAAGCTGACAGACAAACACTACTGCATATCCATGACACCAACACTGTGGTCAAACAGTTCGGGGGACTCCTCAGGAGGATATGGTGGGGCTAGGGAAGGAGTGACTGATGCCATTGAGCCGAGGGAAGAGGCCGCTTTGGCAGCTGCTTTGCCAGACAAAGTACCCTGAGCCTGGGTGAGAGAGGATGAGGAGGATGAGGACAGCTTGGTCATCCACTCTACCAAGTCTTGGGCATGTTGCGGCTCAACATGGCCAGCTGCCGAAAAGAAGGACAAGCGTGTCCCACAGCCACGTGCTGATGAGGATGCACCGTGTCCTCGACCAGCACTGTTTCCTCTAGACACAGAGCCTGCTTGCCCTCTTTTATTGCCTCGTGACTGTCTGCCTCTCCTTGTTTGCTTTCCAGACATACTAATGGCCTGCAGTGAGATGTAGCTGCACAAAGGTGGGATGCATATACATATATTGTAACGCCGAGCGCTCCGGGTGTCCCATCCATCCCTGAGCGCCCGCGGCGTCTGTCTCCCTGCAGCGCTCCGGTCGGCTCCTCTGACCGTGAGCGCTGCTCTGATGCTGGCGGGGATGCGATCCTTGCGGTGGCACCTGTCCGCCCGCGGATCGCATCCCATTCTGCTCACCGGCCTCCTCCTCCTGTTCCGTCCCGGCGCGCGCGGTCCCGCTGCTCTCTAGGGCGCGCGCGCGCCGGTCTTCTTAAATTTAAAGGGCCAGTGTACCATTGATTGGTGCCTGGTCCAATTACTGTGTCACACTCCAAAACACTTAAAAACCCACTCCCCCTTCCTGTCCTTGCCGGATCTTGTTGCCTTAGTGCCCTGAGAAAGCGTTTTGTACTTGCCTTTCCAGTGTATCTGACCTTCTGCCGTTGCCCCTGACTACGTACCATTGCCGTCTGCCCTGACCTTCCGCTACGTCTGACCTTGCCTCTGCCTAGTCCCAGTGTACCATGCCTATCTCAGCTGCCAGAGAAATCGAGCCGCTACTGGGGGACACGACCTGGTTGCTACCGCCGCAGCAAGTCCATCCCGCCTTGCGGCGGGCTCTGGTGAAAACTGGTAGCTACTTAGAACCGGTCCTCCAGTGTGACCCGTGCCTTCGCCTCTCTGGCACAGAGGATCCACCTCCTGTGTCCTCACTAGCCGGATCCCGCTGAGGTACCGCTGCCAAATCTCGCTGACCTCACTACCGTGGTTGCCCAGCAGTCGCAACAGATCGCACAACAAGGACAGCAGCTGTCGCAGTTGACCGCCATGGTCCAGCAGCTTCTGCCGCCGCAGCCTCCAGCATCTTCCCCTCTCCGAGCTGCCGCTACTACCTCGAGAATTCGCCTGTCTCTTCCGGAGAAATTTGACGGGGATTTTAGGATGTGCCAGGGATTCTTGTCCCAATGTTCCCTGCATCTTGAGATGATGTCTGACCAGTTTTCCACAGAACGGTCTAAAGTGGCTTTCGTGGTCTCTCTGTTGTCTGGAAAGGCCTTGGCCTGGGCCACGCCACTCTGGGACCGCAACAACCCTGCTACAGCCACCGTTCAGTCCTTCTTTGCTGAGGTTTGCAGCGTTTTTGAGGAACCAGCCCGAGCCTCATCCGCTGAAACCGCCCTGCTTAACCTTGTCCAAGGAAACTCTTCTGTGGGCGAATATGCCATACAGTTCCGCACACTGGCCTCAGAGTTAGCTTGGAATAATGAGGCTCTCTGCGCGACCTTCAAGAAGGGTTTATCCGGCCACATCAAGGATTGTCTGGCCGCACGAGAGATACCCTCTTCCTTGACGGAACTCATCCATTTAGCTACCCGCATCGATATGCGTTACGTCGAAAGACGCCAAGAGCTTCGCCAGGAGAAAGATCTTGTTCGCACCAGGCGTTATCCGCGCCTGGCTCCTCTCTTTCTGAATCCAATGCATCCTGTTACCGTGCCTCCCGCCGAGGAGGCCATGCAAGTGGACCGGTCTCGCCTGACCCTACAAGAGAGGTCTCGCCGTAGGAACGAGAACTTATGCCTTTATTGTGCGAGCTCTGATCACTTCCTAAAAGACTGCCCTATTCGTCCTCCGCGTCAGGGAAACGCCCGCACCTAGTGAACGTGGGAGAGGCGTTACTGGGTGTGAATTCTTCCTCTCCACGTCTGACTATTCCTGTGCGGATTTCTCCTTCTGCTGGCTCCCTCTTCCCTGCGGTGGCCTTCCTGGACTCTGGTTCTGCAGGAAATTTTATTGAAGCCTCTTTCATCAACAGGTTCAACATTCCTGTTACCCGTCTCATCAAACCCTTCTTCATTTCCTCTGTAAATGGAGAGAATTTGGATTGTACCGTGCGTTACCGCACCGAACCCCTGCTCATGTCCGTTGGTGTTCTTCACCAAGAAAAGATTGAATTCTTTGTTTTACCGAACTGTACTTCTGACATCCTTCTTGGCCTACCCTGGCTCCAGCGTCACACTCCTACCCTCGACTGGACCACTGGGGACATCAAATCCTGGGGTGACTCCTGTCACAAGCATTGCCTTAAGTCTGTACCGACCTGTCAAGTCCCCATCACTACTCCTTTGCCTGGCCTTCCAAAGGCCTATCAGGACTTTTCTGATGTCTTTTGCAAAAAACAGGCGGAGGTCTTACCACCACATAGACCCTACGACTGCCCCATTGACTTGCTCCCAGGTACTACACCACCCCGTGGCAGAATTTACCCTCTCTCCTCTCCTGAAACCAAGGCTATGACTGAATACATTTAGGAGAACCTCAAGAGAGGTTTTATTAGGAAATCATCTTCTCCAGCCGGAGCGGGCTTCTTCTTCGTGGCCAAGAAGGACGGATCTCTACGCCCTTGCATAGACTATCGTGGTCTCAATAAAATCACTATTAAAAACCGCTACCCTCTGCCTCTCATCTCGGAGCTCTTTGACCGTCTGCGCGGAGCAAAAGTTTTTTCTAAATTGGACCTCAGGGGCGCTTATAACCTCATCAGAATCCATAAGGGAGATGAATGGAAAACCACATTTAACACCAGAGACGGTCACTTCGAATATCTCGTCATGCCGTTCGGACTTTGCAACGCCCCTGCAGTCTTTCAAGATTTTGTCAACGAAATCTTCCGGGACCTACTGTATACCTGTGTGGTTGTCTATCTTGACGACATCCTAATCTTCTCTGCCAACCTTAAGGAACATCGGCTACATGTCCGTCAAGTGCTCCAGCGCCTCCGCGTAAATCATCTTTACGCTAAATTTGAAAAATGCCTTTTTGAGCGCAGCAGTCTTCCTTTCCTAGGATATCTGGTCTCTGGACAAGGTCTTCAAATGGACCCTGACAAACTCTCCGCAGTCTTGGGTTGGCCACGCCCCTCTGGACTTCGTGCTATCCAATGCTTCCTTGGTTTCGCCAACTACTATCGTCAGTTCATACCCCACTTCTCCACCATCGTTGCTCCTATAGGGGCAATGACCAAAAAAGACGCGAATCCTAGGTCCTGGCCGCCTCAAGCGGAGGAAGCTTTTACTCGCCTTAAGACCGCCTTCTCCTCTGCACCTGTCCTGTCTCGGCCAGATCCTCTAAAGCCGTTCTTCCTTGAAGTCGACACCTCCTCGGTAGGAGCCGGAGCTGTGCTTCTTCAAAAAATCGCTAAAGGGAAAAATGTCACTTGTGGTTTTTTCTCTAAAACTTTCTCCCCTCCGGAAAAAAACTATTCCATAGGTGACCGTGAACTGTTGGCCATCAAGTTGGCATTAGAAGAGTGGAGACATCTCCTGGAAGGATCCCTTCACCCTATCTCCATCTACACTGACCATAAAAATTTGTCCTACCTTCAGTCCGCTCAGCGCCTAAATCCTCGCCAGGCCAGGTGGTCATTGTTCTTTGCCCGCTTCAACTTCCAGATCCATTTTCGGCCCGCAGACAAAAATGTCAGGGCTGATGCTTTGTCCCGTCTCTCCGATACCTCGGAAACCGAGACTCCTCCTCAACACATCATACCCCCTGAGTGTCTGATTTCCTCTGCTCCCGCTTCTCTTGTGCCAATTCCTCCAGGAAAGACTTTCGTTCCTCCACGCCTTCGGCTTAAGATACTCAAGTGGGGCCATTCCTCCCATCTAGCCGGTCACGCTGGGATCAAAAAATCCATACAATTGATTGCCAGACACTATTGGTGGCCTACCCAGGAGGAAGATGTGACTGACTTTGTACGGGCCTGCACTATCTGTGCACGTGACAAGACGCCTCGCCAGAAGCCTGCAGGTCTTCTCCTTCCCCTACCTGTGCCTGAACAACCATGGTCCCACATCGCCATGGATTTCATCACGGACCTCCCTTTGTCTCGTAGTAACACTGTCATCTGGGTGGTCGTTGACCGCTTTTCTAAAATGGCTCATTTTGTCCCGCTCCCTGGTCTGCCTACTGCACCTCAGTTGGCGAAGCATTTTTTTCTTCAAATTTTTCGCCTCCATGGGCTGCCCTCACATATCGTCTCGGATAGAGGTGTTCAATTCATCTCAAAATTTCGGAGAGCTCTCTGTACTCAACTAAAAATTAAGTTGAATTTTTCTTCCGCTTATCACCCGCAGTCCAATGGACAGGTGGAGAGAGTTAACCAGGTCCTTGGCGACTACCTACGACATTTTGTCTCCGCCCGTCAAGACGATTGGGTCGACCTATTGCCCTGGGCAGAATTCTCATACAATTTCAAGAACTCTGAATCTTCCTCCAAGTCGCCTTTCTTTGTGGTCTACGGCCGTCACCCATTGCCCCCCCTCCCTATTCCCACGTCTTCTGGAGTTCCGGCCGTGGATCAATTTACTCAGGACTTTGCCTCTATCTGGAAAGAGACTCAAAAGTCGCTCTCACTGGCCTCTGCCCGCATGAAGAGACATGCAGATAAAAAAAGAAGAATCCCTCCTGTCTATACCCCTGGTGACAAAGTGTGGCTCTCCTCCAAATATATTCGGTTTCGGGTACCTAGCTACAAGCTGGGCCCTCGTTACCTCGGGCCATTTAAAATCAAAAACCAAATCAATTCTGTTTCTTACAAGCTCCACCTTCCTCCTTCTCTTCGTATTCCCAACTCTTTTCATGTGTCTCTTCTTAAACCCCTCATTCTTAACCGATTTTCCCCTAAGGTCACTGCTTCTGCTCCTGTCTCTGGTTCTTCTGATGTCTTCTCGGTGAAAGAGATCCTCGCCTCCAAGGTCATCCGAGGTAAAAGATGTTTTTTAGCGGATTGGGAGAACTGTGGTCCTGAGGAAAGGTCCTGGGAACCTGAGGCCAACATTTTAGATAAAGAGTTCATCCGAAGATTCTTGGGTTCCAAGAAGATGGGGAGACCTAAGGGGGGGTACTGTAACGCCGAGCGCTCCGGGTGTCCCATCCATCCCGGAGCGCCCGCGGCGTCTGTCTCCCTGCAGCGCTCCGGTCGGCTCCTCTGACCGTGAGCGCTGCTCTGATGCTGGCGGGGATGCGATCCTTGCGGCGGCACCTGTCCGCCCGCGGATCGCATCCCATTCTGCTCACCGGCCTCCTCCTCCTGTTCCGTCCCGGCGCGCGCGGTCCCGCTGCTCTCTAGGGCGTGCGCGCGCCGGTCTTCTTAAATTTAAAGGACCAGTGCACCATTGATTGGTGCCTGGTCCAATTACTGTGTCACACTCCAAAACACTTAAAAACCCACTCCCCCTTCCTGTCCTTGCCGGATCTTGTTGCCTTAGTGCCCTGAGAAAGCGTATTGTACTTGCCTTTCCAGTGTATCTGACCTTCTGCCGTTGCCCCTGACTACGTACCATTGCCGCCTGCCCTGACCTTCCGCTACGTCTGACCTTGCCTCTGCCTAGTCCCAGTGTACCGTGCCTATCTCAGCTGCCAGAGAAGTCGAGCCGCTACTGGGGGACACGACCTGGTTGCTACCGCCGCAGCAAGTCCATCCCGCCTTGCGGCGGGCTCTGGTGAAAACCGGTAGCTACTTAGAACCGGTCCTCCAATGCGACCCGTGCCTTCGCCTCTCTGGCACAGAGGATCCACCTCCTGTGTCCTCACTAGCCGCCAGTCCGGGCCCTGACATATATATATATATATATATATATATATATATATATACTGTGAGGGGGTTAACTCGGTAGCGGGTGTGTGTGACCCCCTGGTTGGGCTCCCCACACAAAAACAGGGCCAGCAGACGGAGGTTGTGGTTTTCAAAATCAAAAGGTGCGGTTTATTTCTCTATGTACAGTGACAAAAACACAGCAAAGCCAAAAAGAAACAAACAAAATAAATCCTGGTCAGTTTGACCTCTGACTAAACATGCAGGTTTCCTAAACTAACAACTGGGATCAGCCTAGTGCTGTCCTAGTCCCTAAGTCCCTGGTTTAGTAAAAGTCCAAACAAATAGCCACACAGGCTTTGCCTCACCGCACAGGGGTTCACTCTCCCTAGACAGTCCACACAGGTCTGGTTCCAGGCATGAGCTAACATCTGATGAAGCTGGGAGTTTTTATAGAGGCCTTAAACGAACTGACAGGCTTCAGCTGGTCTCATCAACTCCCTGCCTCACGACGCCCAGCACTCTCCCTAGAGGTATGAGTCATTCATGAGCCCACTAGCCTCAGCTGGGCTTCATCAACTCCCTAGTTGTATAAGTCGGCATAAAGCCTGAATCTGGGAGAAATATATCTACCCCCCTGGATGCAACCAGGTGACTTTACCTTCCTGCTGTCACATACCCCCCCCTCTTGTTTTAACCTTGGGGTTGGAACACCAGCAATCAGGCATTCATGTACTCGAGACAAAGCATCCACATTCCCCATTTGAACGCCAGGGCGATGCTTTACTGTGAAGTTGAATTCCTGTAGGGCCAGGAACCACCTATTCACTCTTCTATTTGTCTCCTTGTTTTGAGCCATCCACTTTAACGGAGCGTGATCCGTAACCATGTCAAAGTGCCTACCTAGCAGATAGTACCGAAGGGAATCTAGAGCCCACTTCACCGCTAAACACTCCTTTTCAACCGTGGCGTAATTTACCTCATGGGACTTCAACTTCCTGCTGAGGTAAATGACTGGGTGCTCTTCCCCGTTCCAGACCTGGGACAATACTGCTCCTAACCCCACATCTGACGCATCACTTTGTACGACAAAGTCTTTAGAGAAGTCGGGTGAGTACAACACTGGCTGGCTACATAAGGCTTGTTTCAAGAATTGGAATGCTGCCTCAGCCTCGGGGGTCCATTTAATCATGACCGACCCTTTCCCTTTCGTCAGGTTGGTTAGGGGCACAGCCTTAGAAGCAAAGTGGGGAATGAAGCGCCGATAATAACCCGCGATTCCCAGAAAGGCTCGTACCTGCTTCTTGCTGTTGGGACGTGGCCAACTCTGGATGGCCTCGACTTTGTTGAGTTGGGGTTTTATTACTCCCCTGCCAATGGTGTACCCAAGATATTTGGCCTCCTCCTGCCCAATGGTACACTTCTTGGGGTTAGCCGTAAACCCCGCTTCCCGAACAGAGTCCAGGACTGCTTGCACTTTTGGCAGATGTGAGGCCCAATCTGTGCTATGGACAATTACGTCATCCAGGTAAGCCGCAGCATACTTCCGATGGGGCCTCAGCATCTGGTCCATTTTCCGCTGGAATGTGGCCGGCGCATTCTGTAACCCGAACGGCATTCTCTTATATTGGAACGCCCCGTCTGGGGTTACAAATGCGGTTTTCTCTTTGGCCGACTTGGCCAGGGGAATTTGCCAATACCCTTTTGTGAGGTCAAGAGTCGTCATGTATCGGGCTGTTCCCAGCCGGTCGATCAACTCATCTATACGTGGCATGGGGTAGGTGTCAAATTTTGTAACTTTGTTCAACTGACGAAAATCGTTACAAAATCGCCAGCTCCCATCCGGTTTAGGCACCAACACAATGGGACTAGACCAATCACTTTGGGACTCCTCTATCACCCCTAAGTTCAGCATTTTCTGTACTTCCTCCCGTATTGCCTCCCGTCGGGCCTCTGGGATCCGATAGGGTTTTAACTTCACCCTTTCACCGGGCGGGGTAATAATATCATGCTCTACCCCAGATGTTTGTCCCGGCAGCTCAGAGAACACCTCCTTGTTGCGAAGCACAAACTCCTTAACCTCCTGTTGTTGGGGTTGTGACAAGGTGGCTGCTATTCCAACCTCCGGAATCACGCAACCAGTTTGAGCTGGTGACCAAGTTTCTGCGACTAGGGACTCTCTATCCCTCCAGGCTTTCAACAGATTAACGTGATATATCTGTTCGGGCTTTCGCCTTCCTGGTTGTCTGACCTTGTAATTCACTTCGCTCACTTTTTCCATTATCTCGTAGGGGCCTTGCCATTTGGCAAGGAATTTACTTTCAACCGTAGGGACAAGTACCAATATCCTATCCCCCGGGGAAAAGGTACGGGTCTTTGCTCCACGGTTGTACACTCTCTGCTGTGCCAACTGCGCTTGGGCCAAATGTTCCTTCACGATGGGCATTACCTGTGCAATTCGATCTTGCATCAGGGCGACATGCTCAATCACACTCCTGTGGGGAGAACTCTCACTTTCCCAAGTTTCCTTGGCAATATCCAACAGCCCTCTTGGGTGTCTCCCATACAGTAACTCAAAGGGGGAGAATCCCGTAGAGGATTGGGGCACCTCCCTAATAGCAAACATCAAATAAGGAAGTAGACAGTCCCAATCCTTTCCATCTCTATCCACCACTTTCTTCAACATTTGTTTTAGGGTTTTGTTGAATCTTTCAACCAGCCCATCGGTTTGGGGGTGATACACAGATGTACGCAATTGCGTCACTTTGAACAATTTACACAGCTCTTTCATAACCCGGGACATAAAGGGTGTACCTTGGTCCGTAAGCAGTTCTTTACAAATACCCACCCGGCTAAAAACAAGAGATAGCTCTTTGGCTATGGTTTTGGCCGAGGTATTTCTGAGAGGGATCGCTTCTGGATAACGGGTGGCATAGTCCATTATAACCAATATGTACTGGTGCCCCCTAGCGGACTTGATTATAGGACCTACCAAATCCATTGCGATTCTCTCAAACGGGACCTCAATGATGGGTAGAGGGACCAGCGGGCTACGGAAATGTGGCATCGGGGCCGACCTCTGACACACAGGGCAGGAGGAACAATAATTTTCTATGTCCTTCATCACCCCAGGCCAATAGAATCTCTGTAATACCCTCTCTCGGGTTTTCTCTGTCCCCAGATGACCTCCAAGAATGTGCCCATGGGCCAACTCCAACACCAACTTCCTGTAAGGTTTGGGCACCACCAGCTGCTCAACGGTTTCTTCTGCCCTTTTTGCCACCCGATACAGTAGGTCCTTCTCTACGCTGAAGTATGGGTAAGTGCAGGTATTATCTGGGTTCACTAACTCGCCATCTATTTCCACTACGTTTTCCCGTGCCTTTATTAGGGCGGGGTCTTTTAACTGTTCTGTGGCAAAATTTTCCCTGTGAACCTCCAGATCAGAAAACTCCACAGACGGTAGGTTTTCGTCTGAGGAGGTGGGCTCCTCTCCAGTTTCTTGAGTCTCCCCTGCCAATACTGACAAGGGAAATTCTGGAGAGTCCTCACCACTCTCAGGGGAGTTCTGGCTATCACATTCCTGGTACATAGGGGCACCAGTGGGGGGCTCAGGATCATCCCACAGTTCCCAGAACTTCGGAAAATCCCTTCCCACAATGGCGTCATGCGGTAACTGAGATACTAAGCCCACTGGATGAGAGAGGGTACCTTTGGGGGTCTCGAAACACACTGTAGTCACTGGATACTCTCGGGTGTCCCCATGCACACAAATAACAGCTACCTTGCTATTCCCAGAGACCTCTGTTTTAACTAACTCAGCCTTTATCAGGGTCACAAGGCTACCTGAATCCAACAATACCACAACATTTCTACCATTAACACACATTTTGCATAAATGTTTCTCAGTTCCTCGAATGGCAGTGCATGCGACTGTCGCACACAGCGACTGACGTCTGCCCGTCAGAAAGTCACACTGCATGGGTTCCTCCACAACCGGGCAATTGGCTGCAATATGTCCCGCTTGCCGGCAGCGGTAGCAAACGATCCTTCTTGCGGCCTCTTGAGCCGCTGATTTCCCAGGCTGTTCTCGCCAAACTTGGGGTAGAGCTCCCACCCTCTCACTCTCTCCACCCTCACCCCTTGGAATCCTCTTATCCGCCCCTGGGGATGGTCTGGTCTTAGGGTGGAAAGTCCGAGAGTCTCTGGAAGAGGCCGTCAGGTTCTCTGTAGCCAAGTATCTCTCTACACGATCCACAAGTTTACCGGCCGTTTCTGGGTCTCCGTGGCTTACCCACTTTTGAATGGCGGTAGGAAGAGCTCTCAAGAAACGATCCATCACAACACGTTCCACAATCTCCGGTGCGGACAAAGTCTCTGGCTGTAGCCACTTCCTGCTCAGGTGAATGAGATCATACATTTGAGACCTGGGGGGTTTTCCAAGCTGGAAAGTCCAGTTATGCACACGCTGAGCCCGGACAGCCAGGGTGACACCCAGCCTTGCCAATATTTCAGCTTTTAGCATCACATAGTCTTTTGCTTGGTCAGGCTCTAGGTCATAGTAAGCCTTCTGCGATTCACCAGTTAACAGAGGAGCCACCAGTCCAGCCCACTGCTCCTCAGGCCACTTTTCTCTTTCAGCAGTCCTTTCAAATGTGGTCAAAAATACCTCTGGATCATCCTCTCCAGTCATTTTTGTCAATAAACGACTCACCCCAAAGGACGCGGTATTAGTGGGACGGCTTTCCTCACTGGTCTGCGGACGTTGCTGCATTACTGCTTCCATTTGTTGTAGTCTCTGCTCTTGCTTCTGTAACAGGTCTATGAAGCGGGCCTCAGATTGCTGCTGGGCTTGTTGATGAGCTTGCTGCTGGGCTGCAAGGCTCCTTTGCAAACCTGCATTTGTCTGCTGTTGATTGGCATTTGCTAGAGCCAGCTGTTTCAGTATCTCCTCCATGCTGGCTTAAAAAAAACTGCCACTGGTTCTCCACCAACTGTGAGGGGGTTAACTCGGTAGCGGGTGTGTGTGACCCCCTGGTTGGGCTCCCCACACAAAAACAGGGCCAGCAGACGGAGGTTGTGGTTTTCAAAATCAAAAGGTGCGGTTTATTTCTCTATGTACAGTGACAAAAACACAGCAAAGCCAAAAAGAAACAAACAAAATAAATCCTGGTCAGTTTGACCTCTGACTAAACATGCAGGTTTCCTAAACTAACAACTGGGATCAGCCTAGTGCTGTCCTAGTCCCTAAGTCCCTGGTTTAGTAAAAGTCCAAACAAATAGCCACACAGGCTTTGCCTCACCGCACAGGGGTTCACTCTCCCTAGACAGTCCACACAGGTCTGGTTCCAGGCATGAGCTAACATCTGATGAAGCTGGGAGTTTTTATAGAGGCCTTAAACGAACTGACAGGCTTCAGCTGGTCTCATCAACTCCCTGCCTCACGACGCCCAGCACTCTCCCTAGAGGTATGAGTCATTCATGAGCCCACTAGCCTCAGCTGGGCTTCATCAACTCCCTAGTTGTATAAGTCGGCATAAAGCCTGAATCTGGGAGAAATATATCTACCCCCCTGGATGCAACCAGGTGACTTTACCTTCCTGCTGTCACAATATATATAAATATATATCTGTACTGATAATGCAGCTATCAGAATAACTGCCTGCTGTTTTAGGTGAAAACTGTGCAGAGGACACAGTACACTAACTGAAAATACTTGCAGCTCTCTGCCTGTGGTTTTATTATGAGAACACCACTATTAGTCACTAACTGTATTCAGGTAAGCTTTAGGTGAACGCTATGCAAAGCACATAGTACACTAAGTGAAGCACTGACTGCAGCTAGCACAATCACCTGTCTGCCTGTCACAGTATAGAGAATAACAGGAACAGATCTAGCTAAACTGAATACAGTGTATAAATATATATACAACACCTAGGATGCATATATATCCTCTACACACTGTAACTGCAGCTAACTGACTCGCCTGCCTGCTCTATCTAACTCAATATAAATGACACTGTCTCTCTCTGTAATCTCTCTCTTTAAACAACTCCAACACACTACACAAGGCTGCCAAGCCAGCGGCCTTATATAGTGTGGGGCGTGTACTAAACCCCCTGAGCCATAATTGGCCAAAGCCAACCTGGCTTTGGCCAATTACGGCTCTCTGTTCAGACGGTGCTGTGATTGGCCAAGCATGCGTGTCAAAGTGCATGCTTGGCCAATCATCAGCCAGCAATGCACGGCGATGCCGCAGTGAATTATGGGCCGTGACGTGCCACTCGAATTTGGCACGAACGGCCCATAATTTTTGCAATTCGGCAAACAGCCGAACAGACAATGTTCGAGTCGAACATGGGTTCGACTCGAACACGAAGCTCATCCCTAATCAACACGATGAATAAAATGAGAGATTTTAATGTTGGTTTTCTGGGTTTTAACTCTCTGAGCCAAGAATTTTCTACCTCTGTTGCCGCTGGCATATTAATTAAGTTTTACATTCCAGGAGTATTTGTCATACTATTCACACAATACTGTGCACAATTCATGCCTAAATTTAGTCAAGGTAGAAAGGGCTGCCTGGTCAGGCACTTCCTTATTCCTTTTACCCAAAGCATATGTAGCGCACCAACCCCAGACTTTACCTGCTTTTCTTCTGCTTGGCTCCTCCGCAGGAAAAGAATGAGGCACACCGCACCACAAGCCCATACCCTCCTGAATAGGGAGGTTGAGCGGTGTTAGTTTCTCGGGCCTGCTTGCGACTGGTGTAAAAGGGCCTCCAGTGCTGACCTTGTTTCTGCAGTAATCAGAACACGTCTTTAACTTTCCCCAGTAAGCAACTGTCCACACCAACTGAAAGGTCCAACACTTGTTTATTCCTTCTTGCACAATAAACAGTCTCTTTTTAGAGCAGACGGGTTGAGACTAGGGATGGGCCCGGTGCTCGATTCGAACCCATGTTCGAATCGAGCATCGGGCGTTCGCTCGCTCGTCGAGCCCAGAACTATTTGGGCCGTTCGCATCACATTCGTGTGATGCGAGCGGCCCCGCAATGCATTGCGGCCGGCGCGGCCGGCGCAGTGCATTGCTGGCTGATGATTGGCCAAGCATGCACTGTGACCCCGCATGCTTGGCCAATCACAGCGCCCGAAACTCGGAGAGCAATAATTGGCTACAGGCAGGACGCCTGTAGCCAATTACAGCTCAGGGGCTTTAGTACACGCCCCACCATTTAAAAGGCCGCCACGCCATCGGCCCCGGTCACATGAGTTCCGGCTTTAGGAGAGATTAGTCTGCTGATTCAGTCTTTGCTTGATACTGAAAGATTTGCTCTTCTTTGCTAAACCATTGGCTATTTCTTTGCTAAACCATTGCTACCTAAGTCATTGATCGTTCATTGCTGCTGATTGCACAGTTAGTGTGTTATTAGCTGCTGCTGGGGATTAGTCTGGTGCGTGCTTACTGTTAGTACAGTATTGCAGTAGTACCAACCGCAGTGCTGTTAGCACAGAATTGCACCCCAACAGCACCCATAGGACTTCTAGTGTGTTAGTGGCAGCAAACAGAGCTCCTATATTTTCTTCTCAGCAGCACCCATAGGACTTCTAGTGTGTTAGTGGCAGCAAACAGAGCTCCTATATTTTCTTCTCAGCAGCACCCATAGGACTTCTAGTGTGTTAGTGGCAGCAAACAGAGCTCCTATATTTTCTTCTCAGCAGCACCCATAGGACTTCTAGTGTGTTAGTGGCAGCAAACAGAGCTCCTATATTTTCTTCTCAGCAGCACCCATAGGACTTCTAGTGTGTTAGTGGCATCACACAGAGCTCCTATATTTTCTTCTCAGCAGCACCCATAGGACTTCTAGTGTGTTAGTGGCAGCAAACAGAGCTCCTATATTTTCTTCTCAGCAGCACCCATAGGACTTCTAGTGTGTTAGTGGCAGCAAACAGAGCTCCTATATTTTCTTCTCAGCAGCACCCATAGGACTTCTAGTGTGTTAGTGGCAGCAAACAGAGCTCCTATATTTTCTTCTCAGCAGCACCCATAGGACTTCTAGTGTGTTAGTGGCAGCAAACAGAGCTCCTATATTTTCTTCTCAGCAGCACCCATAGGACTTCTAGTGTGTTAGTGGCAGCAAACAGAGCTCCTATATTTTCTTCTCAGCAGCACCCATAGGACTTCTAGTGTGTTAGTGGCATCACACAGAGCTCCTATATTTTCTTCTCAGCAGCACCCATAGGACTTCTAGTGTGTTAGTGGCAGCAAACAGAGCTCCTATATTTTCTTCTCAGCAGCACCCATAGGACTTCTAGTGTGTTAGTGGCAGCAAACAGAGCTCCTATATTTTCTTCTCAGCAGCACCCATAGGACTTCTAGTGTGTTAGTGGCAGCAAACAGAGCTCCTATATTTTCTTCTCAGCAGCACCCATAGGACTTCTAGTGTGTTAGTGGCAGCAAACAGAGCTCCTATATTTTCTTCTCAGCAGCACCCATAGGACTTCTAGTGTGTTAGTGGCAGCAAACAGAGCTCCTATATTTTCTTCTCAGCAGCACCCATAGGACTTCTAGTGTGTTAGTGGCAGCAAACAGAGCTCCTATATTTTCTTCTCAGCAGCACCCATAGGACTTCTAGTGTGTTAGTGGCAGCAAACAGAGCTCCTATATTTTCTTCTCAGCAGCACCCATAGGACTTCTAGTGTGTTAGTGGCAGCAAACAGAGCTCCTATATTTTCTTCTCAGCAGCACCCATAGGACTTCTAGTGTGTTAGTGGCAGCAAACAGAGCTCCTATATTTTCTTCTCAGCAGCACCCATAGGACTTCTAGTGTGTTAGTGGCAGCAAACAGAGCTCCTATATTTTCTTCTCAGCAGCACCCATAGGACTTCTAGTGTGTTAGTGGCAGCAAACAGAGCTCCTATATTTTCTTCTCAGCAGCACCCATAGGACTTCTAGTGTGTTAGTGGCAGCAAACAGAGCTCCTATATTTTCTTCTCAGCAGCACCCATAGGACTTCTAGTGTGTTAGTGGCATCACACAGAGCTCCTATATTTTCTTCTCAGCAGCACCCATAGGACTTCTAGTGTGTTAGTGGCAGCTAGTGATGAGCCGAACACCCCCGGGTTCGGTTCGCACCAGAACCCGCGAACGGACCGAAAGTTCGAACGAACATTAGAACCCTATTAAATACAATGGATGCGAACGTTCGAATTCTAAAGTGCTAATTATAACAACTATTATGCATGTTATTGTCCTAAAAAGGGTTTGGGAACCCGGGTTCTGCACCAGGGGACATGTATCAATGCAAAAATAAGTTTTAAAAACGGTCGTTTTCCGGGAGCAGTCATTTTAATGATGCATAAAGTGAAAAAAAAAAAGTCAAATATTCCTTTAAATATCGTACCTGGGGGGTGTCTAAAGTATGCCTGTGAAGTGCCACGTGTTTCCCGTGTTTAGAACTGTCCCTGCACAAAATGACACTTCTAAAGGAAAAAAAAGCCATTTAAAACTGCTTGCGGCTTTAATGTAATGTCTGGTCCCGGTAATATGGATGAAAATCTTTAAGAAAAATGGCATAGCTACCCCATGACCCCCCCCCCTACCCCAGCCCATTACCAGCCCCTTTGGGTCTTGTATGGATATTAAGGGGAACCCCGCACATAAAATAAAAAAGGCCCTATATACTCTGAACAGCCGTATACAGGCGGTGCATACAAGACAGGGACTGTAGGTTTGTTCTTATGTAGAATCTGTTTGTAATTTTGAACAGGTACATTGTTGAAGTGTAGCTCCAGACCAAAAATCTATTTTTAAACTTTTTGGAAAACATAGGTAAGGGTTATCACCCCTGTAACATTTGTTTTGCTGTCTGTGCCCCTGTTCAGAACATTTCACCTCACTTTCCGTCCTAATGACAACTGTTTTTGAAATGTGGTGTTTTTCTTGAAACAAGGATTGCTGATAAAGCATCAGTACAGAGGAGACACCTTTCTCCCATATTTATTCTTACAGGAGAGAATTTTCCTTCCTAGTGGTAGATTTCCTCTCACTTCCTGTTGTCTTCTTGCGTTTGCAAGTAGGAGTCGTTTGTAAGTTGGATGTTTGAAAGTAGGGACCTGCCGTATATACTCTGCAGAAATAGGCCCCTTAGTTGTTGGTGTTGGCACAACACTGTAAGCACTCACAGTTACTCTTGGTTGGTGCTGGAACGCCCTGCTGTCAACTATTATATCAGGAATTTTAATTACATATAATTGTTGAACAGTGGTAGTAAAAATTGGGCCTTTGATGGTGGTGCTGGTGCCACAACACTGTAAGCCCTGACAGTTACTCTTGGTGGGTGCAGCAATGGGCCCTGCTGTGAATTATTAGATCAAGAATTGTAATTACATGCCCCTGTTGAACAGGGGCTGAAAAATTGGGCCTTAGGCACTGGTGGCACAACACTGCAACCCTTCACAGATACTGTACTTGGAGCACAGCAATGAGCCCTGTTGCAAAGTATTGCTTCAAAAATTGTAATGACACGCCCCTGTTAAACAGGGGCTGAAAAATTGGGCCTTAGGCACTGGTGGCACAACACTGCAACTCCTCACAGATACTGTACTTGGAGCACAGCAATGAGCCCTGTTGCAAAGTATTGCTTCAAAAATTGTAATTACACGCCCCTGTTAAACAGGGGCTGAAAAATTGGGCGTTAGGCACTGGTGGCGGCACCCATAAACAAAAATGATCTTCCAAGCTATCATCATCAATCGTATCATTGAGGACTCGGAGGAGGAGGATAGCCAGTCAACATAACAGCACAGGCACTCAGCATCAGCATCAGTCTTGAAGGGATGTGACATTTTAAAATCAATTAGTCTGTTATATCAGCATCAGGTGTGTGGTAGCTGGTGGTGATCCAAGACTGGTTCATCTTGATGAAAGTCAGTCGATCAACCGAGTCGGTGGACAGGCGCACCCTGTGATCCGTGACAAATCCTCCAGCAGCACTGAATGTGCGTTCCGAAAGAACGCTGGATGCAGGACAGGCCAGTAGCTCAATTGCATACTGTGCAAGCTCTGGCCAGTGATCCATCCTCAAGACCCAGTAAGCCAGAGGATTTTCGGTGGGGAAGGTGTCCAAGTCTGACCTTGCCCCTAGATATTCCTGCACCATGTTTATCAGACGCTGGCGATGGTTGCTGGAACCGATCATACTTTGGGGCTGCGGACTAAAGAATTGTCTGAACGCATCGGTCAGACGGCCACCTTCCCCACCGCTCCTTCTTTGACTGGCCGAAGCCTCAGCAACTCGTTGTCCAGGACCAGGAGTTTGCAACCTCCCAGTCTCTGGGAACGCGTTGCACAGACCTTTCTGCAAGGCCTCCCGGAGTTGTCTCATCCTCTGCTCCCTCTGCGACGGTAACATAAGGTCCGCAACCTTACCCTTGTACCGTGGATCAAGGAGAGTGGCCAGCCAGTAATGGTCCCTCTCCTTGATCCGAAGAATACGAGGATCCTTCCGCAGACTTTGCAGGATCAGGGAGGCCATGCAGCGTAGGTTTGCTGAGGCATTCGCTCCGGAGTCCTCTGGGTCACTAAGGACGACATGATCCGCAGCCACCTCCTCCCAGCCACGTACAAGTCCACTGGTTTCTTGGGACTGTAAATCATCCCTAAAAGACTGCTGCTGATGATGCTGAGTGCCAGCCTCCACCTCCATGCTGACACAATCCTCCTCCTCCTCCTCCTCCTCCTCCTCCTCCTCCTCTTCCTGTGCGATGGGTGGGACAGAAGGAACACTGTCTGGGTAAAGGGGGCCTTGAGAGGCAAGGAAGTCCTCCTCTTCCTGCCTCTGTTCTGCCTCAAGTGCCCTGTCCATTATTCCACGCAGCGTGTGCTCCAACAGGTGGACAAGAGGTACAGTGTCACTGATGCATGCACTGTCACTGCTCACCATCCTCGTGGCCTCCTCAAATGGTGCCAGGACAGTGCATGCATCCCTGATCATGCCCCACTGGCGTGGAGAAAAAAAACCAAGCTCCCCTGACCCTGTCCTGGTGCCGTAGTCGCACAGGTACTCATTGATGGCCCTCTGCTGCGTGTGCAGCCGCTGCAGCATGGCCAACGTTGAGTTCCACCTGGTGGGCATGTCACATATAAGGCGGTTCTTGGGCAGGTTCAACTCCTTTTGCAGCTCAGCCAGGCGAGCACTGGCATTATAAGATCTGCGGAAATGCACACAGACTTTCCTGGCCTGCCTCAGGACATCCTGTAAGCCCGGGTACCTGCCCAAGAAGCGCTGCACCACCAGGTTAAGGACGTGAGCCACACAGGGCACATGGGTCAGTTGTCCCTGTCGGAGGGCGGAGAGGAGGTTGGTGCCATTGTCGCAAACCACCATTCCTGGCTTAAGCTGGCGTGGCGTCAACCACCTCTCGGCCTGGCCCTGCAGAGCAGACAGGACCTCTGCCCCAGTGTGGCTTCTGTCCCCCAAACACACCAGCGCAAGCACGGCATGGCATCTTTTTGCCTGCGTACTTGCGTAGCCCCGTGAACGGCTACGGAGCACCGCTGGTTCATAGGACAAACCACAGGAAGAGGCCATGGAGGAAGAAGAAGAGGAGGGGGTGGAGGAGAGAGGTGTGTCACAACCAGTAGTAGCATTTTGGAGGCGTGGCGGTGGGACAACCTCCAACACTACTGCACCTTGTCCTGAATCCTTCCCAGCTGCCAAAAGAGTGACCCAATGGGCCGTGAAAGAAAGGTAACGTCCCTGTCCATGCCTGCTGGACCATGAGTCAGCGGTAATATGCACCTTACCGCTGACCGCCCTGTCCAGCGAGGCCAAGACATTGCCTTCCACATGCCGGTAGAGAGCCGGGAATAGCCTTCCGTGAGAAAAAGTGGCGTTTGGGAACCTGCCACTGAGGAACCGCACATTGCACAAACTCACGGAAGGGGGCCGAGTCTACCAACTGAAAAGGCAGCAGTTGAAGCGCTAGCAATTTAGCCAAGCTAGCATTCAACCGCTGGGCATGTGGATGGCTGGGAGTGAACTTCTTTCGACGGTCCAGCAGCTGGGGCAGGGAAATTTGCCTGCTAGAATCGGACGTCGGTGTACTGCTAGCAGAGTGGGCGCAAGTACTTGGCTGTGACACACCTAATTCTACACCTTCATTCCTCTCAGTGCATGTTTCAGAGAGGACTGAAGTTATAGTGGGGTTGGAGATCCCAGCTGATGCGGTGCAAGGAGAGGTCCGCTTTGTTCTTTGGTGTGGGTCTTTGAGGTAGGCTTGCCAACGAGCTGCATGGCAGGTCAACATATGTCTGGTCAGGCATGTGGTACCCAAGCGGCTGATGTTTTGGCCACGCGATATACGCTTGAGACATATGTTGCAAACAGCAGCTGTGCGATCTGATGCACTAGCCTCAAAAAAGGCCCACACCAAAGAACTTTTTGAATGACGGGCAGAGGCAGCGCCCTGCACAGGCGGAGCTCTGCGGTGTGATTCCGTCGGTGTACTGCCCTTACGCTGGCCACCAAAGGGCATCCTGCCTCGTTGGAGATGTGCCTCCTCCTCATCCTCCTCCTCCTCCTCTCTCCTATTAGGCACCCACGTGGAGTCATTGACCTCATCATCCCCTCCCTCCTCATCACTGGAGCCAATCTGGCAGTATGCTGCAGCTGCTGGAACATGACTGCCAGATTGGTGTCCTTCTTGAGCATCCCCTCTGTCTGCTCTCACGCTACTGCCTTCCTCTAGCTGGGTTTCATCATCAGACCCTTCGAAACGCTGGGCATCCTCCTGGAGCATGTACCCAACACTGTGCTGAAACAGTTCGGGGGACTCCTCAGGAGGAGGACATGGTGGGTCTAGGGAAGGAGTGACTGATGATTTGTCTGACATTGATACCAGGGAAGACGACGCTTTGGCAGCTGCTTTTCCAGTACCCTGAGCCTGGGTGAGAGAGGATGAGGAGGAGGAGGAGGGCTTGGTCATCCACTCTACCAAGTCTTCGGCATGATGTGGCTCAACATGTCCAGCTGCCGAAAAGAAGGACAAGCGTGTCCCATGGCCATGTGCTGATGACAATGCACCGCGTCCACGACCAGCACTGTTGCCCCCAGACACAGAGCCTGCTTGCCCTCTTTTATTGCCTCCTGACTGTCTGCCTCTCCTTGTTTGCCTTCCAGACATTCTAATAGATGGCCTGCAGGGAGATGGGAAAAAAGCAATAAGGGCTACCTTCAGGTGTCCTTCTCTGTCCCTTGAAACAAGGACTTTCACAGTGAAAGAAACTGACACTGTCCCTACCTAGAGTTTTCTGTCCCTAGAATAAATGTTTTTTTTAATCACAATATAGCACAAGGACAATTCACTCAATGTCTCTCCAGGTCCCTGGAAACAAGGACTTGCAGAGTGAAAGAAACTGACACTGTCCCTACCTAGAGTTTTCTGTCCCTAGAATAAATGTTTTTTTTAAGCACAATATAGCACAAGGAAAATTAACTCACTGTCCTTACAGGTCCCTGGAAACAAGGACTTGCAGAGTGAAAGAAACTGACACTGTCCCTACCTAGAGTTTTCTGTCCCTAGAATAAATGTTTTTTTTAAGCACAATATAGCACAAGGACAATTAACTCACTGTCCTTACAGGTCCCTGGAAACAAGGACTTGCAGAGTGAAAGAAAAAAAACACTCTCCCTACCTACAGTTTTCTGTCCCTAGAAAAAATGTTTTTTTTAATCACAATATAGCACAAGGAAAATTAACTCACTGTCCTTACAGGTCCCTGGAAACAAGGACTTGCAGAGTGAAAGAAAAAAAACACTCTCCCTACCTACAGTTTTCTGTCCCTAGAAAAAATGTTTTTTTTAATCACAATATAGCACAAGGAAAATTAACTCACTGTCCTTACAGGTCCCTGGAAACAAGGACTTGCAGAGTGAAAGAAACTGACACTGTCCCTACCTAGAGTTTTCTGTCCCTAGAATAAATGTTTTTTTTAAGCACAATATAGCACAAGGAAAATTAACTCACTGTCCTTACAGGTCCCTGGAAACAAGGACTTGCAGAGTGAAAGAAACTGACACTGTCCCTACCTAGAGTTTTCTGTCCCTAGAATAAATGTTTTTTTTAAGCACAATATAGCACAAGGACAATTAACTCACTGTCCTTACAGGTCCCTGGAAACAAGGACTTGCAGAGTGAAAAAAAAAAAACACTCTCCCTACCTACAGTTTTCTGTCCCTAGAAAAAATGTTTTTTTTAAGCACAATATAGCACAAGGACAATTAACTCACTGTCCTTACAGGTCCCTGGAAACAAGGACTTGCAGAGTGAAAGAAAAAAAACACTCTCCCTACCTACAGTTTTCTGTCCCTAGAAAAAATGTTTTTTTTAATCACAATATAGCA
The DNA here is from genome assembly GCA_029206835.1 of Rana muscosa. Classification (NCBI taxonomy): domain Eukaryota; kingdom Metazoa; phylum Chordata; class Amphibia; order Anura; family Ranidae; genus Rana; species Rana muscosa. The sequence continues at coordinate 228,214,262 of CM055122.1, forward strand.
CAAGGAAAATTAACTCACTGTCCTTACAGGTCCCTGGAAACAAGGACTTGCAGAGTGAAAGAAAAAAAACACTCTCCCTACCTAGAGTTTTCTGTCCCTAGAATAAATGTTTTTTTTAAGCACAATATAGCACAAGGACAATTAACTCACTGTCCTTACAGGTCCCTGGAAACAAGGACTTGCAGAGTGAAAGAAACTGACACTGTCCCTACCTAGAGTTTTCTGTCCCTAGAATAAATGTTTTTTTTAAGCACAATATAGCACAAGGAAAATTAACTCACTGTCCTTACAGGTCCCTGGAAACAAGGACTTGCAGAGTGAAAAAAAAAAAAACACTCTCCCTACCTAGAGTTTTCTGTCCCTAGAAAAAATGTTTTTTTAAGCACAATATAGCACAAGGACAATTAACTCACTGTCCTTACAGGTCCCTGGAAACAAGGACTTGCAGAGTGAAAGAAAAAAAACACTCTCCCTACCTACAGTTTTCTGTCCCTAGAAAAAATGTTTTTTTTAATCACAATATAGCACAAGGAAAATTAACTCACTGTCCTTACAGGTCCCTGGAAACAAGGACTTGCAGAGTGAAAGAAAAAAAACACTCTCCCTACCTACAGTTTTCTGTCCCTAGAAAAAATGTTTTTTTTAATCACAATATAGCACAAGGAAAATTAACTCACTGTCCTTACAGGTCCCTGGAAACAAGGACTTGCAGAGTGAAAGAAACTGACACTGTCCCTACCTAGAGTTTTCTGTCCCTAGAATAAATGTTTTTTTTAAGCACAATATAGCACAAGGACAATTAACTCACTGTCCTTACAGGTCCCTGGAAACAAGGACTTGCAGAGTGAAAGAAACTGACACTGTCCCTACCTAGAGTTTTCTGTCCCTAGAATAAATGTTTTTTTTAAGCACAATATAGCACAAGGAAAATTAACTCACTGTCCTTACAGGTCCCTGGAAACAAGGACTTGCAGAGTGAAAGAAACTGACACTGTCCCTACCTAGAGTTTTCTGTCCCTAGAATAAATGTTTTTTTTAAGCACAATATAGCACAAGGACAATTAACTCACTGTCCTTACAGGTCCCTGGAAACAAGGACTTGCAGAGTGAAAGAAAAAAAACACTCTCCCTACCTACAGTTTTCTGTCCCTAGAAAAAATGTTTTTTTTAATCACAATATAGCACAAGGAAAATTAACTCACTGTCCTTACAGGTCCCTGGAAACAAGGACTTGCAGAGTGAAAGAAACTGACACTGTCCCTACCTAGAGTTTTCTGTCCCTAGAATAAATGTTTTTTTTAATCACAATATAGCACAAGGACAATTAACTCACTGTCCTTACAGGTCCCTGGAAACAAGGACTTGCAGAGTGAAAGAAACTGACACTGTCCCTACCTAGAGTTTTCTGTCCCTAGAATAAATGTTTTTTTTAAGCACAATATAGCACAAGGACAATTAACTCACTGTCCTTACAGGTCCCTGGAAACAAGGACTTGCAGAGTGAAAGAAACTGACACTGTCCCTACCTAGAGTTTTCTGTCCCTAGAATAAATGTTTTTTTTAAGCACACTATAGCAGAAGCACAAAACACACTGACACTCTCCCTACCTATCCTTCTCTTTCCCTAAACTAAAGGAATCCAGGTTAAGCAAGAAAGAAATAACAGTCACTGTCCCTGCCTATGCTACTCTATCCCTGCTCCGGAACACACTACACTAGGCCGCCGTGCTGGCGGCCCTTTATAGTGTGGGGCGTGTACTAAACACCCTCAGCAATAATTGGCCACAGGCATCCTGCCTGTGGCCAATCATTGCTCTCCTCGCTGCCGGCGCTGTGATTGGCCAAGCATGCGGGGTCACAGTGCATGCTTGGCCAATCACAGCGCCTGGATGACACTGCGATGGCGTAGTGCATTGTGGGCCGTTCGCGTCACTCGAATTTGGCGCGAACGGCCCAAATCGTTCGATCTTCGTCGAACGATCGAACAGCCAATGTTCGAGTCGAACGTATGTTCGACTCGAACACGAAGCTCATCCCTAGTGGCAGCAAACAGAGCTCCTATATTTTCTTCTCAGCAGCACCCATAGGACTTCTAGTGTGTTAGTGGCAGCAAACAGAGCTCCTATATTTTCTTCTCAGCAGCACCCATAGGACTTCTAGTGTGTTAGTGGCAGCAAACAGAGCTCCTATATTTTCTTCTCAGCAGCACCCATAGGAATTCTAGTGTGTTAGTGGCATCACACAGAGCTCCTATATTTTCTTCTCAGCAGCACCCATAGGACTTCTAGTGTGTTAGTGGCAGCAAACAGAGCTCCTATATTTTCTTCTCAGCAGCACCCATAGGACTTCTAGTGTGTTAGTGGCAGCAAACAGAGCTCCTATATTTTCTTCTCAGCAGCACCCATAGGACTTCTAGTGTGTTAGTGGCATCACACAGAGCTCCTATATTTTCTTCTCAGCAGCACCCATAGGACTTCTAGTGTGTTAGTGGCAGCAAACAGAGCTCCTATATTTTCTTCTCAGCAGCACCCATAGGACTTCTAGTGTGTTAGTGGCATCACACAGAGCTCCTATATTTTCTTCTCAGCAGCACCCATAGGACTTCTAGTGTGTTAGTGGCAGCAAACAGAGCTCCTATATTTTCTTCTCAGCAGCACCCATAGGACTTCTAGTGTGTTAGTGGCAGCAAACAGAGCTCCTATATTTTCTTCTCAGCAGCACCCATAGGACTTCTAGTGTGTTAGTGGCAGCAAACAGAGCTCCTATATTTTCTTCTCAGCAGCACCCATAGGACTTCTAGTGTGTTAGTGGCAGCAAACAGAGCTCCTATATTTTCTTCTCAGCAGCACCCATAGGACTTCTAGTGTGTTAGTGGCATCACACAGAGCTCCTATATTTTCTTCTCAGCAGCACCCATAGGACTTCTAGTGTGTTAGTGGCAGCAAACAGAGCTCCTATATTTTCTTCTCAGCAGCACCCATAGGACTTCTAGTGTGTTAGTGGCAGCAAACAGAGCTCCTATATTTTCTTCTCAGCAGCACCCATAGGACTTCTAGTGTGTTAGTGGCAGCAAACAGAGCTCCTATATTTTCTTCTCAGCAGCACCCATAGGACTTCTAGTGTGTTAGTGGCAGCAAACAGAGCTCCTATATTTTCTTCTCAGCAGCACCCATAGGACTTCTAGTGTGTTAGTGGCAGCAAACAGAGCTCCTATATTTTCTTCTCAGCAGCACCCATAGGACTTCTAGTGTGTTAGTGGCAGCAAACAGAGCTCCTATATTTTCTTCTCAGCAGCACCCATAGGACTTCTAGTGTGTTAGTGGCATCACACAGAGCTCCTATATTTTCTTCTCAGCAGCACCCATAGGACTTCTAGTGTGTTAGTGGCAGCAAACAGAGCTCCTATATTTTCTTCTCAGCAGCACCCATAGGACTTCTAGTGTGTTAGTGGCAGCAAACAGAGCTCCTATATTTTCTTCTCAGCAGCACCCATAGGACTTCTAGTGTGTTAGTGGCAGCAAACAGAGCTCCTATATTTTCTTCTCAGCAGCACCCATAGGACTTCTAGTGTGTTAGTGGCAGCAAACAGAGCTCCTATATTTTCTTCTCAGCAGCACCCATAGGACTTCTAGTGTGTTAGTGGCAGCAAACAGAGCTCCTATATTTTCTTCTCAGAAGCACCCATAGGACTTCTAGTGTGTTAGTGGCAGCAAACAGAGCTCCTATATTTTCTTCTCAGCAGCACCCATAGGACTTCTAGTGTGTTAGTGGCAGCAAACAGAGCTCCTATATTTTCTTCTCAGCAGCACCCATAGGACTTCTAGTGTGTTAGTGGCATCACACAGAGCTCCTATATTTTCTTCTCAGCAGCACCCATAGGACTTCTAGTGTGTTAGTGGCAGCAAACAGAGCTCCTATATTTTCTTCTCAGCAGCACCCATAGGACTTCTAGTGTGTTAGTGGCAGCAAACAGAGCTCCTATATTTTCTTCTCAGCAGCACCCATAGGACTTCTAGTGTGTTAGTGGCAGCAAACAGAGCTCCTATATTTTCTTCTCAGCAGCACCCATAGGACTTCTAGTGTGTTAGTGGCAGCAAACAGAGCTCCTATATTTTCTTCTCAGCAGCACCCATAGGACTTCTAGTGTGTTAGTGGCAGCAAACAGAGCTCCTATATTTTCTTCTCAGCAGCACCCATAGGACTTCTAGTGTGTTAGTGGCAGCAAACAGAGCTCCTATATTTTCTTCTCAGCAGCACCCATAGGACTTCTAGTGTGTTAGTGGCAGCAAACAGAGCTCCTATATTTTCTTCTCAGCAGCACCCATAGGACTTCTAGTGTGTTAGTGGCAGCAAACAGAGCTCCTATATTTTCTTCTCAGCAGCACCCATAGGACTTCTAGTGTGTTAGTGGCAGCAAACAGAGCTCCTATATTTTCTTCTCAGCAGCACCCATAGGAATTCTAGTGTGTTAGTGGCATCACACAGAGCTCCTATATTTTCTTCTCAGCAGCACCCATAGGACTTCTAGTGTGTTAGTGGCAGCAAACAGAGCTCCTATATTTTCTTCTCAGCAGCACCCATAGGACTTCTAGTGTGTTAGTGGCATCACAGAGAGCTCCTATATTTTCTTCTCAGCAGCACCCATAGGACTTCTAGTGTGTTAGTGGCATCACACAGAGCTCCTATATTTTCTTCTCAGCAGCACCCATAGGACTTCTAGTGTGTTAGTGGCAGCAAACAGAGCTCCTATATTTTCTTCTCAGCAGCACCCATAGGACTTCTAGTGTGTTAGTGGCATCACACAGAGCTCCTATATTTTCTTCTCAGCAGCACCCATAGGACTTCTAGTGTGTTAGTGGCAGCAAACAGAGCTCCTATATTTTCTTCTCAGCAGCACCCATAGGACTTCTAGTGTGTTAGTGGCAGCAAACAGAGCTCCTATATTTTCTTCTCAGCAGCACCCATAGGACTTCTAGTGTGTTAGTGGCAGCAAACAGAGCTCCTATATTTTCTTCTCAGCAGCACACATAGTACCTATAGTGTGTTAGTGTCAGCACCCATAGGACCTACAGTGTGTTGTGAGCACACATAGGAGTTCTATTTTTTATACTATATACACTACCGACTACAATGGCTGGAAGACCGCCAAGGAGAGGCAGAGCGTGCCGAGGCAAGAACACAGGGCAGGCAGGCTCTGTTTCTAGAGACAACAGTGCTGGCCGTGGACGTGGTCGTGCATCGTCATCAGCACGTGGCCATGGGACACGCTTGTCTTTGTTTTCGGCAGCTGGACATGTGGAGCCGCATCATGCCGAAGGCTTGGTAGAATGGATGACCAAGCCCTCCTCATCCTCCTCATCCTCTCTCACCCAGGCTCAGGGTACTGGCAGAGCAGCTGCCAACGCGTACTCAATGGCATCATCAGCCACCCCTTCCCTAGACCCACCATGTCCTCCTGAGGAGTCCCCCGAACTGTTTGAGCACAGTGTTGGGTACATGCTCCAGGAGGATGCCCAACGATTCGAAGGCTCGGATGATGATACCCAGCTTGAGGAAGTCAGTAGTGTGCGCGCAGAGAAAGGGGATGCTGAAGGACAGCAATCTGGCAGTAGTGTTCCACCAGCTGCAGCTTACTGCCAGGTTTGCTCTAGTGGTGAAGAGGGAGGGGATGATGAGGTCACTGACTCCACGTGGGTGCCTGAAGGGAGAGAGGAGGAGGAGGAGGAGGATGCAGCGTCACATGTCCAACGAGGCAGGATGCCCCCTGGAGGCCAGCTAGAGGCCAGCACAGCAACTGTACCACACCGCAGAGCTCCGCCTGTGCAGGGCGCTGCCTCTGCACGTTATCACAAAAGTTCTTTGGTGTGGGCCTTTTTTGAGACGAGTGCATCAGATCGCACCACTGCTATTTGCAATATTTGTCTCAAGCGTATCTCGCGTGGCCAAAACATCAGCCGCTTGGGCACCACAAGCATGAGCAGACATATGTCGACCTGCCATGCAGCTCGTTGGCAAGCACACATAAAAGACCCACACCAAAGAACAAAGCGGACCTCTCCTTGCTCCTCATCAGCTGGGATCTCCATCCCCACTATATCTTCAGTCCTCTCTGAAAGCTGCTCTGAGAGGACTGAAGGTGTAGAATTAGGTGTGTCACAACCAAGTACTTGCAGTACACCGACGTCCGATTGTAGCAGGCAAATTTCCCTGCCCCAGCTGCTGGACCGTCGAAAGAAGTATACTCCCAGCCATCCACATGCCCAGCGGTTGAATGCTAGCTTGGCTAAATTGCTAGCACTTCAACTGCTGCCTTTTCAGTTGATAGACTCGGCCCCCTTCCGTGAGTTTGTTCAATGTGCGGTTCCTCAGTGGCAGGTTCCCAAACGCCACTTTTTCTCACGGAAGGCAATTCCGTCTCTCTACTGGCATGTGGAAGGCAATGTCCATGCCTCGCTGGACAGGGCGGTCAGCGGTAAGGTGCATATTACCGCTGACTCATGGTCCAGCAGGCATGGACAGGGACGTTATCTTTCTTTCACGGCCCATTGGGTCACTCTATTGGTAGCTGGGAGGGATGCAGGACAAGGTGCAGTAGTGTTGGAGGTTGTTCCGCCACCACGCCTCCAAAATGCTACTACTGGTTGTGACACACCTCTCTCCTCCACCCCCTCCTCTTCTTCTTCCTCCATGTCCTCTTCGAGTGCTCTGTCCTCGGAACCAGCGGTGCTCCGTAGGCGTACAAGGGGCTACGCGAGTACGCAGGCAAAAAGATGCCATGCCGTGCTTGCGCTGGTGTGTTTGGGGGACAGGAGCCACACTGGGCCAGAGGTTCTGGCAGCTCTGCAGGGGCAGGCCGAGAGGTGGTTGACGCCACGCCAGCTTAAGCCAGGAATGGTCGTTTCTGATAATGGCACCAACCTCCTCTCCGCCCTGCGACAGGGGCAGCTCACCCATGTGCCCTGTATGGCTCACGTCCTCAACCTGGTGGTGCAGCGGTTCTTGGGCAGGTTCCCAGGCTTACAGGATGTCCTGAGGCAGGCCAGGAAAGTCTGTGTGCATTTCCGCCGATCTTATAATGCCAGTGCTCGGCTGACTGAGCTGCAAAAGGAGCTGAACCTGCCCAAGAACCGCCTAATATGTGACATGCCCACCAGGTGGAACTCAACTTTGGCCATGCTGCAGCGACTGCACACGCAGCAGAGGGCCATCAATGAGTACCTTTGCGACTACGGCACCAGGACAGGGTCAGGGGAGCTTGGCTTTTTTTCCCCACGCCAGTGGAGCATGATCAGGGATGCATGCACTGTCCTCTCACCATTTGAGGAGGCCACGAGGATGGTGAGCAGTGACAGTGCATGCATCAGTGACACTGTACCTCTTGTCCACCTGTTGGAGCATACGCTGCGTGGGATAATGGACAGGGCACTTGAGGCAGAACAGAGGCAGGAAGAGGAGGACTTCCTTGTCTCTCAAGGCCCCCTTTATCCAGACAATGTTCCTTCTGTCCCACCCATCACACAGGAAGAGGAGGAGGAGGAGGAGGAGGAGGAGGATTGTGTGAGCATAGAGGTGGAGCCTGGCACTCAGCATCAGCAGCAGCAGTCTTTTAGGGATGATGTACAGTCCCAACAAACCAGTGGACTTGTACGTGGCTGGGAGGAGGTGGCTGGCGATCATGTCATCCTCAGTGACCCAGAAGACTCCGGACCGAATGCCTCAGCTAACCTACGCTGCATGGCCTCCCTGATCCTGCAAAGCCTGCGGAAGGATCCTCGTGTTCTTCGGATCAAGGAGAGTGACCATTACTGGCTGGCCACTCTCCTTGATCCACGGTACAAGGGTAAGGTTGCGGACCTTATCTTGCCGTCGCAGAGGGAGCAGAGGATGAGACATCTCAGGGAGGCCTTGCAGAAAGGTCTGTGCAACGCGTTCCCAGAAACTGGGAGGTTACAAACTCCTGGTCCTGGACGACGAGTTGCTGAGGCTTCGGTCAGTAGCAGAAGGAGCGGTGGGGAAGGTGGACGTCTGACCGATGCGTTCAGACAATTTTTTAGTCCGCAGCCCCAAGGTATGATCGGTTCCAGCAACCATCGCCAGCGTCTGATATACATGGTGCAGGAATACCTAGGGGCAAGGTCAGACTTGGACACCTTTCCCACCGAAAATCCTCTGGCTTACTGGGTCCTGAGGATGGATCACTGGCCAGAGCTTGCACAGTATGCAATTGAGCTACTGGCCTGTCCTGCATCCAGCGTTCTTTCCGAACGCACATTCAGTGCTGCTGGAGGATTTGTCACCGATCATAGGGTGCGCCTGTCCACCGACTCGGTTGATCGACTGACCTTCATAAAAATGAATCAGTCTTGGATCACCACCAGCTACCAGACACCTGAAGCGGATATAACGGAATAATTTATAATGTCACATCCCTTCAAGACTGCCTATGCTGATGCTGAGTGACTGTCCTGTTATGTTCACTGACTATCCTCTTCCTCCTCCTCAATGATCCATGCCACCACACCAGTGCCTAAGGCACAATTTTTCAGCCCCTGTATAACAGGGGCGTGTAATTACAATTTTTTAAAAAGATGCTTCGCAACAGGTGTGACTGCTGTGCTCAGAGTACAGTATCTGTGAGGGGTTGCAGTGTTGTGGCACCAGCACCAGTGCCTAAGGCACAATTTTTCAGCCCCTGTTGGGGCGTGTAATTACAATTTTTAGGCAATGCTTTGCAACAGGTCTCATTGCTGTGCTCAGAGTACAGTATCTGTGAGGGGTTGCAGTGTTGTGGCACCAGCACCAGTGCCTAAGGCACAATTTTTCAGCCCCTGTATAACAGGGGCGTGTAATTACAATTTTTTAAAAAGATGCTTCGCAACAGGTGTGACTGCTGTGCTCAGAGTACAGTATCTGTGAGGGGTTGCAGTGTTGTGGCACCAGCACCAGTGCCTAAGGCACAATTTTTCAGCCCCTGTTGGGGCGTGTAATTACAATTTTTAGGCAATGCTTTGCAACAGGTCTCATTGCTGTGCTCAGAGTACAGTATCTGTGAGGGGTTGCAGTGTTGTGGCACCAGCACCAGTGCCTAAGGCACAATTTTTCAGCCGTGTAATTACAATTTTTTAAAAAGATGCTTCGCAACAGGTGTGACTGCTGTGCTCAGAGTACAGTATCTGTGAGGGGTTGCAGTGTTGTGGCACCAGCACCAGTGCCTAAGGCACAATTTTTCAGCCCCTGTTGGGGCGTGTAATTACAATTTTTAGGCAATGCTTTGCAACAGGTCTCATTGCTGTGCTCAGAGTACAGTATCTGTGAGGGGTTGCAGTGTTGTGGCACCAGCACCAGTGCCTAAGGCACAATTTTTCAGCCCCTGTATAACAGGGGCGTGTAATTACAATTTTTTAAAAAGATGCTTCGCAACAGGTGTGACTGCTGTGCTCCAAGTACAGTATCTGTGAGGGGTTGCAGTGTTGTGGCACCAGCACCAATGCCTAAGGCACAATTTTTCAGCCCCTGTTTAACAGGGGCGTGTAATTACAATTTTTTAAAAAGATGCTTCGCAACAGGTGTGACTGCTGTGCTCAGAGTACAGTATCTGTGAGGGGTTGCAGTGTTGTGGCACCAGCACCAGTGCCTAAGGCACAATTTTTCAGCCCCTGTTGGGGCGTGTAATTACAATTTTTAGGCAATGCTTTGCAACAGGTCTCATTGCTGTGCTCAGAGTACAGTATCTGTGAGGGGTTGCAGTGTTGTGGCACCAGCACCAGTGCCTAAGGCACAATTTTTCAGCCCCTGTATAACAGGGGCGTGTAATTACAATTTTTTAAAAAGATGCTTCGCAACAGGTGTGACTGCTGTGCTCCAAGTACAGTATCTGTGAGGGGTTGCAGTGTTGTGGCACCAGCACCAATGCCTAAGGCACAATTTTTCAGCCCCTGTTTAACAGGGGCGTGTAATTACAAGTCTTGATCTAATAGTTCACAGCAGGGCCCATTCCTGCGCCCACCAAGAGTAACTATGAGGGCCTACAGTCTTGTGGCAACACCGTCCACCACCACCACCACCACCAAAGGCCCAATTTTTCTGCCCTGTTCAACAGGTGCATGCAATTACAAATCTTGATCTAATAACTCACAGCAGGGCCCATTCCTGCACCCACCAAGAGTAACTGTGAGGGCTTACAGTCTTGTGGCAACACCGTCCACCACCACCACCACCACCACCAAAGGCCCAATTTTTCTGCCCGGTTCAACAGGTGCATGCAAGTACAAATCTTGATCTATTAACTCACAGCAGGGCCCATTCCTGTGCCCACCAGTCTCGTGGCTACACCAATATCTAATAGGGCAAATTTCTGCAGAGTATATACGGCAGGCCCCTACTTTCAAACATCCAACTTACAAACGACTCCTACTTGCAAACGGCAAGAGAAAACAGGAAGTGAGAGGAAATCTACCCCTAGGAAGGAAAATTCTATCCTGTTAGATTTAATTTGGGAAAAAGGTATCTCCTCTCTACTGATGCTTTATCACCAATCCTTGTTTCAATTAAAACCCCACTTTTCCAAAAACATTTGTCATTGGGACGGAAAGTGAGGTGACATGTTCTGAACAGATGTGCAAAGACAGCAAATGTTACAGGGGTGATAACCCCTCCCTATGTTCTCCAAAAAGCTTAAAAATTGATTTTTTTGGGATGTAGCTACACTTCATAATGTACCTGTTCAGATTCTACTTAAGAACAAACCTACAGTCCATGTCTTGTTTGCACCACCTATATACTGCTGTTCAGAGTATATAGGGTTGTAGGTATAGGGTTTTATTTTGGGTGCGGGGTCCCCCTTAGTATCCATACAAGACCCAAAGGGGCTGGGGTGGGGGGGGGGTGATGGGGTAGCCATGCCATTTTTCTCAAGGATTTTCAGCCATATGGCGGCCAGGACAAGACATGACATTAAAGCCGCAAGTGGTTTTAAATGGCTTCTTTTTTTCCTTTACAAATGTCATTTTGTGCAAGGACAGTTCTAAACACGGGAAACACATGCCACTTCACAGGCATACTTTAGACACCCCCCAGGTACCGTATTTAAAGGAAAATTTCACTTTTTTTTTTTTCACTTTATGCATCATTAAAATGACTGCTCCCGAAAAAACTTTAGTTTTTAAAATTTCTTTTTGCATTGATATATGTCCCCTGGGGCAGGACCCGGGTCCCCAAACCTGTTTTATAACATTAACATGCATATTGGCCGTTGTAATTAGCAATTTTGATTTCGAACGTTCGCGTCCATTATAACGAATAGGGTTCGAAAATTCGCGCGAACTTTCGGTCCGTTCGAAGGTTCTGGTGCGAACCGAACCCGGGGGTGTTCGGCTCATCCCTAGTTGAGACAAACACAGGTCAGATAAGGTGGGAGGAGATCCAGGCACAAACTTTAAATTTGGGTTTCTCCTGTTCTAAATAGCACTAACAGGCTTGGCGCATGGTCGCTGCCACCGACCATGAGGGGTCTCTGCCACAGACCAGGTGAATAGGGCCTCTGCCACAGGCCCGGTTGTTGGGTCTCTGCCACCGACTGAATTCATGATGGGTCTCTGCCACAGACCATGAGAACGTGGATTACCTTCTAAAAGTATTGACCCCTGTCAGGGAAAGGACATCCATCCGGAGAGTTACCAGAGGCCCCACCGTCACCAGCGATGCCGCGCCGAGTCTTCGGGAAGGGTCACCTCCCTGGCCTCCTCGTCCTAGATTCGGGCACCCACTTCCAGGGGGCACCCTAGGAGCCCTCGATCCCTTGTGGGACCCAGTTGAAGGTACTGGGCCCCGGGCCTCTCTCGAAGTACCTCACCCCAGACTGAAGGTGTCTGAGATGGAACAGCAGCTCCGTCTTTGGGCCTAGAGCACCCAGAGACCTCCCGACAGGCCTCCGGGCCTAGGGCACTCAGAGGCGATACACCCGCACCCAGGCTTAAGGTGCCTGAGCGTGGAACGAGGACCCCTCTGGAAGATGGCCGCCCCCTTTTATATCCTTTCCCGACAGGCACAGCAGGTTCCCCGCCCTGCCGTACCGCTGCCGAGAGGCGACAAAAAGGACACAACCTCGTACGGCAGTTCAACCCGGGACCCATGGCAACAGTGCCACCTATAGGCCCCAGTGAACTTAACCACCAGTACTATCTCCCAGGCACAGAAATGGTCAATGAGACCTAACAATTGGTACATCTGAGCCTAGCTACCACTCAGATGCTTCCCCCTAAATGTAACCACCCGCTACACATATATTTCTGATAGAAGACTATTAAGAATATGTAAAGCCAACCATTCATATTCCTGGTATGTGCCTGCTGTACTATGTACTTATATGAAAAAATATTTCTGTTCTCTTTGTATTGCTTCCATTGTGTGAAATCCCTGGTGTTCCTGCCACTCTATATTAAAAACTCACTAGACATGAGAGCACAGTGTGGTCAGTTCTCGAGCTGCGCTGGAATCTCAGGTGTGCTCTCCTCCAATGATCAGACTGGAGCTGATATGCCCCCTTTGCACAACCATTCGCAGGAAAGATCGCTTCTGTTTCTCCACCCTCACTTCTCTATGCAGCTGAGAAAAGAAGGTATGTAATCACTTATAAAAAGGGTATTTATAAAGTTTTTTTATATGTATGCACAAATGGTTTACCTTTCATTTCTATTTTAAACTGTATGGGTTATTTTACAAGGTGAGGGTTTACATATACTTTATAGTTTGTTTGTGTAGCACTACCCCCATAGGAGCCACTGGACATGATAAGTTCTCTCGTTCTTTGCCTTAACCTCCTCCAGAACCTCAACTCCTCTGACACACCTGGTTGAGTGTACAAACATATGGTACCAGACCAGTTCAGTGCCATATCAAAGAAAAAACACAGGCACCAAACGAAGTAGCAAAGGTAAACCTAATATATTATCACCCAATATGGTTGATAAAAAGGAATGCAAAAAAAAAAAAAGATAGACAGTGCTATCAACATTAACTAGCATATGAGATTATCAGTAGAGAATAGGCATAAGGAGGCATTTAATGTCCACATCAGCATAAACAGTAACACTACCTGAAGTGCAACAGTAAGCAGTAATACGATTAGATCTAACAAAGCAGCAGGAACTGTACTGCCAGCTTGCACTAATAGTGACAATGCTAGGCCTAAACTGACTGGGCAGGCACTGTCTGTGTTTAAATAATGAGAAGGGGTAAAGGGGACGAAAGGGATGTGCAGGGTGATTGATGGAAGGGGCAGTCCTTAGAGAACTGCCTGCAGTGTAGTGTGAAAAGATGTTGTACAGCTCTAATATGAAATTCTGTGGATGAGGACCAGATGTAATGACAGGTCAATATAACTGCGGCTCGGGATTGGTAATTGATGCGTTATATAATTAGTTGAAGAGCAGCACGGGTTTGGTGAAGGTGCAGTATGAACTTAGTACACTAAATGTCCTGCTCTTAGTGGCTCTGATTCTGCTAGCTGAATAAAGACAGGCCAACAGCCCTCTCACCGACTCCCAGGAGGTGGCGGCAAGCTCTGACAGTGTAAGGGGCCCCCTCAGTGTTGTCCTGACAATTCGGTCATTTAGGGATCTGAGGTCTAGGATGGAGTTAACACTCTGCTCTCCTGGCAGCACTGTGTCAAGTAAAGTGCTGACAGGGCTGTTGGACCTCCAGTGTGTCTGCTCTTGGCCTTGGGCCTTGCTGGCTTGGCCTGCTGACAAACAAGTGCCTCAAATCTGTGTCTACATGGACTCCTGTGGTGCCAAGAGAGCGGCTTCTTCGGGCAGTTTAATAAAAACTCCCTTCTGGCCCCTCCTGCAGTTCAGAGTCTATTGGGACCTATTAGAAAAGGCAAACATATTAGCAACTTAAACAGCGACAAACCCAAACAAATCTAACAATGATTTTCAATGATTTTTACGGATCCCTATATAATCTCAACCAAGATCTGAACACGTGCCAACCCACTGACACAGAGATTAACACATTTCTCCAGAAGATTAACCTCACTTTAACAACTAAATAGACCAATCACTTCTGATGAAATCCTACAAGTGATTAAAGCGTTACTGAAACATAAATCCCCTGGAGCAGATGGCTTCTCAGCCGAGTATTATCAAGCATTCGCACCCCTTCTCATTCCCAAACTCGTGGAAGTCTATAACAATGCCGCAAAATCAGGAACCTTTCCCAACGAAATGCTTCAAGCAATAATAGTAACCATTCCAAAGCCCAGAAAAGATCCTTCCCACCCCCAAAACGACAGGCCCATCTCTTTATTAAACTCAGACCATAAAATATATGCTAAAGTATTGGCCAACAGACTGATGGAAGTTACACCAGTTCTTGTGGGACTAGACCAGGTGGGATTTGTAAAGGGAAGGCAGGCCCCGGATGCATAAACCTATAAGATATGCAGATATTACGAATAAACCCAGTGTTATCTTGGCCCTAGATGCAGAAAAGGCTTTTGACCGGGTACATTGGGGTATCTGTCTAAAATCCTTACCAAATTTGGACTGAGTGGCTTTGTTCACTCAGCAATAATGTCACTCTATTCCAACCCCAGGGCCAAAGTGTACACCTCGGGAATGTTATCTAATCCATTCAGATAATAGTCCCAGTGTGGACCACTGGGTTAATGCACAAAAAATCCTTAACAGGTGGTACATGACCCCAATGCGTCTACATACCATGAACCCGGATTTGTCCCCTCTGTGCTGGAGAGAATGCCACTGTCATGGCAATCTACTACACATACTGTGATACTGTAAGGCTCTATAACCTTTCTGGAAAGATGTTATCTCCCTTATATCAGAAATTACTGAGACCATATGCACATTCACCCCAGAACTGGCACTGTTGAGCTTGGGTATAGACTATTTTCCTTACTTATCAAGAAAAATAGTAATACACATACTATATGCAGCCGTATCTCCATAGCAAAAAAATGGAGAACAAAAACTTCCCCGGGTATTGAAGACGTTTTTTCTAGAGTCAACTCACAGTGTACAATGAAGTGAATACTTGCATACAAAGAAGGGAGAGCACAGACTTTCCATAAATTCTGGGACATATGGTTGTTGTCATCCAAAAAAGCCTCTGGTGTTACATAAGAGATAATCATATTACATATAATTGAGTAGAATTCCATCTTGTGGTATTGCAAAAAATACATCACAGAATAAACTGACTTAACAAAAGAGAACTGAAAATGTCATCTCGTTTTATTACTATTATCACTTTTATTATTGTTACTTCTTTTGTTTTTATTATTTTTATTATTCTTATTGTTTGACATGTAAGCTACCTACCCCAAGCGACCAATGTAAGGGTTGGCATTCCTGAACATACATCATATTAGCCTGCTCACAGTAAGTTCCCAATAGGGGTGACAGGCTTCTCCTCATAAAGAGGATACAGGCATCTCAACATTTAATAAAAAACTATGGTTAAAAAAAGAAAAGAAAAGGCAAACATATTTAAAAGACGATCCTATAAGCTGTCCAGATGCAGTTAACACTGAACATAGGCTCTGAGGGGGAATAGAGCAAGGTTGTAGCAACTCCCAGAGCAATATAAAGTAATATAAACAGAAAGCTGTCAGATGCTTCCTTGTGGAGATTTTTTACTTTTCCACCTGTGGGGTACCACCTTCAAATCCAGCAGAATCGGAGGAGGTGGTGCAGATTTGGATGAAGCTAGATCTGGAAGGATCTCCCATTCATGCAGCAATTTAAGTTCCTCCTCCACTGACAAAATCAGTGACATCCAGACATTCTAAATAATGATGAGCTTACTGGTGTATCACCAGTGATAGAGAATCTTGTGATTTCACAGGGCTTTAGTTATTAGCAACAAGTTTTTCCGTAACTGTAAGGTATATTGTGAGAGATTAGAGAAGACTTGTAGTGTTTTGAATTGCTTTCTACTTTACATGATAAAAGTGAATATGCAAAAGCATCTCACATAGAACATTATCTGATAGATGTGGCAGCAAGAATATGGTGTTTAGAAGATCAGGCACACATTTTTGTAGTTGTGTTGGCTGTATGGGCTCAAAGATGCCATGAATGTTAAGGTTGTTTCAGAGAGACCCATCTTCTAAATCTGCCACTTTAGCCAAGACAGGTCTTTTTATTTTTCATTGTGTGCATCTACCTGGGTATTAAAGGATGAAGCTAATTCTTCCAATGTTTGTTCTATATGCTTGACCCTGTCCCCAAGATCTTGTGCTTTTGCCCTAAATTACCACATACTGTACATGACATCATATCTGAGAGTAGGGACGTTTGTGGAGATACAAGCATATCTTTCATGGTAGTGTCTAAGATGGGTTGATTTGTAGTGGAGAAATCTGTAATGGGATCTATGAGTTCCCTTGTATCATCCAAAGAATCATTAGGAGTGCTCACCTCTGTATCAGGCTTCTGGGTTGCGCTGGTCTCCTGTACCATCCTGGGTTTAGATTTGGCTGGAATACTGGTGGATGGAGTAAAGGGTCATGATGGTGGGGATGTTTGGGAATTACTGTGATTCCTTACTTGAGACCAGGCTCTGGGACCAGACAAAAGCGCTACCTGAAATATGCTGCTGCGAATGCTATTTTGTTGTAGCCCTCACTAAACCAGGGAGAAAAACTTTGATAACCTTTGTCTTTGCATTTGCGGGTCATACCACCAGCTCATCAAATGATTTGAAGGCCTGTTTTGTGCTTCTTTACAGTTATGTAAAATCCACTAGAACTACACTTTCTTTAAGCAACTCACAGTTCAATGTGATAGAATGACAGTGAGACTGTTAAGACACTATCTGCATGGAGTTTGCATGTTTTCCATGTTCTTTGTTCTCACTTTGGGGGGACTTTGTCTCACTTCCTGTTTTGGCTATGGCACAGGAAGGGAAATCTCCCCAGTGGAACACAGATTGCAAAAAAACGGACAGGGGTTATAATGCTTCATTACTCTAACCAAAATGAAAAAAGCTTTACCTTTAGTTTTACTTTAAGTTGAACTTTCTGAAAAGGTTAATATGTTCTGATCAACAACATCGGCTTATCACAGTGACAAAATTGTTTTCCTGTGGCAAATTCACACGCCTAAAAAACAGATGAAAGAAATAAAGAACACAGCACTGTTGTTGTCAACTTTGTCAAGCAGGATTTACCACTTTTGATATACAAAGCAGACTATTCCCTGTCCTCAGGAGGGATCTGAGACAGTGATCAGATTCTGAGTCTGCAGACTGCAACAAAGATTTCCATATAGCGCTTAGACTCTGGAATATTGCTCAATGTAGAGGTCAGAGAAGGATCAGTCTCTCAATGTTGTATATAGGAATTAACTTCTATGAGTTCCACAGTTAAAATATAGTTTATTAAAAGATCATATTAAAAACTTATGTAGCGCCCTGCTCCCAATGACTGGGCGCTATGTTTCAATTTAGAGGGTATCTGAGCCAATAGTGGGCTCAGATGTATATAATTAATGTTAAATTAGTCTCTGTTCGGGCTATGGCTGTGTTGGAAAACTTCCCACTGTTGTTTGCAGGTGGCGTTACCACCTCAGGCCAATGTGGAAGATTGACAGGCCAGAGTGTATTGGGTACCTTCCCCCGGGAACAGTTCAGTGGGCGTGGTGTACCCGCTGAGCATGCTGGGGAAGGGTGCTTAAGGGGCAGACGCCATCTTTTTGGGGTCCTTCGTCCCCTCGTGGCCCTCCTGGCGTGAGGGGTGTATTGTGTGATTTTTGGCCTCTGAACCATGCTGGTCCGGGGCCACAACTCCAACAGGTAGGCCCAGTTATGCTGACTGGGTCTGCACTTTGAAGGTGATTCTGTGCTGTCCGTCCCGAGGGAGGAAGCCACTCAATGGAGGAAACCAGGGGAGGACCTGTCCTGGAAAATACCAAGCGGAAGGCTGGTGTCTTGAGGAGGGCCTGGTAATTCTATTGGAGGATGCACCGCAGCTAAAGTTCACCTTACAGTCCGCAGGGTTGGCTTAAAGGTTCTTGACTGTTTGGCTGGAGGTTCGGGCGTTAAGTCCTGTGGCAGAGGACCCGGATTATCCAATTTTGTCTGCAACCGGTCTGTGGCAGAGACTGGTCCTGATTATTATTTGTGCGACATACCGGCTGCTAGGCTAGGTGAGAGGGGCCTATCCGGGTGAGCAATACCCACTCCAGGAAGAGTGGTGACTAACTTTGTACTTGAGAAGTACCCCCAGTGATCTGTACTGTGTGCCTGAACCTACCCCTTCCCTTCACCCTTCTACTATTCTTCATCTGTTTTATGCAAAAGGAAAATAAGACCTAACTGCAGAAGGTTTTACATCTTGTGTGGACATTGGAGTTTCTACAGATTTTCTTCCCCTAGACAACAAATACTTAGGTAACGTGCAAGGCCCAAATTAAAACCAGCAGCTCCTGCGGGGGTGTGCTACATGTGGGGGCTTGAGTCCGGGATTTGCCTTTACCTCTCGCAACTGTAAAAAGGATATTTGCTTTATTGAAAGTCTACAAGAAGGTGTTGGACTGTGCTTGAAATGAATCCAAAGGGGTAAAGGTACAGATCACTTTGTTTACTGCATAGGCCATGGGCAGGGCCAAGAGAGAAAAAGCCTGCGAGCTACGCGCAAAAAAAAACGAAAGAAGAGGAGTTCCCGCCAACTGAGTGCTTCACATGGGTGTGCTTGGTGCCAAAGACTAGAAGCTGCAGATCAGATGAGTGGATCGGAAAGCAGAATGTCGTTAAGTTCGTGGGTACCACCCTAGGCCAGGGCCTAAATGTTCCCCATGCCCGCCGTTGTAAGTACTAAGCCATCCGGAGCCTTACTCACAGATACAGGGATCAGATTGAAGCCACGCGGATGCTTCGTGCTTTATACAAGCGGAGATGTGGAGGTGCTGGGCATGCTGTGTCCTGGATGTGAAGGACTGGCAGTTCAGTTATGTCCATTTGCCCGGTGCCCATCCTGCGGGAAATACTTATTTGAGGTGGAGCAACCCACTGCATTACCTCGCGCCTATCGGATAGACCGGGATACAGGCACCGCTACGTTGGAAGATGTCGCCTTCGCCCCTGCGGTTCAGCCTGTGCACACTGCGCCTGCTGCAGAGAGCGAGCCTAGAAGAGATGTCGCTACCAACACAGAGGTACCAGCAGACACTGCCGCAGACACCGCAGCGGATACCATGTCCACAGCATGTGTCTCTGTCCCACCCGTGAAACGGAAGTTGGGATACGTGAAAACTTTACCGCGGCCGAGGCCTACCCCAGTGTTTACCGGAACCAGACCCTGTGAGCGATGATATTCCCGGGTCATCCACGTCAGGAGCGGGTAAGAAACCTGGGGGAAAAGTGACCGTCACTTTAGTTAATTATTTGCCGGCATTAGAGTTAGCAGACTCTGACCTAGACTCTTTGTCGGATGCTGGTGTTTGGTTGAGCCCAAGCCTAGAGAGTTGTTATGGAACAACATGGGAGATGCTGCCTCAACTTGTAGCTGTTCAGAGTGGGCAGATATGGACTCCGGGGAAACTACCCCCAGGGAGGGAACCCCGGACATTGCTAAAATAACTTTGCCAGTTAAGAGGACTGTTCAAAAACCTACCAGGTCCATGGTAAATAAGTCCCCGGATTCTTGTGTGTTGCCCGGGACTGGGAGTTCTTGGACATTGCCTAGACTCGCCCGTCTACAACGAGTGCTGATGAAAAAGGTAGCCACTGAGTACGGCCTGGAGTTCCCGTATGTGCCGAAAGAAATAATGCAAGAGATTGAAGCAAAAAGGGAACAGTGCTGCAGTGAAGCCATCTGGGACCATTTAGAAGTACCAAAGCCATTCCGGAATCTGGACTATTCATTTATCATGGCTGATCGGTTCCAGGGGTGCCAGTTGGATTGGAGCTACGGGCGGCATATCCACGCCGATCGAGTTGTCATTTGCAGACCAGGGAAGGACAATATTGCTTACTTTATTACCACCCTGGACAAGCAGGGAAAACCTCTGACTTTGCCGGACCCCAGGTTTTACTTATGAGGATTCAAAGTAACTCTTTTGTCTTTTTAATTACATTTTTCTTTTTGTCAAGAAAAAAAAAGAGAAAACTTTCAACTGAAGAGAAGGATTTTTGTTTACCTTCTCAATTTTCATGCTAACTGGACGTTGGGGAAGTTAGACAGTTAGGAATAGGGTTGCTGAGGACGTCGGGATCGATATGTCAACTGTTACAGCACCTGCTTAAAGAACTTTTGTGTGTTGCCTCTGACACTAGGTGGCAGTGGTCGATAGAGCAGGGAAAGACTTTTCTACATTTATATGCTTTAAAATTCAAGAAGGAAAGTTCCACCTTTGAGGGAGGTGTAGCTCTGCTTCTATAGAAATATTTTAGGATGGTTACAGTTCTTTTGCTATATGTATCTGTGTCTTGTTTTTCTCTTTTAGGCAACCAGAACTTCTTTCAATACCTCCGGATTATTGGGAGGGCTTGATAGGTAGTGATGGGTGGTAATGTATAATGTATATTGTGCTCTTATCCTATTAAAGTGTATGTTATTGTTATATCTTGCCTCTTTCCTTTTTCCCCTTCCCCATCCAGTTTTGTTTTGGTTCAGGTACCAAACCCTCAGGCTTGAGGTGTTGTTTTTTTTCCCCAGACACTGGGGACAGTGTCTTTTTGTAGCAGGGGGAGTATGTAGTGCCCTGCTCCCAATAACTGGGCGCTATGTTTTAATTTAGAGGGTATCTAAGCCAATTGTGCGCTCATATGTATATAATTAATGTTAAATTAGCCTCTGTTCCTGCTATGGCTGTGTCGGAAAACTTCCCACTGTTGCCTGTAGGTGGCGTTACCACCTCAGGCCAATGTGGAACATTTACAGGCCAGAGTGTATTGGGTACCTTCCCACAGGAATAGTAGTTCAGTGGGCGTGGTGTACCCACTGAGCATGCTGGGGAAGGGTACTTAAGGAGCAGACGCCATCTTTTGGGGTCCTTCGCCCCCTCCCGGCCCTCCTGGCATGAGGGGTGTATTCTGTGATTTTTGGCCTCGGAACCATGCTGCTCCCACAGGTAGGCCCAGTTATGCTGACTGGGTCTGCACTTTGAAGGTGATCCTGTGCTGTCCGTCTCGAGGGAGTTAGCCACTCAATGGAGGAAACCAGGGGAGGACCTGTCCTGGAAAAGGCCAAGCGTAAGGCTGGTGTCTTGAGGAGGGCCTGGTAATTCTATTGGAGGATGCACTGCAGCTAAAGTTCACCTTACAGTCTGCCACGTTGGCTTAAAGGTTCTTGACTGTTTGGCTGGAGGTTCGGGCGTTAAGTCCTGTGGCAGAGGACCCCAGATTATCCAATTTTGTCCGCAACCGGTCTGTGGCAGAGACTGGTCCTGATTATTATTTGTGCGACATACCGGTTGGTAGGCTTGGTGAGAGGGTTCTATCCGAGTGAGCAATACCCACTCCAGGAAGAGTGGTGACTAACTTTGTACTTGAGAAGTACCCCCAGTGATCTGTACTGTGTGCCTGAACCTACCCCTTCCCTTCACCCTTCTACTATTCTTCATCTGTTTTATGCAAAAGGAAAATAAAACCTAACGGCAAAAGTCTTGTGTGGACATTGGAGTTTCTACAGACTTTCTTCCCCTAGACAACGAATACTGAGGTAACCTGCAAGGCCCAAATTAAAACCAGCAGCTCCTGCGGGGGGTGTGCTACACTTACAAGATGACTGCCAGCCCAGCAAGCTAATTCTTCTACCACTGATTTCAGTGGCTATGAGACCATGCCTGTCCTCAAATGGAAGGGTCATGTACTGTCATTGTACTACTAAACTGTTGGCGCTATATAAATCGTGTATAATAATAATAATAATGATGCCGTAGATGTTAAAGGCTTGTTAGATCCAGAGGTGAAGTGGATGTACGGATGGGGAGCCTGTGTTCCTGTTCTGGGAATGGTGTGTAACCAGCCAGGGGCTGTTGGATCTCCCTGCAGTAAACACTGTGTGGGGGCAGCGCCTCGCAATGATGTCACTCGCTGTGCCGAAGGACGAGGCAATAGCCGATGGATGAGATGGAAGAAAGGCATGTGCGCGGTCCTGTCACTGTGACAACATGTTTCGCGCTCCTGCCCCTTGTCAATATTCCTGTACCTTATTTCTCTTCAGTAATTCCTCCTTTTTTGATGTGTAGACCTCTATAATAAATAATTAAAGGAGAAGTATAGTCTAAACTTTTTGGCTGTACTTCTCCTATGGATCACATGCGTGCAGGTTGTTTTGAACCAGCAGTGAGCTAAAGCTGTCAGCTGACTTTGCAGGGCTGGTCCATGCTGAGCCGGCAGCTAGCTCAGCCTTTCAGTGAACCACTGAGAGCCTGAGAAAGACACTTCTGTCCTGTCCACAACATAGCGCTCTAGTAAGCACTGGATGGGGCAAAGCAGAGAGCCAGTGACTGACTGACAGTCACCGGCTCTCTGCAGGCTAAGGACCGTGAACTGAGTGATCAGCGGTGTTTGATTGCCTTGGTTCTCGGACTGGAGTCTGTGGGGTACAGATGCAACATCGGGCTGAGGCTGCATTCACCTAGGTGAGTATAATTTTTTCTTCATGAATCCCCAAACTTTTCTTTTAACTACCAAAAATGTTTCCCTACATTACACCATTCACCTTTCATAATCCCTTTGCCCCCAATTTTTTTTTTTAAGTTAATACATAGATGACATAATCATCATTGGGACAGCCCTGTTTCAGTCAAACATTAATATAACCATATAGATGTAGCGCAAATCATACAATAAGCAATCAAGAACAAAAATTCAAATAATTCTGAGAAGAAACAGTCCAACACCAACGTGTTATACACACTTTCCACTTTGTGCTTCCAGTATTGTCTTTGTTATATATGCAGCCACCCAGTGCAGTTTAAAAATGCTCTCCTCATGGTGTTGACCCTAATATAATATCAAGGTTAAAACAAGTGTAGCGGCCTCACCCTCACCCTCTTCTTTATCGGTTACTCTGTCTCTGGTCTAGGGGTACCTTGGAGGGGAGAGCGAGGTGCGCCACGGCCCATGTCCTCTCGATTACAGCATGTAGAGGTGAAGGCCAGTATCTAATTGTATTCGGGCCTGTGTATACGCTTAGAGCCAAGTCTGTTCTGCTGATAACCCCCTTTGCTCCCAGTAATTGGAGTACCACACACTGAAAAGGTCCAACACTTATTTATTCCATAACGGCAAACAAATAGTCCTTTGCGAGCAGACAGTTTGAGACCCATAGAACAGTTCAGTATTGGTGGGAAGTAGGTCAAGGCACAATCCTCTAAGAAAACTAAACCGTTGAGGTTTTACCAACGGTTGCTAAGCACAGTGGCTGTTAAATGGAATTTTTGGCTTCAGAGTCTCTTCCAGCGACTCTAGTGAACAGAAACTGGAGTTACCTTCGCTACGTTGCAGCTCCTGTCAGGGGGAAGACATCCCTCCAAGGGAGTTACCAGAGGCCCCGCCGTCACCGGATTAATGCTGTACCGGACTATCCGGAAGGGTTACACTCCCCGGCCTCCTCGCCTCAGATACGGGTCCTAACACCTTAGGGCCCCTCGGACTCCTCCACCCTCGTGGAACCCAGTCGAAGTTACTGGGCCCCAGGCTCCGGCAGTAGTACCTCACCCCAGGCTTAAGGTGCCTGGGATGGACTCCATCTTTCGCTCCGGCCAGGTCAAGGGCACCTGGGCCCGGAACTCCGGAACGCCAGCACCCAGGCTGAAGGTGCCTGGGTGCGGCCGTGTCCTCCAACTCTGAACCCCAAGGTCAGGGCGTCCGCCCCTTTTATCTCCTCTGCCTCTGCGTCAGTGGGTTTCCCGCCCTGCCGTACCAGCACCAGGACAGGACAAAAAGGGAACAGTCTTGCGGTGCAGGTTCAACTCCAGCCCAGGGCGACAACGCCACCAGCAGGCCACAGGGAACCTTGCACCACCAGAGTCCTCCAAGAACCACAAAAAGGGATTCTCAGATTCCCTAACAATTAGTACATCTGGGTTAAATAACCCAGATGCTCCCCCCCCCAATTTAAGTACCCGCTACACAAGCATTTTTTATCCTTTCCCAGGCAGTGTCTCCTCCGCTCCACCAAAGTACTCTCCTCCTCTGGCAGCATCTCACACTTTTACTGATTTATTAAAAGCACTCTCAGTGCTATGGTAAACACATGTCAAGGTACATAGGGACATCAAATGGTGGTGTACATCATACTACAAAGACCATAACATACTCTCTCATCTCCTATACATGTTATGCCTGGAATATGAGCTTCCTCAGTAGAACTGGAGCCATGTCACCATGCTTCTTAAAGTGTTACTAAACACAAGACCGCACATTCACTATATGGCGCCTCATTCCTGACTAAGGGAAACAGGCAGTGAAGCCAATTTCCTACTGCGCATGCGCGACTCGCACGGCGCTTTGTGAATGGGCAGCTGCCTCCTGGGATACACACAGTTCCCAGAAGGCAGCGCACCCCATTCACCAGAAGACACCGCAACGGAGGACGAGCAAGAAGACCACCGCGGTAGATGAAGAGGCAGAAGAGCTAGTTCCACATAGCAACCGCCCTTTCTGGTGAGTATAAAAAAATAAATAGAAATTAAATATTTTTTTCAATTTTTTTTAATGATTTTTGGGGGGGAAAAAAAAAAATCAGGCTGGACCTCCACCTTAACCACTTCCATAATGGCCACTTAAACACCTTCCTGCCCAGACCAGTTTTCAGCTTTCTGCGCTGTTGCACTTTGAATGACAATTGCGCGGTCATGGTACACTGTACCCAAACTAAATTTTTATCATTTTGTTCCCACAAATAGAGCTTTCTTTTGGTGGTATTTGATCACCTCTGCGATTTTTATTTTCTGCTAAAAAATAAAAAAAAGACCGAAAATTTTGAAAAAAAAAAGTATTTTTTTGGTTTCAGTTACAAAACTTTGTAAATAAGTTAGTTTTCTCTTTCACTGATGGGCACTGATGGGGCTGCACTGACGGGCATGGATAAGGCGGCACGGATGGGCACCGATGAGGTGGCACGGATGGGCAACGATCAGCGGCACGGATGGGCAACGATCGGCGGCACGGATGGGCAACGATCTGCAGCATGGGTGGGCAACGATCGGCAGCACGGGTGGGCACAGATAGGCGGCACTGGTGGGCACAGATAGGCGGCACGGGTGGGCACAGATAGGCGGCACGGGTGGGCACTGATGGGCACGGATAGGCGGCATGGATGGGCACTGATAGGTGGCACGGGTGGGCATGGGTGGGCACTGATAGGTGGCATGGGTGGGCACTGATAGGTGGCATGGGTGGGCACTGATAGGTGGCACTGTACTGTACTAATGGATGCCAATCAGTGCCAAACAATAATGCCTGCCAATCAGTGCTGCTGTGGGCACTGATTGGCATCCATTGTGGCACTGATTGGCATCCATTATCCCTGGCGGTCTAGGGTGGCATACCTTATATACCTTTATGGTGTGCATCCCTGGTGGTCTAGTGGCATCCCTGGTGGTCTAGTGGCATCCCTGGTGGTCCAGTGGGCATCCTCGGGGGGGCTGTGCTGATAATCGATCAGCACAAACCCCCCCCCTGTCAGAGGAGCAGCCGATCGGCTCTCCTCTACTCGCGTCTGACAGACGCGAGTGAGGAAAAGCCGATGACCGGCTTTTCCTGTTTACACTGTGATCAGCCGTGATTGGACACGGCTGATCACGTGGTAAAGAGTCTCCGTCGGAGACTCTTTACCTAGATCGGTGTTGCGGGGTGTCAGACTGACACCCCGCAGCAATGATCGCCGCGATGCGCGCCCACGGGGGCGCGCAGCGGCTCAAAATCCTGAGGACGTCATATGACGTCCTGTCAGGATTTTGCAACCACTTTGCCGACGTCAATCCGCTATAGGGCGGGCGGCAAGTGGTTAAGGACCTTGCCTGTTTTTCAGACTCAGTGTTTACATTGTGAGGGCGTTAGCTCGGCAGCGGGTGTGTGTGACCCCCGGGATGGGCTCCCCACACAAAAACAGGCCCAGCAAACGGAGGTTGTGGTTTTCAAAATCAAAAAAAAGGTGCGGTTTATTTTCTATTTACAGTGACAAAACACAGCAAAGCCAAAAGAAACATATAAACAAAATAAATCCTGGTCAACTTGACCTCTGACTAAACATACAGGTTTCCTAACTAACAACTGGGATCAGCCTAGTGCTGTCCTAGTCCCTAAGTCCCTGGTTTTAAATGTCCAAGCAAATAGCCACACAGGCTTTGTCTCACCGGACAAGGGTTCACTCTCTCCAGGAAGTCCACACAGGTCTGCTTCCAGGCATGAGCTAACATCTAATGAAGCTGGGAGTTCTTATAGAGGCCTAAATGAGCTGACAAGCTTCAGCTGGCCTCATCAACTCCCTGCCTGCACGACGCCCAGCCCTCTCCCTAGAGGTATGAGTCATCCATGAGCCCACTAGCCTTAGCTGGGCTTATACAACTCTCCACCTAGTTGTATAAGTCGGCGTAAAGCCTGAATCTGGGCGAAATATATCTACCCCCCTGGATGCAACCAGGTGACTTTACCTTCCTGCTGTCACATACCCCCCCTCTTGTTTTAACCTCGGGGTTGGAACACCAGCAATCAGGCATTCATGTACTCGAGACAAAGCATCCACATTCCCCATTTGAACGCCAGGGCGATGCTTTACTGTGAAGTTGAATTCCTGGAGGGCCAGGAACCACCTATTCACTCTTCTATTTGTTTCCTTGTTTTGAGCCATCCACTTTAACGGAGCGTGATCCGTAACCATGTCAAAGTGCCTACCTAGCAGGTAGTACCGAAGGGAATCTAGAGCCCACTTCACCGCTAAACACTCCTTTTCAACGGTGGCGTAATTTACCTCATGGGACTTCAACTTCCTGCTGAGGTAAATGACTGGGTGCTCTTCCCCGTTCCAGACCTGGGACAATACTGCTCCTAACCCCACATCTGACGCATCACTTTGTACGACAAAGTCTTTAGAGAAGTCGGGTGAGTACAACACTGGCTGGCTACATAAGGCTTGTTTCAAGAATTGGAATGCTGCCTCAGCCTCGGGGGTCCATTTAATCATGACCGACCCTTTCCCCTTCGTTAGGTTGGTTAGGGGCACAGCCTTAGAAGCAAAGTGGGGAATGAATCGCCGATAATACCCAGCGATTCCCAGAAAGGCTCGTACCTGCTTCTTGCTGTTGGGACGTGGCCAACTCTGGATGGCCTCGACTTTGTTGAGTTGGGGTTTTATTACTCCCCTCCCAATGGTGTACCCAAGATATTTGGCCTCCTCCTGCCCAATGGTACACTTCTTGGGGTTAGCCGTAAACCCCGCTTCCCGAACAGAGTCCAGGACTGCTTGCACTTTTGGCAGATGTGAGGCCCAATCTGTGCTATGGACAATTACGTCATCCAGGTAAGCCGCAGCATACTTCCGATGGGGCCTCAGCATCTGGTCCATTTTCCGCTGGAATGTGGCCGGCGCATTCTGTAACCCGAACGGCATTCTTTTATATTGGAACGCCCCGTCTGGGGTTACAAATGCGGTTTTCTCTTTGGCCAATTTGGCCAGGGGGATTTGCCAATACCCTTTTGTGAGGTCAAGAGTCGTCATGTATCGGGCTGTTCCCAGCCGGTCGATCAACTCATCTATACGTGGCATGGGGTAGGTGTCAAATTTTGTAACTTTGTTCAACTGACGAAAATCGTTACAAAATCGCCAGCTCCCATCCGGTTTAGGCACCAACACAATGGGACTAGACCAATCACTTTGGGACTCCTCTATCACCCCTAAGTTCAGCATTTTCTGTACTTCCTCCCGTATTGCCTCCCGTCGGGCCTCTGGGATCCGATAGGGTTTTAACTTCACCCTTTCACCGGGCGGGGTAATGATGTCATGCTCTACCCCAAATGTTTGTCCCGGCAGCTCAGAGAATACCTCCTTGTTGCGAAGCACAAACTCCTTAACCTCCTGTTGTTGGGGTTGTGACAAGGTGGCTGCTATTCCAACCTCAGGAATCACGCAACCAGTTTGAGCTGGTGACCAAGTGTCTGCGACTAGGGACTCTCTATCCCTCCAGGCTTTCAACAGATTAACGTGATAGATCTGTTCGGGCTTTCGCCTTCCTGGTTGTCTGACCTTGTAATTCACTTCACTCACTTTTTCCATTATCTCGTAGGGGCCTTGCCATTTGGCAAGGAATTTACTTTCAACCGTAGGGACAAGTACCAGTATCCTATCCCCCGGGGAAAAGGTACGGGTCTTGGCTCCACGGTTGTACACTCTCTGCTGTGCTAACTGCGCTTGGGCCAAATGTTCCTTCACGATGGGCATTACCTGTGCAATTCGGTCTTGCATCAGGGCGACATGCTCAATCACACTCCTGTGGGGAGAACTCTCACTTTCCCAAGTTTCCTTGGCAATATCCAACAGCCCTCTTGGGTGTCTCCCATACAGTAACTCAAAGGGGGAGAATCCCGTAGAGGATTGGGGCACCTCCCTAATAGCAAACATCAGATAAGGAAGTAGACAGTCCCAATCCTTTCCATCTCTATCCACCACTTTCTTCAACATTTGTTTTAGGGTTTTGTTGAATCTTTCAACCAGCCCATCGGTTTGGGGGTGATACACAGATGTACGTAATTGCGTCACTTTGAACAATTTACACAGCTCCTTCATAACCCGGGACATAAAGGGTGTACCTTGGTCCGTAAGCAGTTCTTTACAAATACCCACCCGGCTAAACACAAGAGATAGCTCTTTGGCTATGGTTTTGGCCGAGGTATTTCGGAGAGGGATCGCTTCTGGATAACGGGTGGCATAGTCCATTATAACTAATATGTACTGGTGCCCCCTAGCGGACTTGATTATAGGACCTACCAAATCCATGGCGATCCTCTCAAACGGGACCTCAATGATGGGTAGAGGGACCAGCGGGCTACGGAAATGTGGCATCGGGGCCGACCTCTGACACACAGGGCAGGAGGAACAATAATTTTCTATGTCCTTCATCACCCCCGGCCAATAGAATCTCTGTAATACCCTCTCTCGGGTTTTCTCTGTCCCCAGATGACCTCCAAGAATGTGCCCATGGGCCAACTCCAACACCAACTTCCTGTAAGGTTTGGGCACCACAAGCTGCTCAACGGTTTCTTCTGCCCTTTTTGCCACCCGATACAGTAGGTCCTTCTCTACGCTGAAGTATGGGTAAGTGCAGGTATTATCTGGGTTCACTAACTCGCCATCTATTTTCACTACGTTTTCGCGTGCCTTTATTAGGGCGGGGTCTTTCAACTGTTCTGTGGCAAAGTTTTCCCTGTGAACCTCAAGATCAGAAAACTCCACAGACGGTAGGTTTTCGTCTGAGGAGGTGGGCTCCTCTCCAGTTTCTTGAGTCTCCCCTGCCAATACTGATAAGGGAAATTCCGGAGAGTCCTCACCACTCTCAGGGGAGTTCTGGCTATCACATTCCTGGTACATAGGGGCACCAGTGGGGGGCTCAGGATCATCCCACAGTTCCCAGAACTTCGGAAAATCCCTTCCCACAATGGCGTCATACAGTAACTGAGATACTAAGCCCACTGGATGAGAGAGGGTACCTTTGGGGGTCTCGAAACACACTGTAGTCACTGGATACTCTCGGGTGTCCCCATGCACACAAATAACAGCTACCTTGCTATTCCCAGAGACCTCTGTTTTAACTAACTCAGCCTTTATCAGGGTCACAAGGCTACCTGAATCCAGCAATACCACAACATTTCTACCATTAACACACATTTTGCATAAATGTTTCTCAATTCCTCGAATGGCAGTGCATGCGACTGTCGCACACAGCGACTGACGTCTGCCCGTCAGAAAGTCACACTGCATGGGTTCCTCCACAACCGGGCAATTGGCTGCAATATGTCCCGCTTGCCGGCAGCGGTAGCAAACGATCCTTCTTGCCGCCTCTTGAGCCGCTGATTTCCCAGGCTGTTCTCGCCAAACTTGGGGTAGAGCTCCCACCCTCTCACTCTCTCCACCCTTACCCCTTGGAATCCTCTTATCCGCCCCTTCGGATGGTCTGGTCTTAGGGTGGAAAGTCCGAGTGTCTCTGGAAGAGGCCGTCAGGTTCTCTGTAGCCAAGTATTTCTCCACACGATCCACAAGACCATCGGCCGTCTCTGGGTCTCCATGGCTTACCCAGTTTTGGATGGCAGTAGGAAGAGCTCTCAAAAACCGATCCATTACAACACGTTCCACAATCTTTGGTGCGGACAAAGTCTCTGGCTGTAGCCACTTTCTGCTCAGGTGAATGAGATCATACATTTGAGACCTGGGGGGTTTTCCAAGCTGGAAAGTCCATTTATGCACACGCTGAGCCCGGACAGCCTGGGTGACACCCAGCCTTGCCAATATCTCAGCTTTTAGCATCACATAGTCTTTTGCTTGGTCAGGCTCTAGGTCATAGTAAGCCTTCTGCGATTCACCAGTTAACAGAGGAGCCACCAGTCCAGCCCACTGCTCCTCAGGCCACTTTTCTCTTTCAGCAGTCCTTTCAAATGTGGTCAAAAATACCTCTGGATCATCCTCTCCAGTCATTTTTGTCAATAAACGACTCACCCCAAAGGACGCGGTATTAGTGGGACGGCTTTCCTCACTGGTCTGCGGACGTTGCTGCATTACTGCTTCCATTTGTTGTAGTCTCTGCTCTTGCTTCTGTAACAGGTCTATGAAGCGGGCCTCAGATTGCTGCTGGGCTTGTTGCTGAGCTTCCAGACTCTGTTGGTGAGCTTGCTGCTGGGCTGCAAGGCTCTGTTGATGAGCTTGCTGCTGGGCTGCGAAGTTCTGTTGTTGAGCTGCAAGGCTCTTTTGCAAACCTGCATTTGTCTGCTGTTGATTGGCATTTGCTAGAGCCAGCTGCTTCAGTATCTCCTCCATGCTGGCTTAAAAAAAAACTGCCACTGGTTCTCCACCAACTGTGAGGGGGTTAGCTCGGCAGCGGGTGTGTGTGACCCCCGGGATGGGCTCCCCACACAAAAACAGGCCCAGCAAACGGAGGTTGTGGTTTTCAAAATCAAAAAAAAGGTGCGGTTTATTTTCTATTTACAGTGACAAAACACAGCAAAGCCAAAAGTAACATATAAACAAAATAAATCCTGGTCAACTTGACCTCTGACTAAACATACAGGTTTCCTAACTAACAACTGGGATCAGCCTAGTGCTGTCCTAGTCCCTAAGTCCCTGGTTTTAAATGTCCAAGCAAATAGCCACACAGGCTTTGTCTCACCGGACAAGGGTTCACTCTCTCCAGGAAGTCCACACAGGTCTGCTTCCAGGCATGAGCTAACATCTAATGAAGCTGGGAGTTCTTATAGAGGCCTAAATGAGCTGACAAGCTTCAGCTGGCCTCATCAACTCCCTGCCTGCACGACGCCCAGCCCTCTCCCTAGAGGTATGAGTCATCCATGAGCCCACTAGCCTTAGCTGGGCTTATACAACTCTCCACCTAGTTGTATAAGTCGGCGTAAAGCCTGAATCTGGGCGAAATATATCTACCCCCCTGGATGCAACCAGGTGACTTTACCTTCCTGCTGTCACAACATGTTAAAAACACGTTTTTTTGCTAGAAAAATTACTTAGAACCCCCATTATATATTGTTTTTTTTTTAACAACCTAGAGAATAAAATGGCGGTCATTGCAATACTTTTTGTCACACCGTATTTGCGCAGCGGTCTTACAAGCGCACTTTTTTGGGAAAAAAACACTTTTTTAATAAAAAAATAAGACAACAGTAAAGTTAGCCCAATTTTTTTTTCTATTATGAAAGATAATGTTACGCCAAGTAAATTGATACCCAACATGTCATGCTTCAAAATTGCGCCCGCTCGTGGAATGGCATCAAACTTTTACCCTTAAAAATTTCCATAAGCGACGTTTAAAAAATTCTATAGGTTGCATCTTTTGAGTTACAGAGGAGGTCTAGGGCTAGAATTATTGATCTCGCTCTAATGCCCCGTACACACGATCGTTTTTAATGTCATTTTTTAAACCAACGTTTTTCTCCTCGTTTTTTTTCATGTTTCCTCTCAAGCCTGCCTTGCGTACACACTATCATTAAAAAAAACGATCAAGCAAAGCGCAGTGACGTTCAACACGTACGACGGCACTATAAAGGGGAAGTTCCGTTCGAATGGCGCCACCCTTCATGTTAGTAAAGTTTGTTGAGCGACGATTCGCGCTTTTCAGTCCGTTACTGTGTAATGAATGTGCTATCTCCATTACGAACGCTAGTTTTACCAGAACGAGCGCTCCCGTCTCATACTTGATTCTGAGCATGCGTGTTTTTTTTCACGTCGTGAAAGCATACACACTATCGTTTTTCACGTCGTTAAAAAAAACGACATGAAAAATGACGTGAAAAAAGAGAGCATGTCCGGAATTTTTAATGGCCGTTTTTCACGTCGTTAAAAATGCTCTGGAGCCTACACACGATCATTTTTAATGGCCATTTTTTAAAATGGCATTTTTAACGGCATGAAAAACGATCATGTGTATGGGGCATAACAATTGCAGCGATACCTCACTTGTGTGGTTTAAACACCGTTTTCATATGAGGGCGCTACTCACGTATGCGCTTGCTTCTGCGCGCGAGCTCGTCGGGACTTGATTGTATTTATTTATACACTGTTTTAAAAAAAAAATGGGCCACGTTTATTCCTATTACAAGGAATGTAAACATCCCTTGTAATAAAAAAAAGCATGACAGGTCCTCTTAAATATGAGATCTGGGGTCAAAAACACCTCAGATCTCACATTTAGACTAAAATGCAATCAAAAATAAAAAAAAATAGTCATTTGAAAAAATTACAACAAACAAATGTCCCTTTATGACGTATGGGCGGAGCTGACGTTTTGACGTCGCTTCCGCCCTGCTAAGGTATGGAGACGGGTGGGGGCCATCTTCCCCTCACTCGTCTCCATACCCAGCTAGGAAGAGGACCCGATCACCTCCGCCATGGATACATTTTTTTCGTTTTGGGTTTGACACATATATGAAAATATGAAAATGAGTTCCGTAGTACCTGACAAACCCACATTTACATTTTGTAAGGCCCCCAGCATAAGAAATAAAATATCTCCCAGCAAGATAAAAGGGGACACTAGAAGCAAAATAATAAGTACACAGTTCGGATATTGGTCAGTTCAGCAGTAGGGATGAGCCGAACACCCCCCGGTTCGGTTCGTACCAGAACCTGCGTATGGACCGAAAGTTCGCGCAAACTTTAGAACCCTATTAAATACAATGGACTTGAATGTTCGAAATCAAAAGTGCTAATTATAAAGGCTAATATTCAAGTTATTGTCCTAAAAAGGGTTTGGGGACCCGGGTCCTGCCCCAGGGGACATGTATCAATGCAAAAAAAAAGTTTTAAAAACTGAAGTTTTTTCGTGAGCAGTGATTTTAACCACTTAACGACCGCTCACTGTATATATACGTCGGCACAATGGCACCAACAGAAGAAGAGTAGAGTGTACGTGATTGCCTTTGTACAGTTGGGGGGTCCAATCGGACCCCCCTTCTGTACAGTGAGCGGTCGGAATTCGTTGGGGAGCGATCCGACATGAGGGGACGGCCGTTCGATTCCGGCCACCCCCCCGCGATCGCTCCCGGCGAATGGAAATGCCCCCTCTGTCTGTGTAATGTACACACAGGCAGAGGAAGCAGGAGGAAGTGATGTCATCTCTTGTGCGGCGCTCACATATACCGAGCGCCGTACAAGAGAAGACATCAAGGTTAGTGCACAAACACTACACTAACACCAGCACACATAGGCACATAAATCGCCCCCCCAGGCCCCCCCAGATCACCCCCCAGCCCCCAGTCACAGTGTCACTGATTGCAGTGACCATTTATTTACTGATCACTGCAATCAGTGACATTTGTGACTGTAAAAGTGTCACTACAGTTTAGTTTTAGGTCCAGTGTAGCCCCCTAACCCCCCCCCTAATAAAGGTTTAACCCCTTGATCACCCCCCAGATAACCCTTTCACCCCCTAGCACCGCCGTCGCTAAGCAATCATTTTTCTGATCACTGTCTTAGCGTCAGTGATGCAGATCGGTAGCCAGTAATTTTTTTTAGGTTCGCCGCAGGTTTTTATAGCGTCAGGTACCCCCATAAATTATCTAATAAAGGTTTAACCCCCTTGATCGCCCCCCAGGTAACCCTTTCACCCCCTATCACCATTGTCGCTAAGCGATAATTTTTCTGATCGATGTCTTAGCGTCGGTGATGCAGATCGGTAGCCAGTATTTTTTTTTTAGGTTCGCCGCAGGTTTTTATAGCGTCAGGTACCCCCATAAATTATCTAATAAAGGTTTAACCCCCTTGATCGCCCCCCAGGTAACCCTTTCACCCCCTATCACCACTGTCGCTAAGCGATAATTTTTCTGATCGCTGTCTTAGCGTCGGTGATGCAGATCGGTAGCCAGTAATTTTTTTTAGGTTCGCCGCAGGTTTTTATAGCGTCAGGTACCCCCATAAATTATCTAAAGGTTTAACCTCCTTGATCGCCCCCCAGGTAACCCTTTCACCCCCTATCACCACTGTCGCTAAGCGATCATTTTTCTGATCGCTGTCTTAGCGTCGGTGATGCAGATCAGTAGCCAGTATTTTTTTTTTAGGTTCGCCACAGGTTTTTATAGCGTCAGGTACCCCCATAAATTATCTAATAAAGGTTTAACCCCCTTGATCGCCCCCCAGGTAACCCTTTCACCCCCTATCACCACTGTCGCTAAGCGATCATTTTTCTGATCGCTGTCTTATAGTCGGTGATGCAGATCGGTAGCCAGTAATTTTTTTTAGGTTCGCCGCAGGTTTTTATAGCGTCAGGTACCCCCATAAATTATCTAATAAAGGTTTAACCCCCTTGATCGCCCCCCAGGTAACCCTTTCACCCCCTATCACCACTGTCGCTAAGCGATCATTTTTCTGATCGCTGTCTTAGGGTCGGTGATGCAGATCGGTAGCCAGTAATTTTTTTTAGGTTCACCGCAGGTTTTTATAGTGTCAGGTACCCCCATATATTATCTAATAAAGGTTTTAACCCCCTAATTGCCCCTAGTTAACCCTTTCACCAGTGATCATCATATAAGTGTTACGGGTGACGCTGGTTAGTTAGTTTGCTTTTTATAGTGTCAGGGCACCCGCCGTATATAACCCAATAAAGGTTTAACCCCCTGATCGCCCGGCGGGTGATATCAATTAGGTTTTAGCGTCAGAGAGGGTCTGCGTCACACCCCAGGCAGCGTCAGGTTAGTGCCAGTAACGCTAACACCCACGCGTGAAGCATACACCTCCCTTAGTGGTATAGTATCTGAACAGATCAATATCTGATCTGATCAGATCTATACTAGCGTCCCCAGCAGTTTAGGGTTCCCAAAAACGCAGTGTTAGCGGGATCAGCCCAGATACCTGCTAGCACCTGCGTTTTGCCCCTCCGTCCAGCCTAGGCCACCCAAGTGCAGTATCGATCGATCACTGTCACTTACGAAACACAACACACATAACTGCAGCGTTCGCAGAGACAGGCCTGATCCCTGCGACTCCAGTGCTGTAGGAGGTGATTTCACCACCACAGTTAAAAAAAAAAAACAAATATGCCGAAGCATTGGGGCAGCAGGGGCGGAGGAGTGATTTTGCTCCTAATGCCGCGTACATACGGTCGAAATTCCGACGGAGGCTTGCCCGTGGAAAAGTGCGACCATGTGTGTGCGGCATAACTTTTTTGCAGGAGGATGCCCCCATGCTTCGGCATATATAAATGGTGCATGTATGCCCATCATTAGAAGTGGGTGGATGAAAGGCGGTATTCTAATGGTGGGCATACCCACCGATCAATCTCTTTTTTCGTTCAGCCACCTGGCTGCATGAAAAAAAAAGATTACAATACATGTCCAACAAGGACCAGCAACGTACTGGTATGTTGCTGGACTTTGAATGGTTATACCAGATTGATGCCTGCGGGTTTAGGTATCATCTTGGTATCATTCTTTTCAGCCAGCGGCCGGCTTTCATGTAAAAGCAATCCTAGTGGCTAATTAGCCTCTGGACTGCTTTTACAAGCAGTGGGAGGGAATGTCCCCCCCCCGGATATAAAAAGCGCCATTGGGAAATTGGGAAAGCATTTTATCACACCGATCTTGGTGTGGTCAGATGCTTTGAGGGCAGAGGAAAGATCTAGGGTCTAGACCCCAGTTTTTTCAAAAAAAGAGTACCTGTCACTACCTATTGCTATCATAGGGGATATTTACATTCCCTGAGATAACAATAAAAATGATAAAAAAAAAAAAATATGGAAGGAACAATTTAAAAATAAAATAAAAAAGCAAAATTAATAAAAAAAAAAAAAAAAAAAAGCACCCCTGTCCTGCCCTGCTCTTGCCCAATGGCGAACGCAAGCGTCAGTCTGGCGTCATATGTAAACAGTGTGACAGCAGGAAGGTAAAGTCACCTGGTTGCATCCAGGGGGGTAGATATATTTCGCCCAGATTCAGGCTTTACGCCGACTTATACAACTAGGTGGAGAGTTGTATAAGCCCAGCTAAGGCTAGTGGGCTCATGGATGACTCATACCTCTAGGGAGAGTGTGGGGCGTCGTGCAGACAGGGAGTTGATGAGACCAGCTGAAGCTTGTCAGCTCATTTAGGCCTCTATAAGAACTCCCAGCTTCATTAGATGTTAGCTCATGTCTGGACCCAGACCTGTGTGGACTGTCTAGGGAGAGTGAACCCCTGTGCGGTGAGACAAAGCCTGTGTGGCTATTTGCTTGGACATTTAAAACCAGGGACTTAGGGACTAGGACAGCACTAGGCTGATCCCAGTTGTTAGTTAGGAAACCTGTATGTTTAGTCAGAGGTCAAGTTGACCAGGATTTATTTTGTTTATGTTTCTTTTGGCTTTGCTGTGTTTTGTCACTGTAAATAGAAAATAAACCGCACCTTTTTTTGATTTTGAAAACCACAACCTCCGTTTGCTGGGCCTGTTTTTGTGTGGGGAGCCCATCCCGGGGGTCACACACACCCGCTGCCGAGCTAACCCCCTCACAGTTGGTGGAGAACCAGTGGCAGTTTTTTTTAAGCCAGCATGGAGGAGATACTGAAGCAGCTGGCTCTAGCAAATGCCAATCAACAGCAGACAAATGCAGGTTTGCAAAAGCCTTACAGCTCATCAACAGAGCCTTGCAGCTCAACAACAGAACTTCGCAGCCCAGCAGCAAGCTCATCAACAGAGCCTTGCAGCCCAGCAGCAAGCTCACCAACAGAGTCTGGAAGCTCAGCAACAAGCCCAGCAGCAATCTGAGGCCCGCTTCATAGACCTGTTACAGAAGCAAGAGCAGAGACTACAACAAATGGAAGCAGTAATGCAGCAACGTCCGCAGACCAGTGAGGAAAGCCGTCCCACTAATACCGCGTCCTTTGGGGTGAGTCGTTTATTGACAAAAATGACTGGAGAGGATGATCCAGAGGTATTTTTGACCACATTTGAAAGGACTGCTGAAAGAGAAAAGTGGCCTGAGGAGCAGTGGGCTGGACTGGTGGCTCCTCTGTTAACTGGTGAATCGCAGAAGGCTTACTATGACCTAGA
Source organism: Rana muscosa (assembly GCA_029206835.1). Taxonomy (NCBI): domain Eukaryota; kingdom Metazoa; phylum Chordata; class Amphibia; order Anura; family Ranidae; genus Rana; species Rana muscosa. Next base: position 228,251,970 of record CM055122.1, read on the forward strand.
GCCTGACCAAGCAAAAGACTATGTGATGCTAAAAGCTGAGATATTGGCAAGGCTGGGTGTCACCCAGGCTGTCCGGGCTCAGCGTGTGCATAACTGGACTTTCCAGCTTGGAAAACCCCCCAGGTCTCAAATGTATGATCTCATTCACCTGAGCAGAAAGTGGCTACAGCCAGAGACTTTGTCCGCACCAAAGATTGTGGAACGTGTTGTAATGGATCGGTTTTTGAGAGCTCTTCCTACTGCCATCCAAAAGTGGGTAAGCCATGGAGACCCAGAGACGGCCGATGGTCTTGTGGATCGTGTGGAGAAATACTTGGTTACAGAGAACCTGACGGCCTCTTCCAGAGACACTCGGACTTTCCACCCTAAGACCAGACCATCCCCAGGGGCGGATAAGAGGATTCCAAGGGGTAAGGGTGGAGACTGGAGAGAGTGAGAGGGTGGGAGCTCTACCCCAAGTTTGGCGAGAACAGCCTGGGAAATCAGCGGCTCAAGAGGCGGCAAGAAGGATCGTTTGCTACCGCTGCCGGCAAGCGGGACATATTGCAGCCAATTGCCCGGTTGTGGAGGAACCCATGCAGTGTGACTTTCTGACGGGCAGACGTCAGTCGCTGTGTGCGACAGTCGCATGCACTGCCATTCGAGGAACTGAGAAACATTTATGCAAAATGTGTGTTAATGGTAGAAATGTTGTGGTATTGCTGGATTCAGGTAGCCTTGTGACCCTGATAAAGGCTGAGTTAGTTAAAACAGAGGTCTCTGGGAATAGCAAGGTAGCTGTTATTTGTGTGCATGGGGACACCCGAGAGTATCCAGTGACTACAGTGTGTTTCGAGACCCCCAAAGGTACCCTCTCTCATCCAGTGGGCTTAGTATCTCAGTTACCGTATGACGCCATTGTGGGAAGGGATTTTCCGAAGTTCTGGGAACTGTGGGATGATCCTGAGCCCCCCACTGGTGCCCCTATGTACCAGGAATGTGATAGCCAGAACTCCCCTGAGAGTGGTGAGGACTCTCCGGAATTTCCCTTATCAGTATTGGCAGGGGAGACTCAAGAAACTGGAGAGGAGCCCACCTCCTCAGACGAAAACCTACCGTCTGTGGAGTTTTCTGATCTTGAGGTTCACAGGGAAAACTTTGCCACAGAACAGTTGAAAGACCCCGCCCTAATAAAGGCACGGGAAAACGTAGTGAAAATAGATGGCGAGTTAGTGAACCCAGATAATACCTGCACTTACCCATACTTCAGCGTAGAGAAGAACCTACTGTATCGGGTGGCAAAAAGGGCAGAAGAAACCGTTGAGCAGCTTGTGGTGCCCAAACCTTACAGGAAGTTGGTGTTGGAGTTGGCCCATGGGCACATTCTTGGAGGTCATCTGGGGACAGAGAAAACCCGAGAGAGGGTATTACAGAGATTCTATTGGCCGGGGGTGATGAAGGACATAGAAAATTATTGTTCCTCCTGCCCTGTGTGTCAGAGGTCGGCCCCGATGCCACATTTCCGTAGCCCGCTGGTCCCTCTACCCATCATTGAGGTCCCGTTTGAGAGGATCGCCATGGATTTGGTAGGTCCTATAATCAAGTCCGCTAGGGGGCACCAGTACATATTAGTTATAATGGACTATGCCACCCGTTATCCAGAAGCGATCCCTCTCCGAAATACCTCGGCCAAAACCATAGCCAAAGAGCTATCTCTTGTGTTTAGCCGGGTGGGTATTTGTAAAGAACTGCTTACGGACCAAGGTACACCCTTTATGTCCCGGGTTATGAAGGAGCTGTGTAAATTGTTCAAAGTGACGCAATTACGTACATCTGTGTATCACCCCCAAACCGATGGGCTGGTTGAAAGATTCAGCAAAACCCTAAAACAAATGTTGAAGAAAGTGGTGGATAGAGATGGAAAGGATTGGGACTGTCTACTTCCTTATCTGATGTTTGCTATTAGGGAGGTGCCCCAATCCTCTACGGGATTCTCCCCCTTTGAGTTACTGTATGGGAGACACCCAAGAGGGCTGTTGGATATTGCCAAGGAAACTTGGGAAAGTGAGAGTTCTCCCCACAGGAGTGTGATTGAGCATGTCGCCCTGATGCGAGACCGAATTGCACAGGTAATGCCCATCGTGAAGGAACATTTGGCCCAAGCGCAGTTAGCACAGCAGAGAGTGTACAACCGTGGAGCCAAGACCCGTACCTTTTCCCCGGGGGATAGGATACTGGTACTTGTCCCTACGGTTGAAAGTAAATTCCTTGCCAAATGGCAAGGCCCCTACGAGATAATGGAAAAAGTGAGCGAAGTGAATTACAAGGTCAGACAACCAGGAAGGTGAAAGCCCGAACAGATCTATCACGTTAATCTGTTGAAAGCCTGGAGGGATAGAGAGTCCCTAGTCGCAGACACTTGGTCACCAGCTCAAACTGGTTGCGTGATTCCTGAGGTTGGAATAGCAGCCACCTTGTCACAACCCCAACAACAGGAGGTTAAGGAGTTTGTGCTTCGCAACAAGGAGGTATTCTCTGAGCTGCCGGGACAAACATTTGGGGTAGAGCATGACATCATTACCCCGCCCGGTGAAAGGGTGAAGTTAAAACCCTATCGGATCCCAGAGGCCCGACGGGAGGCAATACGGGAGGAAGTACAGAAAATGCTGAACTTAGGGGTGATAGAGGAGTCCCAAAGTGATTGGTCTAGTCCCATTGTGTTGGTGCCTAAACCGGATGGGAGCTGGCGATTTTGTAACGAGTTTCGTCAGTTGAACAAAGTTACAAAATTTGACACCCACCCCATGCCACGTATAGATGAGTTGATCGACCGGCTGGGAACAGCCCGATACATGACGACTCTTGACCTCACAAAAGGGTATTGGCAAATCCCCCTGGCCAAATTGGCCAAAGAGAAAACCGCATTTGTAACCCCAGACGGGGCGTTCCAATATAAAAGAATGCCGTTCGGGTTACAGAATGCGCCGGCCACATTCCAGCGGAAAATGGACCAGATGCTGAGGCCCCATCGGAAGTATGCTGCGGCTTACCTGGATGACGTAATTGTCCATAGCACAGATTGGGCCTCACATCTGCCAAAAGTGCAAGCAGTCCTGGACTCTGTTCGGGAAGCGGGGTTTACGGCTAACCCCAAGAAGTGTACCATTGGGCAGGAGGAGGCCAAATATCTTGGGTACACCATTGGGAGGGGAGTAATAAAACCCCAACTCAACAAAGTCGAGGCCATCCAGAGTTGGCCACGTCCCAACAGCAAGAAGCAGGTACGAGCCTTTCTGGGAATCGCTGGGTATTATCGGCGATTCATTCCCCACTTTGCTTCTAAGGCTGTGCCCCTAACCAACCTAACGAAGGGGAAAGGGTCGGTCATGATTAAATGGACCCCCGAGGCTGAGGCAGCATTCCAATTCTTGAAACAAGCCTTATGTAGCCAGCCAGTGTTGTACTCACCCGACTTCTCTAAAGACTTTGTCGTACAAAGTGATGCGTCAGATGTGGGGTTAGGAGCAGTATTGTCCCAGGTCTGGAACGGGGAAGAGCACCCAGTCATTTACCTCAGCAGGAAGTTGAAGTCCCATGAGGTAAATTACGCCACCGTTGAAAAGGAGTGTTTAGCGGTGAAGTGGGCTCTAGATTCCCTTCGGTACTACCTGCTAGGTAGGCACTTTGACATGGTTACGGATCACGCTCCGTTAAAGTGGATGGCTCAAAACAAGGAAACAAATAGAAGAGTGAATAGGTGGTTCCTGGCCCTCCAGGAATTCAACTTCACAGTAAAGCATCGCCCTGGCGTTCAAATGGGGAATGTGGATGCTTTGTCTCGAGTACATGAATGCCTGATTGCTGGTGTTCCAACCCCGAGGTTAAAACAAGAGGGGGGGTATGTGACAGCAGGAAGGTAAAGTCACCTGGTTGCATCCAGGGGGGTAGATATATTTCGCCCAGATTCAGGCTTTACGCCGACTTATACAACTAGGTGGAGAGTTGTATAAGCCCAGCTAAGGCTAGTGGGCTCATGGATGACTCATACCTCTAGGGAGAGTGTGGGGCGTCGTGCAGACAGGGAGTTGATGAGACCAGCTGAAGCTTGTCAGCTCATTTAGGGCTCTATAAGAACTCCCAGCTTCATTAGATGTTAGCTCATGCCTGGACCCAGACCTGTGTGGACTGTCTAGGGAGAGTGAACCCCTGTGCTGTGAGACAAAGCCTATGTGGCTATTTGCTTGGACATTTAAAACCAGGGACTTAGGGACTAGGACAGCACTAGGCTGATCCCAGTTGTTAGTTAGGAAACCTGTATGTTTAGTCAGAGGTCAAGTTGACCAGGATTTATTTTGTTTATGTTTCTTTTGGCTTTGCTGTGTTTTGTCACTGTAAATAGAAAATAAACCGCACCTTTTTTTGATTTTGAAAACCACAACCTCCGTTTGCTGGGCCTGTTTTTGTGTGGGGAGCCCATCCCGGGGGTCACACACACCCGCTGCCGAGCTAACCCCCTCACAACAGCAATTGCACCATGCATGTGAGGTATCACCGCGAAGGTCAGATCGAGGGCAGTAATTTTAGCAGTAGACCTCCTCTGTAAATCTAACGGGGTAACCTGTAAAGGCTTTTAAAGGCTTTTAAAAATGTATGTAGTTTGTCGCCAATGCGCGTTTGTGTGAAATTTTAAAGCATGTCGTGTTTGGTATCTATGTACTCGGCCTAAGATCATCTTTTTTATTTCATCAAACATTTGGGCAATATAGTGTGTTTTAGTGCAAAATTAAAAAAAGTGTATTTTTTCCCCAAAAAATGCGTTTGAAAAATCGCTGCGCAAATACTGTGTAGAAAAAAAAATGCAACACCCACCATTTTATACTGTAGGGCCTTTGCTTTAAAAATATATATAATGTTTGGGGGTTCAACATAATTTTCTTGCAAAAAAAAATATGTTTTCATGTAAACAAAAAGTGTCAAAAAGGGCTTTGTCTTCAAGTGGTTAGAAGAGTGGATGTAAGCTTCCTAATGTTGTGTATAAAATGCCAGAACAGTTCAAAACCCCCCCCAAATGACCCCATTTTGGAAAGTAGACACCCCAAGCTATATACTGAGAGGCATGTTGAGTCCATGGAATATTTTATATGTTGACACAAGTTGCGGAAAAAAGAAATTTTTTTTATTTTTTTTTGCACAAAGTTGTCCCTAAATTATATATTGCTCAAACATGCCATGGGCATATGTGGAATTACACCCCAAAATACATTCTGTTGCTTCTCCTGAGTACGGGGATACCACATGTGTGAGACTTTTTGGGAGCCTAGCCGCGTACGGGACCCCAAAAACCAATCACCGCCTTCAGGCTTTCTAAGGGTGTAAATTTTTGATTTCACTTCTCACTGCCTATCACAGTTTCGGAGGCCATGGAATGTCCAGATGGCACAAAACCCCCCCAAATGACCCCATTTTGGAAAATAGACACCCAAAGCTATTTGCTGAGAGGTATTGTGAGTATTTTGCAGATCTCGCTTTTTGTCACAAAGTTTTGAAAATTTAAAAAAAAAAAGAAAAAAAAAATGTTCTTTCTTCATTTTCAAAAACAAATGAGAGCTGTAAAATACTCACCATGCCTCTCAGCAAACAGCTTGGGGTGTCTACTTTCCAAAATGGGGTCATTTGGGGGGGTTTTGTGCTATTTTGGCATTTTATGGCCTTCGAAACTGTGATAGGTAGTGAGGAGTCAAATCAAAAATTTGTGCCTAGAAATCCTGAAGGCGGTGATTGGTTTTCGGGGTCCCGTACGCGGCTAGGCTCCTAAAAAGTCCCGCACATGTGGTATCCCCGTAATCAGGAGAAGCAGCAAAATGTATTTTGGGGTGCAATTCCACATATAACCATGGCATGTGTGAGCAATATATCATTTAGTGACAACTTTTTGTAATGTTTTTTTTTTTGTCATTATTCAATCACTTGGGACAAAAAAAAATATTCAATGGGCTCAACAGGCCTCTCAGCAATTTCCTTGGGGTGTCTACTTTCTAAAATGGGGTCATTTGGGGGGGGGGTTTTGTGCTATTTTGGCATTTTATGGCCTTCAAAACTGTGATAGGTAGTGAGGAGTGAAATCAAAAATTTGCGCCCTTAGAAATCCTGAAGGCGGTGCTTGGTTTCCGGGGTCCCGTACGTGGCTAGGCTCTTAAAAAGTCCCACACATGTGGTATCCCCGTACTCAGGAGAAGCAGCAGAATGTATTTTGGGGTGCAATTCCACATATAACCATGGCATGTGTGAGCAATATATCATTTAGTGACAACTTTTTGTAATTTTTTTTTTTTTTTTTGTCATTATTCAATCACTTGGGACAAAAAAAAAATATTCAATGGGCTCAACATGCCTCTCAGCAATTTCCTTGGGTTGTCTACTTTCCAAAATGGGGTCATTTGGGGGGGTTTGTACTGCCCTGCCATTTTAGCACCTCAAGAAATGAGATAGGCAGTCATAAATTTTAAGCTGTGTAAATTCCAGAAAATGTACCCTAGTTTGTAAACGCTATAACTTTTGCGCAAACCAATAAATATACACTTATTGACATTTTTTTTTACTAAAGACATGTGGCTGAATACATTTTGGCCTAAATGTATGACTAAAATTGAGTTTATTCGATTTTTCTTATAACAAAAAGTAGAAAATATCATTTTTTTTCTAAATTTTTGGTCTTTTTCCATTTATATCGCAAAAAATAAAAATCGCAGAGGCAATAAAATACCATTAAAAGAAAGCTCTATTTGTGGGAAGAAAAGGATGCAAATTTCGTTTGGGTACAACATTGCATGTCTGCACAATTTACAGTTAAAGCAGCGCAGTGCAAAATTCTGAATTCACCTCTGGTCCTTTAGCTACCAAATGGTCCGGGGCTTAAGTGGTTAATGATGCTTAAAGGGAAAAAAAAAAGTGAAATATTCCTTTAAATATCTTACCTGGGGGAAGGAGAGAGCAACAAAGGGTGGGACTTTGAATGAAGTATGTGTGGGATAAGGATTGGATTAATATGGGATAACCAACATGTCAAGGGTACATTGTATGCTTTCTAACTTCACATAATCAAATCATACATAACAGTATTGGATTGATAAGGAGTTCATGAATATACCCATGTATCGGTACCTATAAGGTTACACATGATTGATGAACAACAAGAAGGGTAGGAAAATAAAATGCAATAGTTTTAATGTATAAATGGATACACAACAAGACAAAAATATAACAAAGACCAGAATATACAAACAGAAATTAATTGATGCATTGTTGGATTGCTGTAGTGACACATGATAAAAACACGATATTTGGTGGCTCTACGCGTTTCGCGACTTATATGTCGCTCGTCAGGAGCTAGCGTGTATTGTGTCTCTGTAATGATATAATCACATAGTTGCATCCAGTGCATTTGCATATGAAGAAACAGTGAACATGTAGTCAGAGTTCCAGATGGTACTTACAGGGTATCCATGTGAGACCGGCATGGAGGCTGGGTCAAATGCGCCTCCAAAAGCGGGGACTGCTCCCACCAGGGACTGAGGCAGGGTCCTTCCTTACCTGGGGGGTGTCTAAAGTATGCCGTGAAGTGGCACGTGTTTCCCGTGTTTAGAACTGTCCCTGCACAAAATGAAATTTCTAAAGGAAAAAAAGTCATTTAAAACTGCTTGCGGCTTTAATGTAATTGTCTGGTCCCGGCAATATGGATGAAAATCATTGAGAAAAATGGCATGGGTACCCCCCCCCCCCCAGCCCACTACCAGCCCCTTTGGGTCTTGTATGGATATGGATATTAAGGGGAACCCCACACCCAAATTTAAAAAAGGCCCTATATACTCTGAACAGCAGTATACAGGCGGTGCAAACAAGACAGGGACTGTAGGTTTGTTCTTAAGTAGAATCTGTTTGTAATTTGGAACAGGTAAATTTTTTTAAGTGTAGCTCTAGCCAAAAAATCTATTTTTAAGCTTTTTGGAAACCATAGGGATTAGGGAAGGGTTATCACCCCTGTAACATTTGTTTTGCTGTCTGTGCCCCTGTTCAGACCTGTTCAGCTCTCTGCCTGTGGTTTTATTATGAGAACACCACCAATTGTATTCAGGTTCCTTTTAGTGAACGCTGTGCAAAGGACAGAAGTACTGCAGTACACTAAATGAAATTAATGCAGCTCCCTGCCTGTGGTTTTATTATGAGAACACCACTAATTGTATTTAGGTAAGCTTTAGGGGAACGCTATGCAAAGGACACAGTACACTAAGTGAAACACTGCAGCTAGCACAATCACCTGCCTGCCTGTCACAGTATAGAGAATAACAGGAACGGATCTAGCTAAACTGAATACAGTGTATAAATATATATACAACACCTAGGATGCATATATATCCTCTACACACTGTAACTGCAGCTAACTGACTCGCCTGCCTGCTCTATCTAACGCAATATAAATGACACTGTCTCTCTCTCTCTCTGTAAGCTCTCTCTCAACCACCGCAACACACTACACAAGGCCGCCACGGAGGCGGCCTTATATAGTGTGGGGCGTGTACTAAACCCCCTGAGGCATAATTGGCCAAAGCCACCCTGGCTTTGGCCAGTTATGGCTCTCCGTTATTTTGCGTGCTGTGATTGGCCAAAGCATGCGAGTCATAGTGCATGCTTGGCCAATCATCAGCCAGCAATGCACTGCGATGCCGCAGTGAATTATGGCCCGTGACGCGCCACTGGAATTTGGCGTGAACGGCCCATAATGTTCGAAATTCGGCGAACAGCCGATGTTCGAATCGAACATGGGTTCGACTTGAACTCGAAGCTCATCCCTATTCAGCAGGAACCAACTGAGATTCGAACCAATAATGGGCAGACTGAATGTATCAAGTTGATTGATCGATCAACTTGGGTACAACCAGTCTGCCGCATTCTCTTACAATTATCACTAACGGCTGCTATAGCCTCTAGCAATAATCACTATCTTCTCCCGGCAGGGACGGCTTCCCCCACCCGCCACCGCCCCGCCCCCTCCTGTGAGCAGACAATGGTTCGGCAGGAGGGATTCCCCTGTCAGCACTGCAGGAAAGAAATTCGCACCATGTATGGCCGGCCCAATAATTGGAGTTCCCTTTGTAACTGGATGTTTCAGTGTAAAAAAAAATGCTAAATGTGTTACTTGGTCCAACAAAAGTATTTTATTTAGGCAACAAAGGCAAAGTGTATATTCTAAAGGAGTTTTACAGTTGCTCTTCAGAATTTATTATTTATTATTTATTATTTATTGTCTTACCTGTCCATTTGACCTCCTTTATATAGGCTGCACTATTGAAGCAGTGCGTAGTAGGTTCAGTGCACATTGGAGACTAATTGAAGGAGACAATGGCCATAGTGAGCCTAGACACTGCACACTGAAATGTAACACATCTACAGAAGGTCTCAAAGTTTGGGTAATAGAAACTATACCAAAAGGGGAGTCCTTTGTGGAGAGATTTTATAAATTATGCCATAGAGAGACATTTTGAATAATCACCCTCGATACATTAGCCCCAAGGGGGCTTAATGAGTAATTAGAGATCCATACTATTATGCAATTGAGTCCTCTTTGTTCTCAGTATTCACAGTACCAGTAGATTGGATAATTTGTTTATATAGTATGCTTGAATGAAACAGGAATCCATCCTTAAACAAAACTGTTGAATCCCACAGGCTTCTCATAGAGCATCTGTATTTAAGCCAAGAGTAGGTGTGTTTCTTATAGTGGTTAGGGATGAGCCGAACACCCCCCGATTTGGTTCGCACCAGAACCTGCGAACGGACTGAAAGTTTGTGCAAACTTTAGAACCCCGTTAAAGTCTATGGGACTCGAACGTTCGGAATCAAAAGTGCTAATTTTAAAGACTAATATGCAAGTTATTGTTCTAAAAAGGGTTCGGGGACCCGGGTCCTGCCCCAGGGGACATGTATCAATGCAAAAAAAAGTTTTAAAAACGGCAGTTTTTATGGGAGCAGTGATTTTAATGATGCTTAAAGTGAAAAAAAAATATTCCTTTAAATATCGTACCTGGGGGGTGTCTAAAGTATGCCTGTGAAGTGGCACATGTTTCCCGTGTTTAGAACTGTCCCTGCACAAAATGAAATTTCTAAAGGAAAAAAAGTCATTTGAAACTGCCTGCGGCTTTAATGTAATGTCTGGTCCCGGCAATATGGATAAAAATAATTGAGAAAAATGGCATGGGTACCCCCCACGCCCCCTCCCCAGCCCATTACCAGCCCCTTTGGGTCTTGTATGGATATTAAGGGGAACCCTGCACCCAAATTAAAAAAAGGAAAGGCGTGGGTCCCTCAGGCCCTATATACTCTGAACAGCAGTATACAGGCGGTGCAAACAAGACAGTGACTGTAGGTTTGTTGTTAAGTAGAATCTGTTTGTAATTTTGAACTGGTACATTTTTAAAGTGTAGCTCCAGCCAAAAAATCTATTTTTAAGCTTTTTGGAAAACATAGGGAAGGGTTATCACCCCTGTAACATTTGTTTTGCTGTCTGTGCACCTCTTCAGAAGATTTCACCTCACATTCTGTCCCAATGACAACTGGATTTTGAAAATTTGGGGTTTTTAGTGAAACAAGGATTGGTGATAAAGCATAAGTGGAGAGGAGACACGTTTTTCCCATATTAACTCTTACAGGAGGAAGGGGTAGATTTCCTCTCACTTCCCGTTGTCTCCTTCCGTTTGCAAGTAGGAGTCGTTTGTAAGTTGGATGTTTGAAAGTAGGGGCCTGCCCTATATACTCTGCAGAAATTTGGGCCTTAGGTGTTGGTGTTGCCACAACACTGTAAGCCCTCACAGTTACTCTTGGTGGGCGCTGGAACACCCTGCTGTGAACTATTACATCAAGAATTGTAATTACATGCCATTGTTGAACAGTGGTAGAAAAATTGGGCCTTTGGTGGTGGTGGTTCTGGTGCCACAACACTGTAAGCCCTCACAGTTACTCTTGGTGGGTGCAGGAATGGGCCCTGCTGTGAAATATTAGATCAAGAATTGTAATTACATGTCCCTGTTGAACAGGGGCAGAAAAATTGGGCCTTAGGCACTGGTGCCACAACACTGCAACCCCTCACAGATACTCTAGTTGGAGCGCAGGAATGAGCCCTGCTGCAAAGTATTGCATCAAAAATTGTAATTACACGCCCCTGTTAAACAGGGGCTGAAAAATCAGGCCTTAACCACTGGTGGCGGCGCCCAGAATCAAAAATGTTCTTACAAGCTATCAGCATGATCATTGAGGAGGAAGAGGATAGTCACTCAGCATAACAGGATAGTCACTCAGCATCAGCATAGGCAGTCTTGAAGGGATCTGACATTTTAAAAAAAAATATTCGGTTACATCAGCATCAGGTGCTTGGTAGCTGGTGGTGATCCAAGACTGATTCATTTTTATGAAGGTCAGTCGATTGACCGAGTCGGTGGACAGGCGCACCATGTGATCGGTTACAAAGTGTCAGGGAAATAGCCGAAGAAGGACTGGCAATTCTGCCCAAGACAATCATGGCTGCCATGGTGCACAGCATGACTAAGGTGGGCGGTACTTCCTCCTTGTAACCTGAACAGATCACATGACTAACTTCCTGGTCTATTTAAGCCTGCTGCTGGAGCTGCTCATTGCTGGATTATCTCTTCAGTCTCCGGTGTACCTTGACCTTGTCTCCTGATCCGTGCTTATCCGTTGTGACCCGGCTTGCCTTAACCTCGCTTCCTGTTCTCCTGTGTTTGACCCTCGGCCTGCTTCTGGACTCTGCTTCTGCTTCCTGACCACCCGGCTTGACCCTCGGCTCGTACCTGGACCCTGCACGTGTATGACCCCGGCTCGCCCCTGTATATGCTCTGGACTGATCTCCTGTGTTTGACCCCCGGCCTGGCTTCCGATATCTCCGTTCATCTGAATATAACAAGCTCAGTTCTGCCTGCCTCCGCCATCCCTCAGTGGCTGAGCTCATCAGACTGCAAGCAAGCACCTGGCCAACCGTGCTTCTGTGGGCACCGCGCTCCCTGTTCCCAACTCCAGGGGCGCGCTGCACTCAGCCGCAAGGGGAGCCCTCTTAGCATCTCGATCTCCACACTCGTTCCTGACAGTATAATCCAGCCATGTCAGAGATCGACAGAGGCGCTTCCCCTATAGAGGCTATGTGCCAGCAGATCACCGCACTTACCCAAACAGTGCAAAGACTACAAGACGCCCATGAGCAATTAGAGGGTCACCTGCATCACTTGTCTTCCAATCCTATATCTCCTGATCCAAGACCTACCTCCAGTTGTACTCCCTCTGCTGCAATGTCTCAGGAGGTTCCTCTCACCGTGCCGATTCCGCTTCCTGAACCACGTGTGCCGACCCCTGAACGGTTCTCGGGGGACCGAAGAAAGTTTAGGACTTTTAAAAATTCCTGCCTACTATACCTGGCTCTTCAACCAAGAACTTTCTCCTTGGAGAATATTAAAGTTGGTTTCATTATCTCCTTACTCTTGGACGACCCCCAGGTGTGGGCCCACGGGCTACTGGAACAGAAGAGCCCCATTACTGACTCTGTTGACACTTTGTTCACAGCTATGGCCCAGTTGTACGATGATCCCCATCGTATGACTACGGCCGAGAATGCCCTGCACACCCTGCAGCAGGGGCAACTTCCCGCAGAGGATTACACTGTGGACTTCCGCACATGGGCCGCAGACACATGTTGGAATCAAGCTGCCCTGAAGTACCAATATCGTCTGGGCCTATCGGAGTCCCTCAAGGACGAGCTGGCCAGGGTAGCAATCCCGGATACCTTGGAGGGCCTCATCCAGTTAGCCATACAACTGGACAGACGCCTACGTGAACGTCTATTTGAGAAGTCTCAGACTCTCCAATCAGCTCAAGGACTGCCAGAATCCTCTTTTTCTCTCGCCTCCAATCCACCCATACCTGAAGTCAAGCCCAGACAGATGGGCCTGTTTCGGCCTGCTCTATCACCTGAGGAAAGACTCTACCGTCGAAAGGCGAACCTTTGCTTTTACTGTGGAGACAATGGCCATTTCTTACAAAATTGCCACCTCAGGGCGAAGAAACCATTCTTCAAACCCCCAGTACATTGTCAAGTGTCAGGACTTACCTCATCTCACCCTGTCCTCGCTATCTCCCTATCGGTGGCCAGGGAAGAGATCCGTCTTTCAGCCATCATCGACTCTGGGGCCTGCAGCTGCTTCCTAGACATCAACTTGGCCAAAGGACTTGGAATTCCCCTTGTTACCAAGAAGCAGCAGTTAACAGTTCATTTGGCTGATGGATCTCTACCCAGTTCTGGACTGATAACCCATGAGACCCTGCCAATCCCTATGACAACCAGCTCTGGCCACAAGGAACTGGTACGTTTCGATGTTTTGTGCTCTCCTCTGTTTCCGGTCATTCTGGGAGTCCCCTGGTTACGAGCACACAACCCTCACATTGACTGGCTGAAGAATGAAGTGCTGTTTTCATCTGCTTACTGTCAGCAGAATTGTCTGCCCCCTGGCCCTAAGGACTTTACCAGCTGCCTGACCATACAACCTGTTTCTAGTTCCAATCCTCATGTACCCTCTGCCTACCTAGAATTTCTGGATGTATTCGACAAGAAGGGAGCAGACTCCCTTCCACCTCATCGTCCCTATGACTGCCCTATTGACTTGCTCCCAGGCTCCGAAATTCCCTTTGGTCGTATCTTCCCTTTATCAGAGACTGAACTCGAAACATTACGACTCTATGTCGATGAAAACCTGGCAAAGGGATTCATTCGTCCCTCTTCTTCCCCTGCAGGTGCTGGCATATTTTTTGTCAAAAAAAAGGATAAAACGCTTAGGCCTTGTATAGACTACCGAGATCTGAATAAGATCACTATCAAAAATCGCTATCCACTCCCTCTCATCCCGGAACTCTTCCAACGATTCCGTTCTGCTCGAGTTTTCTCCAAACTGGACTTACGAGGTGCTTATAATCTGGTTCCCATTCGAGAGGGGGATGAGTGGAAAACAGCTTTCCGAACTCGTTTCGGACATTTCGAATATTTGGTGATGCCTTTTGGCCTCTGCAATGCTCCAGCCACGTTCCAGCACTTTGTGAACGACATTTTCCGAGACCATCTTGACAACTTCCTCATTGTATACCTGGATGACATCCTTGTCTTCTCGGCCACGCTGGAGATTCATCGAGTGCACATGAAAAAGGTACTAACTATTCTAAGAACGCATGGACTATATGTAAAAGCCGAAAAATGTGACTTTGAGAAAGAATCTATCCAGTTTTTGGGTCTTGTCATATCTACGAAAGGAGTGGCCATGGATCCCCAGAAAGTAAAAGCGATCCTGGAGTGGCCTGTCCCCTCCGACAAGAAGGGTGTTCAAAGGTTTATTGGCTTTTCAAACTTTTACAGACGATTTATTAAGAACTTTTCAGCCATTATATCACCCATTACCCAACTAACCCGTTTGCATTCCAGATTCCAGTGGTCCCCGGAGGCTCAGGCAGCTTTCGACAGACTTAAAACAGTGTTTGTTTCAGCGCCAGTTCTTCAGCATCCTGACCCTGCATTGCCCTACATTTTGGAAGTCGATGCCTCCGAAGTGGCCACAGGAGCTATCCTTTCTCAACGACAGGGCCCCAAATCATTGTTACATCCTGTAGCCTTTTCCTCTCGAAAAATGACACAACCGGAAAGAAATTACGACGTCGGAGATCGGGAGCTTTTGGCCATCAAAACAGCCCTGGAAGAGTGGAGATATTTACTTGAAGGTGCAGCACATCCCATTATGATCTTTACCGATCATAAAAATTTAGAATATCTGAGGACTGCAAAACGTTTGAGACCGCGTCAAGCTCGGTGGGCGTTATTCTTTTCGAGATTCAATTTTCACATCTCGTTTCGTCCCGGATCTAAAAATGGAAAGGCGGATGCTCTGTCTCGGATGTTCCCAGACACCCCTGAAGAAACCACTCCCGGTACAATCCTGTCCACACAAAATTTCCTTCTGATTCAGCCAGACCTAAAAGCATCCATTGTACAAGCCTCTCTTCACTGCCCAGAGTCGGAAATTTCTACCTTAAGGAGTCACGAGGGATTTCTGTGGCATCAGGACAAAATCTTTGTCCCCCAGGAAGTCAGACTGCAGGCCTTGAAAAGATTTCATGATCACCAGCTGGCCGGGCACTTCGGGATCCGGAAGACGATCGACCTTGTCCAACGTTACCTATGGTGGCCTTCCCTAAGATCAGACTGTAAAAAATATGTTGAGTCCTGTTTGGTTTGCCAGCGTAACAAGGGTCCCAAGACCAGGTCTTGGGGTCTATTAAGACCCTTACCAGTTCCGGAGCAGCCTTGGAAAAACATCTCTATGGACTTCATAGTCGATCTCCCTCCATCAGAGAACTTTACAACAATCTTGGTAGTAGTGGACCGACTATCAAAGATGGCCCACTTCCTGCCCATGCTTGGCACCCCCTCCGCCATGGACACTGCAAAAGTTTTCATTAAGGAGATAGTCAGACTTCATGGGTTACCCGACAATATAGTCTCCGATAGAGGGGTTCAATTCACCTCTGGTTTCTGGAAGAATCTTTGTAAGATCTTGTCAATTGACTTATGTCTTTCTTCTGCTTACCACCCTCAAAGTAATGGCCAAACAGAAAGAACGAACCAGACCTTAGAGCAATACCTGCGGTGCTTCTGCTCTTTCTCCCAAGATGACTGGGTCTCCTTGCTACCTTGTGCGGAATTTTCATACAATAATACCATACACACGGCCACCAATCAGTCACCCTTTTGGGCAAACTATGGCTTTCACCCATCCTTTCTTCCCAACACCATTCCTGAATCTCCGGTACCAGCCGTTCAGGATAGGATAAACTTCTTCCAAACCAATTACCGAATCCTTCAGGAGACCATGCGAAAGGCTCAGGAAGACTTCAAGAAACAACATGACAGGAGAAAGCGAGGGAATCCCATCTACAAGGTGGGTGACAAGGTATGGCTGTCCTCTATTAACCTCAGACTTTCTTGTCCTTCCAGGAAGCTTGGTCCAAGGTTTGTGGGTCCATTCGAGATCAAGAAGGAAGTGAACCCTGTGGCTTTTGAACTCGCTTTACCGGCCTCCTACAAGATCCATCCGGTGTTCCACGTCTCCCTTCTGAAACCAGCTGTGCCAAGTCCATTTCCAGGAAGAGAGGAGTTGCCACCTCCACCAGTTATCATAGGTAACGATACCGAATATGAAGTTGAAGCCATCCTAGATTGCCGGAAAAGAGGTAGGCAGACTCAATTTCTTGTTAAATGGAAGGGGTATTCTTCAGAGGAAAATTCTTGGGAACCAATGGATAATTTACATGCTCCAAGACTTTTGCAAAATTTCCGCAACAGGTACCCAGAAAGATGGTCTAGGTTGGGCATCCAGAGGCTGCCCCTCGGGGGGGGGGGCACTGTCAGGGAAATAGCCGAAGAAGGACTGGCAATTCTGCCCAAGACAATCATGGCTGCCATGGTGCACAGCATGACTAAGGTGGGCGGTACTTCCTCCTTGTAACCTGAACAGATCACATGACTAACTTCCTGGTCTATTTAAGCCTGCTGCTGGAGCTGCTCATTGCTGGATTATCTCTTCAGTCTCCGGTGTACCTTGACCTTGTCTCCTGATCCGTGCTTATCCGTTGTGACCCGGCTTGCCTTAACCTCGCTTCCTGTTCTCCTGTGTTTGACCCTCGGCCTGCTTCTGGACTCTGCTTCTGCTTCCTGACCACCCGGCTTGACCCTCGGCTCGTACCTGGACCCTGCACGTGTATGACCCCGGCTCGCCCCTGTATATGCTCTGGACTGATCTCCTGTGTTTGACCCCCGGCCTGGCTTCCGATATCTCCGTTCATCTGAATATAACAAGCTCAGTTCTGCCTGCCTCCGCCATCCCTCAGTGGCTGAGCTCATCAGACTGCAAGCAAGCACCTGGCCAACCGTGCTTCTGTGGGCACCGCGCTCCCTGTTCCCAACTCCAGGGGCGCGCTGCACTCAGCCGCAAGGGGAGCCCTCTTAGCATCTCGATCTCCACACTCGTTCCTGACACAAAGCCTCCAGCAGCACTGAATGTGCGTTCCGAAAGAACGCTGGATGCAGGACAGGCCAGTAGCTCAATTGCATACTGTGCAAGCTCTGGCCAGTGATCCATCCTCAAGACCCAGTAACCCAGAGGATTTTCTGTGGGAAAGTTGTCCAAGTCTGATCTTGCCCCTAGGTATTCCTGCACCATGTAAACCAGACGCTGGTGATGGTTGCTGGAACTGATCATACCTTGGGGCTGCGGACTAAAAAACTGTCTGAACGCATCGGTCAGACAGCCAACTTCTCCACCGCTCCTTCTTTGACTGACCGAAGCCTCAGCAACACGTTGTCCAGGACCAGGAATTTGTAACCTCCCAGTCTCTGGGAACTCGTTGCACAGACCTTTCTGCAGATGTTTCATCCTCTGCTCCCTCTGCGACGGCAAGATAAGGTCCGCAACCTTACCCTTGTAATGTGGATCAAGGAGGGTTGCCAGCCAGTAATGATCTCTCTCCTTGATTGCACGAATACGAGGATCCTTCCGCAGGCTTTGCAGGATCAGGGAGGCCATGCAGCGTAGGTTTGCTGAGGCATTTGGTCCGTAGTCCTCTGGGTCACTCAGGACGACATGATCCGCAGCCACCTCCTCCCAGCCACGTACAAGTCCATGGGTTTCTTGGGACTGTAATTGATCCCTTGAAGACTGCTGCTGATGTTGAGTGCTAGGCTCCACCTCCATGCTGACACAATCCTCCTCCTCCTCTTCCTGTGTGATAGGCGGGCCAGCAGGAACACTGTCTGGATAAAGGGGGCCTTGAGAGGTAAGAAAGTCCTCCTCTTCCTCCCTCTATTCTGCCTCAAGTGCCCTGTCCATTATTCCACGCAGCGTGTGCTCCAACAGGTGGACAAGAGGGACAGTGTCACCGATGCATGCACTGTCACTGCTCACCATCCTCGTGGCCTCCTCAAATGGTGACAGGACAGTGCATGCATCACTGATCATGACCCGCAGAAGGGGGCAGAGTCTACCAACTGAAAAGGCAGCAGTTGAAGTGCTAGCAATTTAGCCAAGCTAGCATTCAACCGCTGGGCATGTGGATGGCTGGGAGTGAACTTCTTTCGGCGGTGCAGCAGCTGGGAAAGGGAAATGTGCCTGGTACAATCGGACGTAGGTGTACCAATAGCAGATTGCCCGCAAGTACTTGGCTGTGACACACCTAATTCTACACCTTCATTCCTCTCAGTGCAGGTTTCTGAGAGGACTGAAGGTATAGTGGGGTTGGAGATCCCAGCTGATGAGGAGCAAGGAGAGGTCCGCTTTGTTCTTTGGTGTGGGTCTTTTAGGTACGCTTGCCAATGAACTGCATGGCAGGTCGACATATGTCTGGTCAAGCATGTGGTGCCCAAGAGCGTGATGTTTTGGCCACGCGAGATACACTTGAGACATATGTTGCAAATAGCAGCGGTGCGATCTGATGCACTCGTCTCAAAAAAGGCCCACACCAAAGAACTTTTGGAATAACGCACAGAGACAGCAGCGCCCTGCACATGCGGAGCTCTGCAGTGTGATGCAGTCGGTGTGCTGCCCTTAACCACTTCAGCACCGGACCTATTCTGGCACTTCTCTACTTCATGTAAAAATCATAATTTTATGGCTATAAAATTACTTAGAACCCCCAAACATTACATGTTTTTTTAGCAGACCCCCTAGGGAATAAAATGGTGGTCATTGCAAATTTTTATCTCGCTCGGTATTTGCGCAATAAATTTTCAAACGCCTTTTTTTTGGGAAAAAAAATGGTTTCATGAATTAAAAAATTACAAAACCGTAAAGTTAGCCCAATTTTTTTGTATAATGTGAAAGATGTTGTTATGCTGACTAAATAGATACCTAACATGTCACGCTTTAAAATTGCGCACACTCATGGAATGACACCAAACTTCAGTACTTAAAAATCTCCATAGGCGATGCTTTAAATTTTTTTACACGTTACCATTTTCGCATTAAAGAGGAGTTCTAGTGCTAGAATTGTTGCACTCATTCTAACGCACGCAGCAATACCTCACATGTGTGGTTTTAACGGCGTTTACATATGTGGGCGGGACTTACGTGTGTGTTCGCTTCTGAGCACGAGCTACCGGGGACAGGGGCGTTTTAACTTTTTTTATTATTTTTTTTTTTGTTTTTTACTTTTTGTTTTTTTCTTTTTTACACTTTTTTTTTACTTTTTTGTTTTTTTGATCTCTTTTATTCCTATTACAAGGAATGTAAACATCCCTTGTAATAGGAATCTATTGTGACAGGTCCTCTTTATGTAGAGATGCACATCTCTCCTCCACATCTCTCCTCCAGGCTGGAAAGCATGAGATCGGTAAAAAAATTCACTGATCTCATGCTGACAGCCGGGATCACGGCTTTGTTTACATATGGGAACCCGGCGTGACATCATAACGTCGCGCCCGGCCTCCGACGGTCATAGAGATGACTGGTGACCATCTGGTCCCAAGTCATCTCTATGCTTCCCATCCAGCACCGGCCAATTCGTTCTCTGGGCCCCCGATGGCACGGGAGAGCCCGGAGAAGCACCGGATGGCGGCGGGAGGGGACGTTCAAGCGGCGGAACTGCCGCTATGAACATTTTTATCGTGCACTGACTCGCCGGCTGAAAAGAATGATATCTGAATGATGCCTGCAACTGCAGGCATCATTCAGATGTCACCGCACAAAGTCAAGGACGTAATTTGACGATGGGCGGTAGGAAAGTGGTTAAGCTGGCCCCTGGAGGGCATCCTGCCTTATTTGAGATATTCCTCCACCTCCTCCCTCCTATCAGGCACCCACGTGGAGTCAGTGACCTCATCATCCCCTCCCTCCTCATCACTGGAGAAAACCTGGCAGTATTCTGCAGCTGGGGGAACATGACTGCCAGATTGCTGTCCTTCTTGGGCACCCCCTCTCTCTGGGCTCACGTTACTGCCTTCCTCTAGCTGGGTTCCATCATCGGAGCCTTCAAAACCCTGGCCATCCTCCTGTAGCATGTACCCAACTGTCAAGGTCACCTGTGGCCAGGTGACAGATGCACACCGTAGGGGGACAGGAGTGCACCGCGAGGTAGTGAACCCTATGGCTGGCTTCTGCGGATAGGAAACTGGGTGGTTGTGGAAAGCGGGACCAGAGGAGCACAACCGGGATCCAAACGGAAGCTAGAGCCAAGATTCCCCAGGGCGCGGAGTCTAAGACCCAGCTGGTCTTCTCCAGGGCCTCTAGTGGTGAGGATGTTAGCTGCAGGCTGGGACCAGGTCGCGGCCCCTGGAGTTTCCTAGCTCACGCCCCGTAGGATAAGGGGAAAAGAGGGGAAGCAGCAGCACACGATAAGAGAGAACCGAATAACAAGCTGAAGGTCAGGGGCCACAAGCAGACAAGGATAACGAAGAACGAGCCGAAGGTCAAGGGTCACGAGCAGACAGGGATAGTCGGGGACAAGCCAATAACGTAACAGAGAGACAGACGTAGCACACGGCAGGCAGGAGCCCAAACACACAATGCCTAACAAACACGTTGATCAGCCAAGCAGGCTTGCAGTGCACAGGTTAATATAGTGTTCTGTGATAGGGCCTGGGGTGGAGTCAGGCTGGGAGGAGATTATAAAGGAAGCCAGGTGAAAGGGTTCTGGCCTCTAAGATGAACACATGGGAAGGAAGGTAAGCTGACAGACAAACACTACTGCATATCCATGACAGTACCCTCCCTCTTATGGGCCCTCCCCCGCCTGGGCCCAGGCTTAAAGGGAAATCTCAGATGAAACCTCCTCAACAGATGAGGTGCAACGACATCAGATGCAGCGATCCAAGACGCCTCCTCAGGACCAAAACCTCTCCAATGCACAAGGTACTGAAGAATACCTCTGCAGAGCCGAGAATCCAGAACTTGTCTAACCTCGTACTTTAGATTATCCTCAGAGACCAGAACCGAGGTAGGGAGATGACAAGAAGATCTATTGAGGACCAAAGGCTCTCTAGGAGTCAGCAAGGGCATGAGAGGATCAACAGAAATCTGAGGAGGGTCCCCTAGACCCTTAAAGATGAACTGGTCATCTAGCACAGGACCATCAAACTGGGCAGATGTCAGTGGAACCCTGAAGTCAGGTTGGTTAGAGGGTGACATGTCACAGGAGTCAAGCTGAATAGCTGAAAGACAAGCAGAATGTCCTGAACAAGAAAAAGTAGGCGGCTCACTGGGCATGGGCTGGACTGGCATAACTAGTACAGAGGCCGAGTGAATAGAGTCAGGTGTAGCGACTACCTGAATCGCATCGCAAGACGTAGCGACTGCAGGACTTGTAGACAAGCTAGCCTGGCTGTGCGTCCAAGGGCGATTAGGGACAGAGAAATGTAAATGGTTATGCGACCTGGAATGAATGACCGGCTCAGGTTCACAGGGGGCAACCTTGGGTAGGCAGGACGAGGAACAGGAGGAACCCCAAGCCAGGATCTGTCCAGTAGTCCAGTCCCCATGAGGAGAATGGAGCTGTAACCATGGGAGACCCAAAATTATAGGCGTTGAGGCCTTGGGTAAGATAAGGAAGGATATCCACTCCTGGTGGAGTGTCCCTACCGACATCTTAACAGGGAGGGTCTGGAAGCGGATAGGTCCCCCTGGGAGAATAGTACCATCAATCGCCAAGACCACCAATGGCGTGGTGAGGGGCAAAAGAGTAAGTCTCATGGACGACGCGATTTCCCAGTCCATGAAATTACCAGCGGCTCCGGAATCCAGATATGCTGAGACCGAATGAGAAGAAGCACCAACATGAAGGAACACAGAAAGCAGAAGACGAGAAGGGGAAGGTGATATTTCTGGGTCCAATACTCCACTTTCCAGATGAAGTGGACCCAAACGTTTTTCTGGACAAAGAGAGCAAGTGTCACGAAAATGACCTTTGCCCCCACAGTAGAGACACAGGCCTAGAGTTCTGCGCCTAGCACGTTCCTCTGGGGATAGCCTGGTCCTGCCCAGCTGCATGGGTTCCTCAGCTGGCAGGAGATGCTCCACGGGTCGAGGAGAAGGGAGCTCAGGCTGACTAAGGACCAAGGAGTGCTGGTGCCGCTTTTCTAGGGTCCTTTCCTGAAAGCGAATATCGATCTGGTTACACAAGGAGATAACTCCGTCCAGATCAGTGGGGATGGTTCTTCCTGCTAATTCATCCTTCACTCTATCAGACAGGCCATGCAAAAAGGTTGCGACTAAGGCCTCATTGTTCCAGCTCAACTCAGCCGACAGTATGCGGAAATTAAGGGCTTACTGTCCCACTGAAGCAGACTCTTGGCGGAGACGTAGAAGGGCGCTGGCCGCTGAAGAGACACGAGCCGGTTCTTCAAAGATGTTCCGAAAAAGTTTCAAGAAGCCAGACAGGCTAGAAACCACTGGATCATTCAGTTCCCACAGAGGGGCTGCCCAGGCTAAAGCTTCACCGGAGAGGAGGGAAATGATATAGGCTACCTTTGCCCTATCAGACAGAAAGTTTTGAGGCTGAAGCTCAAAATGAATCGTGCATTGGCTAAGGAACCCCCTGCAAGCCTTGGAGTCCCCAGAGAAACGGGACGGAGCTGGCAGTTGTAGTGAGTGTGTGGCTGCGACTGGTGCAATAGGTGCAGCCGCTGGTTGTATTTGAGGTTGCGGATTCAGGGTTCCCAAGGAGGCCTGAAGCTGCTCAAAGCGAGAAGCCAGATCCTGGAGGAATCGCATCACCTGAGTCTGATTCGATTCCTGGGTTTCAAGTCTGCAAACTATGCCCTGCAACGGATCATCCACGGGTAACGGGATGTCAGCCGGGTTCATGGCTGATCAAACTGTCAAGGTCACCTGTGGCCAGGTGACAGATGCACACCGTAGGGGGACAGGAGTGCACCGCGAGGTAGTGAACCCTATGGCTGGCTTCTGCGGATAGGAAACTGGGTGGTTGTGGAAAGCGGGACCAGAGGAGCACAACCGGGATCCAAACGGAAGCTAAAGCCAAGATTCCCCAGGGCGCGGAGTCTAAGACCCAGCTGGTCTTCTCCAGAGCCTCTAGTGGTGAGGATGTTAGCTGCAGGCTGGGACCAGGTCGCGGCCCCTGGAGTTT
This sequence comes from Rana muscosa, assembly GCA_029206835.1. Lineage (NCBI taxonomy): Eukaryota > Metazoa > Chordata > Amphibia > Anura > Ranidae > Rana > Rana muscosa. The sequence continues at coordinate 228,275,178 of CM055122.1, forward strand.
CCTAGCTCACGCCCCGTAGGATAAGGGGAAAAGAGGGGAAGCAGCAGCACACGATAAGAGAGAACCGAATAACAAGCTGAAGGTCAGGGGCCACAAGCAGACAAGGATAACGAAGAACGAGCCGAAGGTCAAGGGTCACGAGCAGACAGGGATAGTCGGGGACAAGCCAATAACGTAACAGAGAGACAGACGTAGCACACGGCAGGCAGGAGCCCAAACACACAATGCCTAACAAACACGTTGATCAGCCAAGCAGGCTTGCAGTGCACAGGTTAATATAGTGTTCTGTGATAGGGCCTGGGGTGGAGTCAGGCTGGGAGGAGATTATAAAGGAAGCCAGGTGAAAAGGTTCTGGCCTCTAAGATGAACACATGGGAAGGAAGGTAAGCTGACAGACAAACACTACTGCATATCCATGACACCAACACTGTGGTCAAACAGTTCGGGGGACTCCTCAGGAGGACATGGTGGGGCTAGGGAAGGAGTGACTGATGCCATTGAGCCGAGGGAAGAGGCCGCGTTGGCAGCTGCTTTGCCAGACAAAGTACCCTGAGCCTGGGTGAGAGTGGATGAGGAGGATGAGGATGGCTTGGTCATCCACTCTACCAAGTCTTTGGCATGTTGCGGCTCAACACGGCCAGCTGCTGAAAAAAAGGACAAGAGTGTCCCACGGCCACGTGCTGATGAGGATGCACCGTGTCCACGACCAGCACTGTTGCCTCTAGACACAGAGCCTGCTTGCCCTCTTTTATTGACTTGTGACTGTCTGCCTCTTCTTGTTGGCCTTCCAGACATACTAATGGCCTGCAGTGAGATGTAGCTGCACAAAGCTGGGATGTATATATATACTGATTATACTGCAGCTAGCAGAATCAACTGCCTGCCTGTAGTATTATTAGTATGAGAACACCAGCAATTGTCTTCATGTAGCTTTAGGTGCACACTGTGCAAAGGACACAGTACACTAACTGTAAATATTAAAGCTGCCTGCCTGTGGTATTAATATGATCAGAACACCAGCAATTGTCTTCAGGTAGCTTTAGGTGCACACCGTGCAAAGAACACAGTACACTAACTGTAAATACTGCAGCTGCCTGCCTGTGATATTAATAGGATCAGAAGAACACCAGCAATTGTCTTCAGGTAGCTTTAGGTGCACACTGTGCAAAGGACACAGTACACTAACTGTAAATACTGAAGCTGCCTGCCTGTGGTATTAATATGATCAGAAGACCAGCAATTGTCTTCAGGTAGCTTTAGGTGCACACTGTGCAAAGGACACAGTACACTAATTGTAAATACTGCAGCTGCCTGCCTGTGGTATTAATAGGATCAGAAGAACACCAGCAATTGTCTCCAGGTAGCTTTAGGTGCACGCTGTGCAAAGGACACTAAATAAAAATTACTGTAGCTCCCTGCCTGTATTAGTATGAGAACACCAGAAATTGTATTCAGGTAAGCTTTAGGTGCACACTGTGCAAAGGACACTAAATCAAAATACTACAGCTCCCTGCCTGTATTAGTATGAGAACACCAGCAATTGTATTCAGGTAAGCTTTAGGTGTACACTGTGCAAAGGACACTAAATCAAAATACTGCAGCTCCCTGCCTGTATTATTATGAGAACACCAGCAATTGTATTCAGGTAAGCTTTAGGTTAGGGTGACCAGACATCCCCGGTTTCCGGGGACAGTCCCCGAAATGAGGACACTGTCCCCGCACCAAGTCTGTCCCCGGTTTTGTCCCCGGATTGGAATTAAACAGGGGCTGGGGCAATTTGAAAGACAGTCAGTGCAGAATTAAAAAAAAAAATCTGAATTACACACCCCCGCTCCGCCGCTCCTACTAGCTTAGCGGTGGTGTCTTTTTTTCCATTATCTGTGCCCCTTTCTGATGACCACGTGCTGGTCGGAGCAGAGGGATTATTTCTTCAGTTTCGGGTGCATGCCCATTCAGCTCACTAACTCGCATGTTCTTCTGCCTTGGCTCAAGTCCCGGCTAACCGCCTGCCTGCTTATCTCCTTGCCTTCCCTGGCAGAGTGATCTTCCTCCGCTCCCCACCCAGTAGTAGCCGGGGCCCGGAGAGTAAGACTTGACAGGCTGTGAGGCGGGCGCCGGACAGCAACGGGCAGATTTGCTGATTGACGCCATTACTAGTATAAAGAAAATGTCCCCGGATTTAATTTTAAAAATCTGGTCACCTTACTTTAGGTGCACACTGTGCAAAGGACACAGTATACTAAGTGAAAATACTGCAGCTAGCACAATCACCTGCCTGCCTGTCAGTATATTATGAAGAGAATAACAGGAATGGATGTAGCTAAACTGAATACAGTGTATAAATATATATACAACACCTAGGATGCATATACTGTATATCCTCTACACACTGTAACTGCAGCTAACTGACTCGCCTGCCTGCTCTATCTAACCCAAATTAAATGATACTGTCTCTCTCTCTCTGTCTGACTTTAACCACCGCCGCAACACACTACACAAGGCTGCCACGCAGACGGCCTTATATAGTGCGGGCATGTACTAAACCCCCTGAGACATAATTGGCCAAAGCCACCCTGGCTTTGGCCAACTATGGCTCTCCGTTTTTTCTGTGTTGTGATTGGCCAAAGCATGCGGGTCATAGTGCATGCTTGGCCAATCATCAGCCAGCAATGCACTGCAATGCCGCAGTGAATTATGGGCCGTGACGCACTACTCGAATTTGGCGAGAACGGCCCATAATGTTTAAAATTCGTCGAACGGCCGAACAGGGGTTTTTGGAGTCGAACATGGGTTCGAAGCTCATCCCTAATAGTGGTTAAGTAAGAATAGATATATACACTTACATATAAATATTCTGCATAGTTTATTTATTGATAATACAGTTGAGGGCATAGGATTTATTTAATGTCAACCATGTTCTTTTTTTTTTTTAAGATCCTTTTTTATTTTTATATGCAAACAACATTGAGACAATACAAATAAATTGTACAAACAAAATCACATTAAACCAAACATAACCCCTCCAAAAAGAAAATGTTCTTAGAATCATTTTTATGCAATCCATTTTATTATTAATTAGGAAATGAATTATTGCAATTTGCCTCTTTTATTAACCACTTGCCGACCAGCGCACACACTTTTACGTCGACAGAATGGCACGGACAGGCAAATGGGCGTACAGGTACGTCCCTTTAAATTTGCCGCCGTGTGGTTGCGCACGACCCTGCCGCGAATCTCCGTGACCGTCCCCGTGGGACCCCGTGGACTCAATGTCCGCCGGTGTCCCGCGATTGTGTCACAGAGCTGAAGAACGGGGAGATGTCAGTGTAAACACAACATCTCCCCGTTCTTCCTAGTGACATGTTACTGATCGTCTGCTCCCTCTCATCGGGAGCAGCGATCAGTGATGTGTCACTTGTAGCCACGCCCCCTAATAGTTAGAATCACTCCCTAGGACACATTTAACCCCTTCCTAGCCCCCTAGTGGTTAACCCCTTCAATGCCAGTCACATTTACACAGTAATAAGTGCATTTTTATAGCACTGATCGCTGTATAAATGTAAATGGTCCCAAAATAGCGCCAAAAGTATCCAATGTGTCTGCCATAATGTCGCACTTTTGTGCAAACCAATCAATAAACGTTGCATTTTTTTTTACCAAAAATATGTAGAATAATACGTATCAGCCTAAACTGAGGAAATTTATTTTTTTTTTATATCTTTTTTGGGGATATTTATTATAGCAAAAAGTAAAGAATATTGAATTTTTTTAAAAATTGTCGCTCTATTTTTGTTTATAGCGCAAAAAATAAAAGCTGCAGAGGTGATCAAATACCTCCAAAAGAAATCTCTATTTTTGGGAAAAAAAGGACGTCAATTTTGTTTGGGAGGCATGTCGCACGACCGTGCAATTGTCTTTTAGCTAGCCAAATGGTCCGGGGCTTAAGTGGTTAAAAACCACTTCAACCCCCTACCAATTCTGACATTGATGTTCTACATGTAAAAATCAGCATTATTTGTTAGAAAATTGCTTAGAATTCCCAAAAATTATATATTTTTTAAGCAGAGACGCTAGAGAATAAAATCGAGGGCGTTGCAATTTTTTATGTCTTTTTTACGTTTTCAGACACAATGTTTTTTGTAAAAAATACTTATTTACTGGATCAATTAGTAATTATTAATTAGTTATTATTGCATTATTCACAATTTGTTAACATTATCTATTTAATCATAATTTTTATTGATTACTGTGACAGAGCCAGCCAGGACAGGGGCTTTTGGATAGGACTGCAGGGTGGCCTTTTGTCTACAAACTTTGGGCCCTGGCTTTTAAGGAAACACTACTCTTTGGGAGGTGTGTGCCTGGGGGACCCTTGGAGTGGTCTTGTTTCTGATTCAAGTCGATCTCTCCCCAAAACACACAGACTCTGCGAATATAGGCCAGAAATCCTTATTTAGGGCTTAGATGCCCCTTTACTATCAATGACTGCTTTAGATTGTGATACTCAGAGCAGATGTTAAAGTGGTTGTAAACCCTTTACAACCACTTTATGCTACAGGTAAGCCTATATACAGTAAAGGCTTACCTGTAGATACCCAGGATATCTCCTAAACCTGCACGGTTTAGGAGATATCCCCTGTCCCCCGCATGTGCCAATGTAATCGGCACATGCGCACATGCGCACTGGGGCAAACTGAAGCAACGGCAACTATGTGCCGTTACTGGCGACTCCTGCGCGCATGCGTGGGAGTGACATCGTTGCGGCTCTAGCCAATCACAGCATCAGAGCTGCGAGACCTGGAAGAAAGCCCCGGGAAAGATGTTGGTGGCCGGAGGGGGAGACGAGGAGCGCTGCGGGGGCTTTGATCTGAGGTAAGTAATACATAATGAGCTAGTATGCTATGCATACTAGCTCATTATGCCTTTGTCTTGCAGGTTTTTGTTTTTTATTAGGGTTTACAACCACTTTAATATCATCAGCTCGGAGTAACCTGATTCTTGATGTCTCCTGATATAATCTTTCTAAGGTGTTATGTGTCTTTGTCCCATTTTATATTTTTCCCATTATGTGCCTCCTCGGTGTGCATTCTCATTGTTCTATTGTTTCTGACTGTCTGATTATGTCTTTAAGATGAGATTAATCTTGGAACCACTTTAACTTGTTATGGAACCATTGTGCGATGTTATGTGTTTATACTTATCATAATGTGTAATATACTTTGTTGTTGGATGGTCTGGTCACCCACTGACTAATCAAGGCTGGTTGTTAAATTAGCTTAATTTTTATAGTATATGTTGGCTGTAGTATAGTTATGTTAATTATATTCCTGTGTACAGTTTGTAATGTTAGGGTAATATGATCAGGAGGGGAATGTACTCCTGTGAGGTATAAAGTATGTGTCTGAGTTTCAATAAACAGTCATTCCTTTGGAGTTTACGTCAACATCTTGTCTGCGTACGATGATTGCTGTAACAGGGCTGGTATTAGCTCTCAGTCTGCTGGAACAGTTTAGAGGGCAGGATGCACTGTTTGCAGAAGCACTTAATTGGGGTGGCAAGCGGTTTCCGTCACAATTACCATCCATTCAGTTATTATTTAATTTAGTAATTCATTTTATGTAAATCCATATATGAATTTGTGATATAGTATTATACTGTATATGGTGTCATTCCCCTCCTCAGCTGTCTGGCTGAAGGAGCTAAACTATTGCTGGTGAGCCGCTTCATGTTCCACCCAGGATCCTGAAACTTGTTCTATGTTGCAGAGTAATGCCCTGTACACACGATCGTTTTTTCCGATGAAAAATGTCCGATGGACTTTTTTCATTGGAAAAAAACGATCGTGTGTGGGCCATCGGTGTAAAAAAATAGAACATGTTTTAAATTTTTCCAATGGAAAACAAATTCGATAGGAAATTCCGATCGTCTGTGTGGAACTCCAACGTATAAAAAACCCACGCATGCTCAGATTTAAGTCGACGCATGCTCAGAAGAATTGAACTTCATTTTTCTCGGCTTGTTGGAGTGTTTTACGTCACCGCATTTTGGACGGTCGGAATTTTGTCTGATGGTGTGTATGCAAGAATGATGGTCAGCTTCATCGGAACTCCGACGGAAATATACTGCGTTAAACGTGCTATAACATACTGCAGTATGTTATAGCACGTTTAACGCAGTATATTTCATAGTGTTATTGCACGTTTACTGCAGTATTTTGCAATGTGTTATTGCATGTTTAATGGTGTATATTTCTGTGCATTACTGCACGTTTACGGGAGTATATTGCAGTACATTAGTGCACGTTTAACGCAGAATATTTCAGTGCGTTGGTGCACGTTTACAGCAGTATATTGCAGTGTGTTAGTGCATGTTTAACGCAGTACATTTAAGTGCAGTATATTTCAGTGTGATACTGTACGTTTATCACTGTATATTGCAGTGCCTTACTGCAAGTTTAACACAGTATATTTCAATTAGTTGGTGCACGTTTACCGCAGTATACTGCAGTGTGTTAGTGCACGTTGAACACAGTATATTTCATAGTGTTATTGCACGTTTACTGCACTATTTTGCAATGCCTTAATGCATGTTTAATGCAGTATATTTCTGTGCATTACTGCACGTTTATTACAGTATTTTACAGTGCGTTAGTGCACGTTTAACGCAAGATATTTCAGTGTGTTGGTGCATGTTTACCGCAGAAATATTGCAGTGCATTAGTGCACGTTTAATGCAGTATGATTCAGTGCATTGATGCACATTTACCGCAGTATATTGCAGTGCATTAGTTCACGTTTAACGCAGTATATTTCAGTGCGTTACTGCACATTTACAGCAGTATATTGCAGTGTGTTTGTGCAAGTTTAAAGCAGTATATTTGAGTGTGTGGTGCACGTTAACGCAGTATATTTCAGTGCAGTATATTTCAGTGCAGTATACCTGTATATCAGTGCAGTATACATCAGTGCAATATTGCTGGTTTAACGCAGTATATTGCAGTGCCTTAGTGCAAGTTAAACGCAGTATATTTGAGTGTGTTGGTGCACGTTTACTGCAGTATACTGCGGTGTGTTAGTGCACATTTAACACAGTATAATTCCGAGCGTTATTGCACAATTACTGCAGTATACTGCGGTGTGTTAGTGCATGTTTAACACAGTACATTTCAGTGCATTGGTGTTTACCGCAGTATATTGCAGTGGGTTGGTGCACGTTTACCGCAGTATATTGCAGTGTGTTACTGCACATTTAACATTGTATATTTCAGTGCAGTATATTGCAGTGCGTTAGTGCATGTTTAATGCAGTATATTTCAGTGCAGTATATTTCAGTGTATTAGTGCACATTTACCGCAGTATATTGCAGTGCCTCAGTGCAGTTTTACTGCAGTATATTGTAGTGTGTCTGTGGAGTGTGCCTGTGTAGTGAGTACTCAAGTTAAAGTGCACCAAACACCACTTTCCATTGATTAAAGTGCATCTACGTACACATTTCCCCATCTTTATTTTTTTTTTTTAATAAGCCCCCCCCCTCATGTCTGGGAGGTCAACAAGAAGAGGCAGATGTTCCCATGGCACTGAGAGGGGGCCAGCAGTGTCTGTGTTCACAAGCAAAGGAGGACGTGGTCCATCTTCAGGCAGGGCATCATTTCCTCTGTTTAGTGATGTCGCCTGTGCTATCCAGCCACAGTATGCAGAGGAGGTGGTGGACTGGCTTACTAAACCATCCTCATCCTCCATTACCCAAGTAGAAACTAGTGTACAGTCCACCCGAGCTGCCAGAGTGGCTTATTCTGCCTCCTTGTCCACAGCTAGAGCTTGTCCTGCCAGAGCCCCAGCATCAGGCATGGAGGAGTCAGCTGAGTCATTTCAACACAGCGTCAGCCACTTGCCCCTTGGTGATGCACAACCATTACTTGATTCATATCTTGGTTCTGAGGAAGGTAGGAACATGAGCCTACAGAGAGTGGAGAACACTGGTAAACAACAAATTGGCAGTCATGTTTCCCCAGCCGCAGCGTAGTGCAAAGTTGGCTTCAGTCATGATTAGGATGGAGGGGATGAAGATGAGGTTACTGACGCAACTTGGGTGCCGGATAGAGCAGAGGAGGAAGGTGAGGGTGAGGCACATCCCCAATGAGGCAGCCATTATAGAAGAGTAGACAGAAGCCACCCTATTCCACCAGATTGTGGAGCTGTTATCTCCTGGCCCACTTCCCACAGCTCAGCTGTCTGGGTCTTTTTTAGCACATGTGCAGCCGATCGCACTGTTGCAATTTGCAAACTTTGCCTCAAGCAGATCAAGCGTGGAAAAAACACCAGCCATTTAGGTATCACATTTTTGACAAGGCATTGAACCTCCCACCACTCTGCCCATTGGTAAGAGCACCTGAAAGCCACACAAAAGGGATGCAATTCTGCTCCTCCTCACTCCTCACCTTTCCGGTCTACCACCGCTATACCTCATGACCTCTCAGCAGCCTCCACTGACAGGGATAATACATAGTTACATAGTTAGTCAGGTTGAAAAAAGACACAAGTCCATCCAGTTCAACCGTAAAAAATAAAAATAAAAAAATAAAAATAAACATATATCGTACAATCCCATATACCCAATTCTATACCCACAGTTGATCCAGAGGAAGGCAAAAAACCCAGAAGAGCATTATCCAATTTGCTACAGCAGGGGAAAAAATTCCTTCCTGATCCCCCGAGAGGCAATCGGATATTCCCTGGATCAACTTTACCTATAAATGTCAGTACCCAGTTATATTATGTACATTTAAGAAAGAATCCAGGCCCTTCTTAAAGCAATCTACTGAGCTGGCCAGAACCACCTCTGCAGGGAGTCTATTCCACATTTTCACAGCTCTTACTGTGAAAAAACCTTTCCGTATTTGGAGGTGAAATCTCTTTTCCTCTAGACGCAAAGAGTGCCCCCTTGTCCTTTGTGTTGACCGTAAAGTGAATAACTGAACACCAAGTTCACTATATGGACCCCTTATATATTTGTACATGTTGATCATATCCCCCCTTAATCTCCTCTTCTCAAGAGAGAATAAATTCAGTTCCTCTAATCTCTCCTCATAGCTGAGCTCCTCCATGCCTTTTATCAGTTTGGTTGCCCTTCTCTGCACTTTCTCCAGTTCCCCAATATCCTTTTTGAGAACTGGGGCCCAAAACTGAACTGCATATTCCAGATGAGGTCTTACTAATGATTTGAACAGGGGCAAAATGATATCTCTCTCTCTGGAGACCATACCTCTCTTAATACAAGAAAGGACTTTGCTCGCTTTGGAAACCGCAGCTTGGCATTGCATGCCATTATTGAGCTTATGATCTACCAAAACCCCCAGATCCTTCTCCACTACGGATCCCCCCAGTTGTACTCCCCCTAGTATGTATGATGCATTCATATTATTAGCCCCCAAGTGCATAACTTTACATTTATCAACATTAAACCTCATCTGCCACATAGTCGCCCAATTAGACAGAGCATTGAGGTCGGCTTGTAAATTGGCGACATCCTGTAAGGACGTTATTCCACTGCATAGCTTGGTGTCATCTGCAAAGACAGAAATGTTACTTTTGATCTCAGACCCAATATCATTTATAAACATATTAAAAAGTAAGGGTCCCAGCACTGAACCTTGGGGTACACCACTGATAACCTTGGACCATTCAGAGTAAGAATCATTAACCACTACTCTCTGAATTCTGTCTTTTAGCCAGTTTTCTATCCATTTACAAACTGATATTTCCAATCCTGTAGACTTTACCTTACACATGAGCCGTGTGTGGGGAACTGTATCGAACGCTTTTGCAAAATCCAAGTATACCACGTCCACTGCCACCCCTCTGTCCAAGGTCTTACTTACCTCTTCATAAAAAGAAATCAGGTTTGTTTGACAACTTCTGTCTTTCATGAATCCATGCTGTCTGTTGCTTAAATAGTTTTTTTCCAGCAAGAACTCATCTATGTGGTCTTTTATTAATCTCTCCAGTATTTTCCCAACTATAGAAGTTAAACTAACAGGTCTATAGTTACTTGGTAAACACTTAATTCCCTTTTTAAATATAGGCACCACATTGGCCCTGCGCCAATCCAGTGGTACTATTCCTGTCATTAATGAGTCCCTAAAAATTAAATACAATGGCTTTGAAATTACAGAGCTCAATTCTTTTAGGATCCGTGGGTGTATGCCATCTGGTCCAGGTGCTTTATCCACCTTTATTCCATCTAAATATTTCTGGACCATATCACTTTTGAGCCATTGTGGATTTGGGGCTGTGTCACTACCACCCCCATTTTGGACATGAGCTCCCCCATGCTCCTTTGTATACACAGAACTGAAGAAAGTATTTAATAAATTAGCCTTCTCTTTGTCCCCAGTCACCCACTCTAGATTATTTTGTAAAGGGCCTACATGCTCAGACTTGACCTTTTTGCTATTAATATATTTGAAGAATTTTTTGGGGTTTGTCCTACTATCTTTTGCAATCTGTCGTTCATTTTGAATTTTTGCATCCTTGATTTCCTTTTTACATATCCTGTTATATTCTTTGTAACATTTAAATGACACTAGTGTTCCCTCATTTTTATATTTTTTAAAAGCTCTTTTCTTATAGTTTATAGCTTTTTTAACTTTGTCAGTGAGCCACATAGGTTTTATTTTTAGCCTTTTAAACTTATTGCCCATGGGAATATACTTTGCAGTGAGTTCCCAAACAGTCTTTTTGAAGAATTCCCATTTCTGTTCTGTGCCCATTGATGCCAATATTCCTTCCCAGTCTAAGTCCTGGAGAGCAGCACTCATCCTTGGAAAATTTGCTCTCTTGAAATTAAGTGTTTTTATCTTTCCTGTATGTGATTTTTGCTTACAACTAACATCAAATGAAATCATGTTATGGTCACTGCTACCCAGGTGTTCCTTTATCTGAACATTAGTAATACGCTCTGCATGGTTTGAGATTACCAGGTCCAACAGAGCATCATTCCTAGTTGGGGCCTCAATAAACTGGACCATAAAATTGTCCTGCAATAGGTTTATAAATTTTTGCCCTTTAACTGTCCCAGCAGTTCCATTACTCCAGTCAATTTCTGGGTAGTTAAAATCCCCCATTATTATCACCGTCCCAGCCCTTGCAGCCCTTTCCATCTGTGCAAGGAGCTGAGTCTCTAACTCCTCATTAACATTGGGTGGTCTATAACAAACTCCAATGATTAGCTTTGAACTACGCACATCTGTATGCAGTCCTACCCATAATGCTTCAGACTCATCACACTCTCCATCCACCAGGTCCTCTTTCACACTCGCTTTGAGATCACTTCTCACATAGAGACAGACCCCTCCACCCTTCCTTTTTACCCTGTCTTTATAATGGTATAGGGAAGGGTGTCCCAGGTCCTTGCAACATGTCTGCCAGTCAATGGCGTCCCTAGAGGGGGCCAGAGGGGGCCCTGGCCCCCCAACATTATGCTGTGCCCCACCATGTGTCCCCCCCAAAAAATATATATATATATTTTTTTTGCATTTTTGTATTTTGCTCGGGCTGCCGCTGGGGTAACATAGTCTCTCCTGAGAGGGAGAGCGTCCACAGCCAGCTCCTGTGGGGGATTCCTCCCCCTCCCTCTGCTCACTGACACTGCATAATGCAAGCGCTCACACAACCACAGCTGCCCGATCTGCTTCTTCCCCTGCATCCTCATTGGCACGGAGAAGAGCGAGTTGCAGGAAGGACTCCACGAGCACTGTGGGGGGGGGGGAGGGGGGCCCAATCCTTCATCTCAGTTACTGAAAAAACAGACTGATTTCTCCCATCCTTAGGACAGGAGAACCAGCCTGTAAATTCCGAGAGTGGTGACTGCAAGCTGAGCCGAGTGTCAGTCTATGACACTCTTTCACAGCCCAGCGAGTCCAGCCACCCCCCCCCCCCCCCTCACTCTCCTCACATACGATCAGGAAGGAATACAGCTTCTCCTCCTCCTTCCAGTCCTGCCCACACTATCCCGGTGTTCTGTATCTGAAGAGAGGGGATGTGTGGGTGGGAAATATGAAAATCAGCAGCATTCCTGGCTGTGTGTGAATGATGCCTGAGATTCTAGCCTGGACCTGTGGGTGTGTGCACTGCAGACTGCAGTGCACTGTAATCACTGAACTGCATTATATCCATCTCTTCTCTCTCCCATCTGTCTCCCTCCCCCTCTCCTGTTCTTTCAAGACATTCACAATTTACTTTCACTTTCAGTTAGGCAGGTAATATACGGTGCAAATTTCTTTCCTGCATCCACAGATTGCAGGAAAGAAACTTGCATAATCCCCCCATCAACACAGACAGTGGTGACAGGGGAATATCTCTCCTGCCCAGCAATTGTATTCTCCCGACAAACAGTGATTATCACTAGTGGCTATAGCAACCACTAGTGATAATCATAAGAGAATCTGCTCATTAATGGTTCAAATCTCAGCCAGTTCCTGCTGAACCAGCTGAGATTTAAACTGTCTATGGCTGGTCTTAGCTCTTAGGCAGCCTATACATTGATCACTTTTTTCATTTAACTATTAGGTTGAATGAAAAAAAAAAGAAATGATCCAATTCCCCCATCTACACATTATAGGTGGATGGGGGAATATTCCCAGTGTGGACCAGTGCTGGAACAACCAGAGTTGCTGTCCTGTCCCGGCTATTCACAGCGCTGGTCCCTGTCTCCATGGCAGCGGCGGCAGCACATTGGAACCCAATGCTGGGTACTTTATGGGGCTGATGTACAGGAGGGCCAGCACAATTTTTTGTTAGAGATGGGCTGGCCATGTTCAAAATTCCACATGCCCGATCCCGCCAGGAAGCCCACACTGCACAGCGCTAATCACAGGCAGTGAGACATTTCCCGGTCCGCAGCTGCACAGATCAGGAAATGTCTCACTGGCTGTGATTAGCACTATGGAGTGTCGGCTTCCTGGCGGGATCGGCATGTGGGATTTCAAACACACCCGAGCCCATCTCTATTGGTTGTAGACAGTTGAGCTCCCTGCAGGTTGCTTAGCAGCAGTGGAGCCTTCTCTGACATGCTGATCGTGATGCAATCCAAGTGATGCTCCTAGTCAAATCCTAGTGTTAAATATCAGTGATTTTATTGATCAAAGCCCACACTTTACAGGCATAGAGCCCACATGGCTGCTGAACATACGGTTGATTATATATATGTGGTTGTACTCTTGATGCTAATAAATACTGTGTTTATTAGATCTGACAGGGAGCATCACCTGGATCACATCCCGATCAGCATGTCAACAGAGAAGGTTATACAGCATTACTGCTGCTAGGTGACCAGCTGAGGGCTCGGCTCTCTATAACCAATAGTGCCAGCCTTCCCCTGCATGCACCCATAATGTCACCAGCACTAGGTCCTAATAGACTGCCGCCACTGCCAAGGAGACAGATGCCAGACCAGCGCTGTCAATAACAGGGACAGGACAGCTGGGGAACCCCACAGTGGCAGAACACCAGGGCCTGGTGGCAAGACAACCTTTGCAACCCTGATAGTTCTCCCACTGCTTTGGACCCTTATATTTTCTTGGTGTGCTGGTGACATATATCTCTTGTTTTCTGCCACCCTGGGGGGCCCCAGTATAGTAGGAAGGGAGCTCACAGCAGAAAATGTAAAGGGCCCGTTATGGGATCGTAGTAAAGGGCCCCAGGATATACAGGTCCTTCTCAAAAAATTAGCATATTGTGATAAAGTTCATTATTTTCTGTAATGTACTGATAAACATTAGACTTTCATATATTTTAGATTCATTACACACAACTGAAGTAGTTCAAGCCTTTTCTTGTTTTAATATTGATGATTTTGGCATACAGCTCATGAAAACCCAAAAATCCTATCTCAAAAAATTAGCATATTTCATCCGACCAATAAAAGAAAAGTGTTTTTAATACAAAAAAAGTCAACCTTCAAATAATTATGTTCAGTTATGCACTCAATACTTGGTCGGGAATCCTTTTGCAGAAATGACTGCTTCAATGCGGCGTGGCATGGAGGCAACCAGCCTGTGGCACTGCTGAGGTGTTATGGAGGCCCAGGATGCTTCGATAGCGGCCTTAAGCTCATCCAGAGTGTTGGGTCTTGCGTCTCTCAACTTTCTCTTCCCAATATCCCACAGATTCTCTATGGGGTTCAGGTCAGGAGAGTTGGCAGGCCAATTGAGCACAGTAATACCATGGTCAGTAAACCATTTACCAGTGGTTTTGGCACTGTGAGCAGGTGCCAGGTCGTGCTGAAAAATGAAATCTTCATCTCCATAAAGCTTTTCAGCAGATGGAAGCATGAAGTGCTCCAAAATCTCCTGATAGCTAGCTGCATTGACCCTGCCCTTGATAAAACACAGTGGACCAACACCAGCAGCTGACATGGCACCCCAGACCATCACTGACTGTGGGTACTTGACACTGGACTTCAGGCATTTTGGCATTTCCCTCTCCCCAGTCTTCCTCCAGACTCTGGCACCTTGATTTCCGAATGTACTTTGGACCACTGAGCAACAGTCCAGTGCTGCTTCTCTGTAGCCCAGGTCAGGCGCTTCTGCCGCTGTTTCTGGTTCAAAAGTGGCTTGACCTGGGGAATGCGGCACCTGTAGCCCATTTCCTGCACACGCCTGTTCACGGTGGCTCTGGATGTTTCTACTCCAGACTCAGTCCACTGCTTCCGCAGGTCCTCCAAGGTCTGGAATCGGTCCTTCTCCACAATCTTCTTCAGGGTCCGGTCACCTCTTCTCGTTGTGCAGCGTTTTCTGCCACACTTTTTCCTTCCCACAGACTTCCCACTGAGGTGCCTTGATACAGCACTCTGGGAACAGCCTATTCGTTCAGAAATTTCTTTCTGTGTCTTACCCTCTTGCTTGAGGGTGTCAATGATGGCCTTCTGGACAGCAGTCAGGTCGGCAGTCTTACCCATGATTGCGGTTTTGAGTAATGAACCAGGCTGGGAGTTTTTAAAAGCCCCAGGAATCTTTTGCAGGTGTTTAGAGTTAATTAGTTGATTCAGATGATTAGGTTAATAGCTCGTTTAGAGAACCTTTTCATGATATGCTAATTTTTTGAGATAGGATTTTTGGGTTTTCATGAGCTGTATGCCAAAATCATCAATATTAAAACAAGAAAAGGCTTGAACTACTTCAGTTGTGTGTAATGAATCTAAAATATATGAAAGTCTAATGTTTATCAGTACATTACAGAAAATAATGAACTTTATCACAATATGCTAATTTTTTGAGAAGGACCTGTATATATATATATATATATATATATATATATATATATATATATATATAATTGCATTTTATAGTTAGCCCCCCTACTTTTGTCCCTGTCCCCCCATGTGCCCCCCCTAAATATGAAAGCTGGAGACGCCACTGCTGCCAGTAGCACACCTTAAACTGTAAACTATAGCAGGGAAATTCCTCTGCCCCCCTGCTGCAGCAAAAAAACAATACAGTCACTGCCACCCACATGTCCAGCGTCCAAATTCAAGCTTGTCAAAGCTGCTGACTTTTCAACTCCTGCCTTTCCGTCTGGTGGATTCTGCCCCTTCAGTGAATGTGCTGTACCACAATTGCAGGTTCACTGTCCCTATTTCTTTGCACATAAGTCCTTTCCATTCCAGCTCTGTACCATCATGTGGAAGGCAATATTGTGGCAGTCAGCCGTAAGGTCCACGTTACTGCTGACACATGGACCAGCAAGCATGGCCAGGGACTATGTATTTAGTTCACAGCACACTGGGTAACTCTGCTTGCAACTTGGAAGGATGCAGGACAGGTCTCAGGGCTACAGCTTGTTGTGCCCCCACGTCTCTATACAGCTACTGGTGATGATGCAAGATTTGTCAGCTCCACCCCCTTTTCCTCCTCCTCAATGCCCTCCTCTGCAGAATTTTTCTATGAACCACCAGTACCCCCTAATCGTTCAAGGGGCTATTCAATGAGTCAGGCTAAAAGGTGCCATGCTGTGCTTCAGTGGGTCTGTGTAGGGGAAAGGAGCCACATTGGAGCAGAGATTCTTGCAGCTCTGCAGGAGCAGACCCAGAGGTGGTTCACACCATGCCAGTTGGGGCCAGGAATGGTGGTGTGTAATAATGGAACAAACCTCCTGTCCGCCCTTAGACAGGGAAAGATGACACGTGTCATGCCTGGCACGTCTTCAATTTGGTGGTGCAGCATTTCTTAAATAGGTACCCAGGGTTGGAAGAACTGCTAAAGCAGGCCAGAAGAGTCTGTAGCCATTTCAGTGCCTGAACTTTAGCGCAAATTCCACCTGCACATAAACGCCTGATTTGTGACATGCCCACCAGGTGGAACTTGACTTTGGCAATGCTGCAATGGCTGCACATGCAGCAGAGGGCCGTCAACAATTACCTGTGTGGAGAATGGCACAACGACATGTTCAGGCCGGTTCAGCTTTTTATTCCACGCCAATGTCTGCTGATAAAGGATGCATGCACTGTACTGTCAACAGCATAGGCGTGCGCAGCCTATTGCATTAGGGTGTGCACCTCAAACCAAAGCTCAAACACACGTGTGTATGTGTGTGTGTGTGTGTGTGTGTATATATATATATATATATATATATATATATATATGTATATGTAGCGGGGTCTCTCTTTTAAGGCCCCAGGACTACGTTACCCAGAACCCCATTCAGCCCCAGGGCGGAAGCTCCGCCGCAAAGACTCATGGGAGGGCCTATTTAAGCCAGAGGCGAGGGGGAGCTTGCTCTCTTTGGACGCCGCGCTTCCAGCAACCAGTCATCCTACGCGGATCGGCTGCGGGGTAAGGCCTGAAGCCTTAGGCCTTACCTGAAGTCTGAAGAGCCTTCCACCCTTCTGCGGAGCCTGGGTGGATCCTGGATCGTCGGTGTAGGACTCCAGTTGGATCGGGGACCCGATCGGTTGCAGACGCCGTGTGAGAGGACACGCGCGGTGGAAGACCCAGGCTGGGATCGCGCCTGGAGTGGTGAGCGGGCACCTGCCCATATCCATAGACTGAGCTGTATTCAGGCCTGTAGACTGCCTAGGCCCACTGTTCGCTCACCCGTGTTTCCTTAGGGGGTCCGGTAGTTGGGACAGAGCTGAAGTGCCTACCCCCCCCCCCGTTTGCATACTGTTGTTACAAGTTACCACCCTTTGGATTACAATTTGGTCATTTCTCCAAGTGCACCAACGAAAGCTGGCCGGTGAAGAAAACCTTACTCCCTCGGAGGAAGGGGACGATCTCATACACTGTGAGGCCTGACAAAGGAGGGGGGGGGGGAAAGTTATAAAGTTTGTGTTACTTTGCCATAGGGCGTGCACGCCATAATAGCTCCGCGTGGTGGATACTGCGCGATGCTATATTATAGTGCTGCTTCTGATACGCTGATTAATGCAGGGCTCTGCAGGCCCATGTATGTGTTACATACCATGTTTTATGCCACCATTTTACAGTAAAGCTATTACTATTTTATACTCTTGCTACAAAGTGTTGTCTGCCTATTTAGAAACTGTTGAGTATTATACACCAGAGAGTGATAAGAAGTTAACCCTAGACTAGCTGTGCCAGAGTGGGTCGAGTCAGATTGCCGGGGGTTGGCGGTGCTGTATACAGGGCCCGAGAAAACAAACCAGTGGCTCTCTTAACTGGGGGTAGCGCTACATATATATTACAATTGATCAGGATGCTAGTATGGGTTATGATGATGATGATCAGGACGCTGGTATGGGGTATGGCAGTGATCAGGATGCTGATATGGCATTGATCATGGCGCTGGTTTGGGGTATACATATGGGGTATGACGGTGATCAGGATGTTGGTATGGGGCATAACGGTGATCAAGATGCTGGTACGGGGTATAGCAGTGATCAAGATGCTGGTATGACAGTGATCAGGGTGCTGGTGTGGTGTATGGCAGTGATCATGAAATTGGTATGGTGTATGGCATTTTATTGTGATCACTGGTGACACTGGGACAGGTGACAGGTGCTGGATGCATTTGTTATTACACTGGGGCAGTGATCAGGGACACTGGGGAAGCCTGGCACTGCAGTCTGTGAGTCACTGCAGTCACAAAGAGAGCAGAGAGATCCAATGCTTGCTTTCAGTTTGCATTATTTACTATGTGATTGCTGTGATTGGACACAGCAGTCACATGGTACAAGACCAGTGGTAATGTGATTCACTGTGTCCAGGCCACACATCGATCGCAGGGCTCCCAGTGATGCGCTTTCTGAGCCACGCAGGAGTCTCCAATGCAGTGGCGGTGCATCTATAAGGGGCGCACGGGCGCCACCCCCTCTCTCCTGCTACCTCTCTATCACCATAGATAGATTCATGCATTGCATGAATCTATCTATGGTCGTCGCTGCCACCCCCTGTTAATGTGCCCGGCCCCATTTCGGGCGCTGGGAGCCTGAATTACAGTGGTGGGGTATTTTTTGGAAGCACCTGGTTAGAGCCATAGGCTCTAATAGGCGTCCAAAAAGTTAAACAGCGGGCACTATGCTGGGCGCTCGCAGTTCACTCAGCGTTGTGTTAGGAAAGCAAATGAATATTCGCTTTCCTAACACTGAACCGCCTCTCAGCCAATCAGGTGCTCGGGTCTGTTACCTGTCACCTGATTATCTGAAACGACAGGCGCTATGATTGGACGCCTATCAGGTGTCAAATCATAGCAGAGGATGGAAAGAGGACAGGAGAAGACATCGAGGAGCGTGCAGGACACCGCAGCCGTGACCCGCTGCCCCACCAAGACAGGTAAGTGTCGGACGGGCGGGGGATGCACAGTGTCAGCAATTGATGGGCACACTGGCAGCAATTGATGGGCACACTGGCAGCAATTGATGGGCACAGTGTCAGCAATTGATGGGTACACTGGCGGCAATTGATGGGCACAGTAGCGGCAATTGATGGGCACAGTAGCGGCAATTGATGGGCACACTGGCAGCAATTGATGGGCACAGTGGCAGCAATTGATGGGCACAGTGGCGGCAATTGATGGGCATGGTGGCGGTAATTGATGGGCACAGTGGCAGCAATTGACGGCCACACTGGCAGCAATTGATGGAAACAGTAGCTGCGTTTGATGGCACAGTAGCTGCAATTTATGTGTACAATGGCTGTGTTTGATGGGCACAGTGGCTGCATTTGATGGGCACAGTGGCTGCGTTTGATGGGCACAGTGGCTGCAATTGATGTTTTTTTTTTCAGTTTGCGCCCCCCAAAAAAATTTTGAGCACCAGCCGCCACTGCTCCAATGTGGGCTGACGTACAGGTACGTTAACCCACATTTGGTACTGCTTTCCGACAGCCAGATATTGGGGCTGTGGGCATATGGGAAGTGGTTAATATACACTTGGGATTTATTTTTTTATACCAAAGACATGTAGTATATATCTCTCTCTCTCTCTCTCTCTCTCTCTCTCTCTCTATATATATATATATATATATATATATATAAATAAATACGCACTTTTTTGCTGACAAGCCAGGGTTCATATAGTTTTAATTGTATATGTAATATATATATATATATATTTATATAAATATATATATATATATATATATATATATTTATTTTTACACTATATTTATATATATATCTATATATATTGTGACAGCAGGAAGGTAAAGTCACCTGGTTGCATCCAGGGGGGTAGATATATTTCGCCCAGATTCAGGCTTTACGCCGACTTATACAACTAGGTGGAGAGTTGTATAAGCCCAGCTGAGGCTAGTAGGCTCATGGATGACTCATACCTCTAGGGAGAGTGCTGGGCGTCGTGCAGACAGGGAGTTGATGAGACCAGCTGAAGCTTGTCAGCTCATTTAGGCCTCTATAAGAACTCCCAGCTTCATTAGATGTTAGCTCATGCCTGGACCCAGACCTGTGTGGACTGTCTAGGGAGAGTGAACCCCTGTGCGGTGAGACAAAGCCTGTGTGGCTATTTGCTTGGACATTTAAAACCAGGGACTTAGGGACTAGGACAGCACTAGGCTGATCCCAGTTGTTAGTTAGGAAACCTGTATGTTTAGTCAGAGGTCAAGTTGACCAGGATTTATTTTGTTTATGTTTCTTTTGCTTTGCTGTGTTTTGTCACTGTAAATAGAAAATAAACCGCACCTTTTTGATTTTGAAAACCACAACCTCCGTTTGCTGGGCCTGTTTTTGTGTGGGGAGCCCATCTCGGGGGTCACACACACCCGCTGCCGAGCTAACCCCCTCACAGTTGGTGGAGAACCAGTGGCAGTTTTTTTTTAAGCCAGCATGGAGGAGATACTGAAGCAGCTGGCTCTAGCAAATGCCAATCAACAGCAGACAAATGCAGGTTTGCAAAAGAGCCTTGCAGCTCAACAACAGAACTTTGCAGCCCAGCAGCAAACTCATCAACAGAGCCTTGCAGCCCAGCAGCAGACAAACGCAACTTTGCAACAGAGTCTGGAGGCTCAGCAACAAGCCCAGCAGCAATCTGAGGCCCGCTTCATAGACCTGTTGCAGAAGCAAGAGCAGAGACTACAACAACAGATGGAAGCAGCAATGCAGCAACGTCCGCAGACCAGTGAGGAAAGCCGTCCCACTAATACTGCGTCCTTTGGGGTGAGTCGTTTATTGACAAAAATGACTGGAGAGGATGATCCAGAGGTATTTTTGACCACATTTGAAAGGACCGCTGAAAGAGAAAAGTGGCCTGAGGAGCAGTGGGCTGGACTGGTGGCTCCTCTGTTAACTGGTGAATCGCAGAAAGCTTACTATGACCTAGAGCCTAACCAAGCAAAAGACTATGTGATGCTAAAAGCTGAAATATTGGCAAGGCTGGGTGTCACCCAGGCTGTCCGGGCTCAGCGTGTGCATAACTGGACTTTCCAGCTTGGAAAACCCCCCAGGTCTCAAATGTATGATCTCATTCACCTGAGCAGAAAGTGGCTACAGCCAGAGACTTTGTCCGCACCAAAGATTGTGGAACGTGTTGTAATGGATCGGTTTTTGAGAGCTCTTCCTACTGCCATCCAAAAGTGGGTAAGCCATGGAGACCCAGAGACGGCCGATGGTCTTGTGGATCGTGTGGAGAAATACTTGGCTACAGAGAACCTGACGGCCTCTTCCAGAGACACTCGGACTTTCCACCCTAAGACCAGACCATCCCCAGGGGCGGATAAGAGGATTCCAAGGGGTGAGGGTGGAGAGAGTGAGAGGGTGGGAGCTCTACCCCAAGTTTGGCGAGAACAGCCTGGGAAATCAGCGGCTCAAGAGGCCGCAAGAAGGATCGTTTGCTACCGCTGCCGGCAAGCGGGACATATTGCAGCCAATTGCCCGGTTGTGGAGGAACCCATGCAGTGTGACTTTCTGACGGGCAGACGTCAGTCGCTGTGTGCGACAGTCGCATGCACTGCCATTCGAGGAACTGAGAAACATTTATGCAAAATGTGTGTTAATGGTAGAAATGTTGTGGTATTGCTGGATTCAGGTAGCCTTGTGACCCTGATAAAGGCTGAGTTAGTTAAAACAGAGGTCTCTGGGAATAGCAAGGTAGCTGTTATTTGTGTGCATGGGGACACCCGAGAGTATCCAGTGACTACAGTGTGTTTCGAGACCCCCAAAGGTACCCTCTCTCATCCAGTGGGCTTAGTATCTCAGTTACCGCATGACGCCATTGTGGGAAGGGATTTTCCGAAGTTCTGGGAACTGTGGGATGATCCTGAGCCCCCCACTGGTGCCCCTATGTACCAGGAATGTGATAGCCAGAACTCCCCTGAGAGTGGTGAGGACTCTCCGGAATTTCCCTTATCAGTATTGGCAGGGGAGACTCAAGAAACTGGAGAGGAGCCCACCTCCTCAGACGAAAACCTACCGTCTGTGGAGTTTTCTGATCTGGAGGTTCACAGGGAAAATTTTGACACAGAACAGTTAAAAGACCCCGCCCTAATAAAGGCACGGGAAAACGTAGTGGAAATAGATGGCGAGTTAGTGAACCCAGATAATACCTGCACTTACCCATACTTCAGCGTAGAGAAGGACCTACTGTATCGGGTGGCAAAAAGGGCAGAAGAAACCGTTGAGCAGCTTGTGGTGCCCAAACCTTACAGGAAGTTGGTGTTGGAGTTGGCCCATGGGCACATTCTTGGAGGTCATCTGGGGACAGAGAAAACCCGAGAGAGGGTATTACAGAGATTCTATTGGCCGGGGGTGATGAAGGACATAGAAAATTATTGTTCTTCCTGCCCTGTGTGTCAGAGGTCGGCCCCGATGCCACATTTCCGTAGCCCACTGGTCCCTCTACCCATCATTGAGGTCCCGTTTGAGAGGATCGCCATGGATTTGGTAGGTCCTATAATCAAGTCCGCTAGGGGGCACCAGTACATATTAGTTATAATGGACTATGCCACCTGTTATCCAAAAGCGATCCCTCTCCGAAATACCTCGGCCAAAACCATAGCCAAAGAGCTATCTCTTGTGTTTAGCCGGGTGGGTATTTGTAAAGAACTGCTTACGGACCAAGGTACACCCTTTATGTCCCGGGTTATGAAGGAGCTGTGTAAATTGTTCAAAGTGACGCAATTACGTACATCTGTGTATCACCCCCAAACCGATGGGCTGGTTGAAAGGTTCAACAAAACCCTAAAACAAATGTTGAAGAAAGTGGTGGATAGAGATGGAAAGGATTGGGACTGTCTACTTCCTTATCTGATGTTTGCTATTAGGGAGGTGCCCCAATCCTCTACGGGATTCTCCCCCTTTGAGTTACTGTATGGGAGACACCCAAGAGGGCTGTTGGATATTGCCAAGGAAACTTGGGAAAGTGAGAGTTCTCCCCACAGGAGTGTGATTGAGCATGTCGCCCTGATGCAAGACCGAATTGCACAGGTAATGCCCATCGTGAAGGAACATTTGGCCCAAGCGCAGTTAGCACAGCAGAGAGTGTACAACCGTGGAGCCAAGACCCGTACCTTTTCCCCGGGGGATAGGATACTGGTACTTGTCCCTACGGTTGAAAGTAAATTCCTTGCCAAATGGCAAGGCCCCTACGAGATAATGGAAAAAGTGAGCGAAGTGAATTACAAGGTCAGACAACCAGGAAGGCGAAAGCCCGAACAGATCTATCACGTTAATCTGTTGAAAGCCTGGAGGGATAGAGAGTCCCTAGTTGCAGACACTTGGTCACCAGCTCAAACTGGTTGCGTGATTCCTGAGGTTGGAATAGCAGCCACCTTGTCACAACCCCAACAACAGGAGGTTAAGGAGTTTGTGCTTCGCAACAAGGAGGTATTCTCTGAGCTGCCGGGACAAACATCTGGGGTAGAGCATGACATCATTACCCCGCCCGGTGAAAGGGTGAAGTTAAAACCCTATCGGATCCCAGAGGCCCGACGGGAGGCAATACGGGAGGAAGTACAGAAAATGCTGAACTTAGGGGTGATAGAGGAGTCCCAAAGTGATTGGTCTAGTCCCATTGTGTTGGTGCCTAAACCGGATGGGAGCTGGCGATTTTGTAACGATTTTCGTCGGTTGAACAAAGTTACAAAATTTGACACCTACCCCATGCCACGTATAGATGAGTTGATCGACCGGCTGGGAACAGCCCGATACATGACGACTCTTGACCTCACAAAAGGGTATTGGCAAATCCCCCTGGCCAAGTCGGCCAAAGAGAAAACCGCATTTGTAACCCCAGACGGGGCATTCCAATACAAAAGAATGCCGTTCGGGTTACAGAATGCGCCGGCCACATTCCAGCGGAAAATGGACCAGATGCTGAGGCCCCATCGGAAGTATGCTGCGGCTTACCTGGATGACATAATTGTCCATAGCACAGATTGGGCCTCACATCTGCCAAAAGTGCAAGCAGTCCTGGACTCTGTTCGGGAAGCGGGGTTTACGGCTAACCCCAAGAAGTGTACCATTGGGCAGGAGGAGGCCAAATATCTTGGGTACACCATTGGGAGGGGAGTAATAAAACCCCAACTCAACAAAGTCGAGGCCATCCAGAGTTGGCCACGTCCCAACAGCAAGAAGCAGGTACGAGCCTTTCTGGGAATCGCTGGGTATTATCGGCGATTCATTCCCCACTTTGCTTCTAAGGCTGTGCCCCTAACCAACCTGACGAAGGGGAAAGGGTCGGTCATGATTAAATGGACCCCCGAGGCTGAGGCAGCATTCCAATTCTTGAAACAAGCCTTATGTAGCCAGCCAGTGTTGTACTCACCCGACTTCTCTAAAGACTTTGTCGTACAAAGTGATGCGTCAGATGTGGGGTTAGGAGCAGTATTGTCCCAGGTCTGGAACGGGGAAGAGCACCCAGTCATTTACCTCAGCAGGAAGTTGAAGTCCCATGAGGTAAATTACGCCACCGTTGAAAAGGAGTGTTTAGCGGTGAAGTGGGCTCTAGATTCCCTTCGGTACTACCTGCTAGGTAGGCACTTTGACATGGTTACGGATCACGCTCCGTTAAAGTGGATGGCTCAAAACAAGGAAACAAATAGAAGAGTGAATAGGTGGTTCCTGGCCCTCCAGGAATTCAACTTCACAGTAAAGCATCGCCCTGGCGTTCAAATGGGGAATGTGGATGCTTTGTCTCGAGTACATGAATGCCTGATTGCTGGTGTTCCAACCCCGAGGTTAAAACAAGAGGGGGGGGTATGTGACAGCAGGAAGGTAAAGTCACCTGGTTGCATCCAGGGGGGTAGATATATTTCGCCCAGATTCAGGCTTTACGCCGACTTATACAACTAGGTGGAGAGTTGTATAAGCCCAGCTGAGGCTAGTAGGCTCATGGATGACTCATACCTCTAGGGAGAGTGCTGGGCGTCGTGCAGACAGGGAGTTGATGAGACCAGCTGAAGCTTGTCAGCTCATTTAGGCCTCTATAAGAACTCCCAGCTTCATTAGATGTTAGCTCATGCCTGGACCCAGACCTGTGTGGACTGTCTAGGGAGAGTGAACCCCTGTGCGGTGAGACAAAGCCTGTGTGGCTATTTGCTTGGACATTTAAAACCAGGGACTTAGGGACTAGGACAGCACTAGGCTGATCCCAGTTGTTAGTTAGGAAACCTGTATGTTTAGTCAGAGGTCAAGTTGACCAGGATTTATTTTGTTTATGTTTCTTTTGCTTTGCTGTGTTTTGTCACTGTAAATAGAAAATAAACCGCACCTTTTTGATTTTGAAAACCACAACCTCCGTTTGCTGGGCCTGTTTTTGTGTGGGGAGCCCATCTCGGGGGTCACACACACCCGCTGCCGAGCTAACCCCCTCACAATATCTATCTATCTATATATATATATATATATATATATATATTTTTTTTTGTAAAAAATAAATAAATATTACATATACAATTAAAACTATTTGAACCCTAGCTTGTCAGCAAAAAAGTGCGTATTTATATATATATATATATATATATATATATATATATATATATATATATTTACACAATGTGTATATATATATATATATATATATATATATATATATATATATATATACAAAACTTCGGGTTGGTTACTTCCCTTTCTTTTTGGAAAAGAGTGGAGAGCCGTCAGGGTGGACTCCCAAATTCCACCATCAATAATAAGTTACGAAAATAAGAGGGACGCTGACTCCAGTTGTATTTCAACAAGTTCTTCTTTATTGGTCGATCATATGCAGACAAGGCATTAGGTAAATGGCAGCCACTGTACAGTTCCGAGCATCCCTGCTCTTCGTCAGGCTATCAGGCTAGATGTGAAAATACAATCCAGAAAGGATTTCAATTTATCCCCACCCTGCGGGCGTCAACCCACAGGTGTGTCCCATCTCTCCAGACCAAGCAAACAATCCAATAGAAGTTCTAAAAACCTCATTAACCCCATATGAGCAACCAAACAAAAGTTGTATACATGAATTTCTTTTCCTGCATTTAATCCAACAATCTATGTTACAATGCAACATCGATAATGAAAAATAAAAAATAAAGAATAGAAAATTAATAACTTCCAGAATTAATTCTTATTTACTCCGTGCAACAAATCCACAAAATAATATATAGTGTGAATCTATTACTTCAAAAAATAAATCAACAACCCATCACTGAATTATCTCTTAATCATAACAAAAAAAACTTCCAATCTCCTTGTAACAGAATTGAAATATTCCTCAAACAAAGGGATGATTTCCTTGATTTCTTTTACGATCCAAACCAGATTAGATTTAATCATCATCTGTAAAAAAGATATATATACATCTATATATGTATACATAAATGGAAGAAAATCTAAAATCCAAAATCATCAACATCATGTTACAAAAATAAATATAGGTCATATTCCCTGTTCATCCCGTTCGGATGCAGAGACTGTAGCCTATTAATCCACCAGACCTCCCTTTGCTTTAGTCGTAATATCCGATCACCCCCCCCCCCCGTTTATCTCGTGTGATTTCTTCCAAGATCATAAACCTTAGATCAGAGTCTCGGTGTCCCCTCTCCAAAAAGTGTTTGGAGACAGGCAACCCAGGTTGTTTATGCCTTATGGTGCTTCGATGTTGTGCAATTCTGTCCTTAATTTTCTGAGTGGTCTCCCCAACATAGATCATATTGCATGGACAAATCAGAATGTATATAACATATGAAGACTGACAAGTGAGGAAATTATTTATCATAATTCTATCCCTATTAATCGGATTAATAAAGTGATTACCCTTAGCCATAAGACTACATTGAATACAATTTAAACACGGATAACATCCTTTCCTTTTCTTTCCCAAGAAAGTGGTCCTTACTTCCTGTTCTCTGGATTTGTATTCAGATTTTACTAAGGAATCGCGCAAAGTTTTATTCCTTCTATAGGCTTTAATGGGAGTCTGCTGGAAGACCTCAATCTGCGGGTATGCACGCCTCAAAAGGGGCCAGTGTTTATTGATTATTTTAGATATATGATTACTATAACTGTGAAACTGCATGGAGAAGGGTAATCGTGCCAATGGTGTTTTATTACGAAATATCTTTTTCTTCTCATTAAGTTGTATTTTATTTAATTCCTGAAGAATTATTTTTTTTGGGATATCCCCGTTCACAAAGTTTAGAGCACATCTCCTCAATTCTTGTCTCCTTAACATTCTCCTTACTAACTATGTGTTTTACTCGTAACAGCTGACTTTTAATAATGGATCTAAATACATGAGGGGGATGAAAACTATCAAACAATAGTAGTTGATTCCTATCAGTTGGTTTAGTGTACAAGTCTGATTCTAAACAACCCTGTTCAAGATATATCCTAGTATCCAAAAAGGGAACTGATATACCCCCAATATTAATTTGAAATTTTATGTCAGGATCAAAATTGCTCAACAAAGTATCAAACATATTTAGTGATTGCATGTCACCTCGCCAGATTGCAAACATGTCATCGATAAAACGCCACCATGTAACGCAATGTTTCTCAAATAAATCATTGGAAAAAATATGTTTACGTTCAAATTCATCCATGAATGGATGAATTTGAACGTAAACATATTTTTTCCAATGATTTATTTGAGAAACATTGCGTTACATGGTGGCGCTTCATCGATGACGTGTTTGCAATCTGGCGAGGTGACATGCAATCACTAAATATGTTTGATACTTTGTTGAGCAATTTTGATCCTGACATAAAATTTCAAATTAATATTGGGGGTATATCAGTTCCCTTTTTGGATACTAGGATATATCTTGAACAGGGTTGTTTAGAATCAGACTTGTACACTAAACCAACTGATAGGATTCAACTACTATTGTTTGATAGTTTTCATCCCCCTCATGTATTTAGATCCATTATTAAAAGTCAGCTGTTACGAGTAAAACGCATAGTTAGTAAGGAGAATGTTAAGGAGACAAGAATTGAGGAGATGTGCTCTAAACTTTGTGAACGGGGGTATCCCAAAAAAATAATTCTTCAGGAATTAAATAAAATACAACTTAATGAGAAGAAAAAGATATTTCGTAATAAAACACCATTGGCACGATTACCCTTCTCCATGCAGTTTCACAGTTATAGTAATCATATATCTAAAATAATCAATAAACACTGGCCCCTTTTGAGGCGTGCATACCCGCAGATTGAGGTCTTCCAGCAGACTCCCATTAAAGCCTATAGAAGGAATAAAACTTTGCGTGATTCCTTAGTAAAATCTGAATACAAATCCAGAGAACAGGAAGTAAGGACCACTTTCTTGGGAAAGAAAAGGAAAGGATGTTATCCGTGTTTAAATTGTATTCAATGTAGTCTTATGGCTAAGGGTAATCACTTTATTAATCCGATTAATAGGGATAGAATTATGATAAATAATTTCCTCACTTGCCAGTCTTCATATGTTATATACATTCTGATTTGTCCATGCAATATGATCTATGTTGGGGAGACCACTCAGAAAATTAAGGACAGAATTGCACAACATCGAAGCACCATAAGGCATAAACAACCTGGGTTGCCTGTCTCCAAACACTTTTTGGAGAGGGGACACCGAGACTCTGATCTAAGGTTTATGATCTTGGAAGAAATCCCACGAGATAAACGGGGGGGGGGGGGTGATCGGATATTACGACTAAAGCAAAGGGAGGTCTGGTGGATTAATAGGCTACAGTCTCTGCATCCGAACGGGATGAACAGGGACTATGACCTATATTTATTTTTGTAACATGATGTTGATGATTTTGGATTTTAGATTTTCTTCCATTTATGTATACATATATAGATGTATATATATCTTTTTTACAGATGATGATTAAATCTAATCTGGTTTGGATCGGAAAAGAAATCAAGGAAATCATCCCTTTGTTTGAGGAATATTTCACTTCTGTTACAAGGAGATTGGAAGTTTTTTTTGTTATGATTAAGAGATAATTCAGTGATGGGTTGTTGATTTATTTTTTGAAGTAATAGATTCACACTATATATTATTTTGTGCATTTGTTGCACGGAGTAAATAAGAATTAATTCTGGAAGTTATTCATTTTCTATTCTTTATTTTTTTATTTTTCATTATCGATGTTGCATTGTAACATAGATTGTTGGTTTAAATGCAGGAAAATAAATTCATGTATACAACTTCTTTGTTTGGTTGCTCATATGGGGTTAATGAGGTTTTTAGAACTTCTATTGGATTGTTTGCTTGGTCTGGAGAGATGGGACACACCTGTGGGTTGACTCCCGCAGGGTGGGGATAAATTGAAATCCTTTCTGGATTGTATTTTCACATCTAGCCTGATAGCCTGACGAAGAGCAGGGATGCTCGGAACTGTACAGTGGCTTCCATTTACCTAATGCCTTGTCTGCATATGATCGACCAATAAAGAAGAACTTGTTGAAATACAACTGGAGTCAGCGTCCCTCTTATTTTCGTTTATATATATATATATATATATATATATATATATATATATATATAAATACTTTTTTGCTGACAAGCCAGGGTTCATATAGTTTTAATTGTATATGTAATATATATATATATATATATTGTGACAGCAGGAAGGTAAAGTCACCTGGTTGCATCCAGGGGGGTAGGTATATTTCTCCCAGATTCAGGCTTTATGCCGACTTATACAACTAGGGAGAGAGTTGATGAAGCCCAGCTGAGGCTAGTGGGCTCATGGATGATTCATACCTCTAGGGAGAGTGCTGGGCGTCGTGCAGGCAGGGAGTTGATGAGACCAGCTGAAGCTTGTCAGCTCGTTTAAGGCCTCTATAAAAACTCCCAGCTTCATTAGGTGTTTGCTCATGCCTGGAACCAGACCTGTGTGGACTGTCTAGGGAGAGTGAACCCCTGTGCGGTGAGACAAAGCCTGTGTGGCTATTTGTTTGGACATTTACTAAACCAGGGACTTAGGGACTAGGACAGCACCAGGCTGATCCCAGTTGTTAGTTAGGGAAACCTGCATGTTTAGTCAGAGGTCAAGCTGACCAGGATTTATTTTGTTTATGTTTCTTTTTGCTTTGCTGTGTTTTTCTCACTGTAAATAGAGAAATAAACCGCACCTTTTGATCTTGAAAACCACAACCTCTGTCTGCTGGGCCTGTTTTTGTGTGGGGAGCCCATCCAGGGGGTCACACACACCCGCTACCGAGTTAACCCCCTCACAGTTGGTGGAGAATGCGGGCAGTTTTTTTTTAAGCCAGCATGGAGGAGATACTGAAACAGCTGGCTCTAGCAAATGCCAATCAACAGCAGACAAATGCAGGTTTGCAAAAGAGCTTCGCAGCCCAGCAACAAGCCCAGCAGCAATCTGAGGCCCGCTTCATAGACCTGTTGCAGAAGCAAGAGCAGAGACTACAACAACAGATGGAAGCAGTAATGCAGCAATGTCCGCAGACCAGTGAGGAAAGCCGTCCCACTAATACCGCGTCCTTTGGGGTGAGTCGTTTATTGACAAAAATGACTGGAGAGGATGATCCAGAGGTATTTTTGACCACATTTGAAAGGACTGCTGAAAGAGAAAAGTGGCCTGAGGAGCAGTGGGCTGGACTGGTGGCTCCTCTGTTAACTGGTGAATCGCAGAAAGCTTACTATGACCTAGAGCCTGACCAAGCAAAAGACTATGGGATGCTAAAAGCTGAAATATTGGCAAGGCTGGGTGTCACCCTGGCTGTCCGGGCTCAGCGTGTGCATAACTGGACTTTCCAGCTTGGAAAACCCCCCAGGTCTCAAATGTATGATCTCATTCACCTGAGCAGGAAGTGGCTACAGCCAGAGACTTTGTCCGCACCGGAGATTGTGGAACGTGTTATGATGGATCGTTTCTTGAGAGCTCTTCCTACCGCCATTCAAAAGTGGGTAAGCCATGGAGACCCAGAAACGGCCGGTAAACTTGTGGATCGTGTAGAGAGATACTTGGCTGCAGAGAACCTGACGGCCTCTTCCAGAGACTCTCGGACTTTCCACCCTAAGACCAGACCATCCCCAGGGGCGGATAAGATGATTCCAAGGGGTGAGGGTGGAGAGAGTGAGAGGGTGGGAGCTCTGCCCAGGGTTTGGCGAGAACAGCCTGGGAAGTCGGGGGCTCAAGAGGCAGCCAAAAGGATTGTTTGCTACCGCTGCCGGCAAACGGGACATATTGCAGCAAATTGCCCGGTTGTGGAGGAACCCATGCAATGTGACTTTCTGACGGACAGACGTCAGTCGCTGTGTGCGACAGTCGCATGCACTGCCATTCGGGGAACTGAGAAACATTTATGCAAAATGTGTATTAATGGTAGAAATGTTGTGGTATTACTGGATTCAGGTAGCCTTGTGACCCTGATAAAGGCTGAATTAGTTAAAACAGAGGTCTCTGGGAATAGCAAGGTAGCTGTTATTTGTGTGCATGGGGACACCCGAGAGTATCCAGTGACTACAGTGTGTTTCAAGACCCCCAAAGGTACCCTCTCTCATCCAGTGGGGTTAGTATCTCAATTACCGCATGATGCCATTGTGGGAAGGGATTTTCCGAAGTTCTGGGAACTGTGGGATGATCCTGAGCCCCCCACTGGTGCCCCTATGTACCAGGAAGGTGATAGCCAGAACTCCTCTGAGAGTGGTGAGGACTCTCCAGAATTTCCCTTGTCAGTATTGGCAGGCGAGACTCAAGAAACTGGAGAGGAGCCCACCTCCTCAGACGAAAACCTACCGTCTGTGGAGTTTTCTGATCTTGAGGTTCACTGGGAAAATTTTGCCACAGAACAGTTAAAAGACCCCGCCCTAATAAAGGCACGGGAAAACGTAGTGGAAATAGATGGCGAGTTAGTGAACCCAGATAATACCTGCACTTACCCATACTTCAGCGTAGAGAAGGACCTACTGTATCGGGTGGCAAAAAGGGCAGAAGAAACCGTTGAGCAGCTTGTGGTGCCCAAACCTTACAGGAAGTTGGTGTTGGAGTTGGCCCATGGGCACATTCTTGGAGGTCATCTGGGGACAGAGAAAACCCGAGAGAGGGTATTACAGAGATTCTATTGGCCTGGGGTGATGAAGGACATAGAAAATTATTGTTCCTCCTGCCCTGTGTGTCAGAGGTCGGCCCCGATGCCACATTTCCGTAGCCCGCTGGTCCCTCTACCCATCATTGAGGTCCCGTTTGAGAGGATCGCAATGGATTTGGTAGGTCCTATAATCAAGTCCGCTAGGGGGCACCAGTACATATTAGTTATAATGGACTATGCCACCCGTTATCCAGAAGCGATCCCTCTCCGAAATACCTCGGCCAAAACCATAGCCAAAGAGCTATCTCTTGTTTTTAGCCGGGTGGGTATTTGTAAAGAACTGCTTACGGACCAAGGTACACCCTTTATGTCCCGGGTTATGAAAGAGCTGTGTAAATTGTTCAAAGTGACGCAATTGCGTACGTCTGTGTATCACCCCCAAACCGATGGGCTGGTTGAAAGATTCAACAAAACCCTAAAACAAATGTTGAAGAAAGTGGTGGATAGAGATGGAAAGGATTGGGACTGTCTACTTCCTTATTTGATGTTTGCTATTAGGGAGGTGCCCCAATCCTCTACGGGATTCTCCCCCTTTGAGTTACTGTATGGGAGACACCCAAGAGGGCTGTTGGATATTGCCAAGGAAACTTGGGAAAGTGAGAGTTCTCCCCACAGGAGTGTGATTGAGCATGTCGCCCTGATGCAAGATCGAATTGCACAGGTATTGCCCATCGTGAAGGAACATTTGGCCCAAGCGCAGTTGGCACAGCAGAGAGTGTACAACCGTGGAGCCAAGACCCGTACCTTTTCCCCGGGGGATAGGATATTGGTACTTGTCCCTACGGTTGAAAGTAAATTCCTTGCCAAATGGCAAGGCCCCTACGAGATAATGGAAAAAGTGAGCGAAGTGAATTACAAGGTCAGACAACCAGGAAGGCGAAAGCCCGAACAGATCTATCACGTTAATCTGTTGAAAGCCTGGAGGGATAGAGAGTCCCTAGTCGCAGAAACTTGGTCACCAGCTCAAACTGGTTGCGTGATTCCGGAGGTTGGAATAGCAGCCACCTTGTCACAACCCCAACAACAGGAGGTTAAGGAGTTTGTGCTTCGCAACAAGGAGGTGTTCTCTGAGCTGCCGGGACAAACATCTGGGGTAGAGCATGATATTATTACCCCGCCCGGTGAAAGGGTGAAGTTAAAACCCTATCGGATCCCAGAGGCCCGACGGGAGGCAATACGGGAGGAAGTACAGAAAATGCTGAACTTAGGGGTGATAGAGGAGTCCCAAAGTGATTGGTCTAGTCCCATTGTGTTGGTGCCTAAACCGGATGGGAGCTGGCGATTTTGTAACGATTTTCGTCAGTTGAACAAAGTTACAAAATTTGACACCTACCCCATGCCACGTATAGATGAGTTGATCGACCGGCTGGGAACAGCCCGATACATGACGACTCTTGACCTCACAAAAGGGTATTGGCAAATTCCCCTGGCCAAGTCGGCCAAAGAGAAAACCGCATTTGTAACCCCAGACGGGGCGTTCCAATATAAGAGAATGCCGTTCGGGTTACAGAATGCGCCGGCCACATTCCAGCGGAAAATGGACCAGATACTGAGGCCCCATCGGAAGTATGCTGCGGCTTACCTGGATGACGTAATTGTCCATAGCACAGATTGGGCCTCACATCTGCCAAAAGTGCAAGCAGTCCTAGACTCTATCCAGGAAGCGGGGTTTACGGCTAACCCCAAGAAGTGTACCATTGGGCAGGAGGAGGCCAAATATCTTGGGTACACCATTGGCAGGGGAGTAATAAAACCCCAACTCAACAAAGTCGAGGCCATCCAGAGTTGGCCACGTCCCAACAGCAAGAAGCAGGTACGAGCCTTTCTGGGAATCGCGGGTTATTATCGGCGCTTCATTCCCCACTTTGCTTCTAAGGCTGTGCCCCTAACCAACCTGACGAAAGGGAAAGGGTCGGTCATGATTAAATGGACCCCCGAGGCTGAGGCAGCATTCCAATTCTTGAAACAAGCCTTATGTAGCCAGCCAGTGTTGTACTCACCCGACTTCTCTAAAGACTTTGTCGTACAAAGTGATGCGTCAGATGTGGGGTTAGGAGCAGTATTGTCCCAGGTCTGGAACGGGGAAGAGCACCCAGTCATTTACCTCAGCAGGAAGTTGAAGTCCCATGAGGTAAATTACGCCACGGTTGAAAAGGAGTGTTTAGCGGTGAAGTGGGCTCTAGATTCCCTTCGGTACTATCTGCTAGGTAGGCACTTTGACATGGTTACGGATCACGCTCCGTTAAAGTGGATGGCTCAAAACAAGGAGACAAATAGAAGAGTAAATAGGTGGTTCCTGGCCCTACAGGAATTCAACTTCACAGTAAAGCATCGCCCTGGCGTTCAAATGGGGAATGTGGATGCTTTGTCTCGAGTACATGAATGCCTGATTGCTGGTGTTCCAACCCCAAGGTTAAAACAAGAGGGGGGGGGGTATGTGACAGCAGGAAGGTAAAGTCACCTGGTTGCATCCAGGGGTGTAGGTATATTTCTCCCAGATTCAGGCTTTATGCCGACTTATACAACTAGGGAGAGAGTTGATGAAGCCCAGCTGAGGCTAGTGGACTCATGGATGATTCATACCTCTAGGGAGAGTGCTGGGCGTCGTGCAGGCAGGGAGTTGATGAGACCAGCTGAAGCTTGTCAGCTCGTTTAAGGCCTCTATAAAAACTCCCAGCTTCATTAGGTGTTTGCTCATGCCTGGAACCAGACCTGTGTGGACTGTCTAGGGAGAGTGAACCCCTGTGCGGTGAGACAAAGCCTGTGTGGCTATTTGTTTGGACATTTACTAAACCAGGGACTTAGGGACTAGGACAGCACCAGGCTGATCCCAGTTGTTAGTTAGGGAAACCTGCATGTTTAGTCAGAGGTCAAGCTGACCAGGATTTATTTTGTTTATGTTTCTTTTTGCTTTGCTGTGTTTTTGTCACTGTAAATAGAGAAATAAACCGCACCTTTTGATCTTGAAAACCACAACCTCCGTCTGCTGGGCCTGTTTTTGTGTGGGGAGCCCATCCAGGGGGTCACACACACCCGCTACCGAGTTAACCCCCTCACAATATATATATATATATATATATATATATATATATATATATTTATTTATTTTTACACTATATACATATATATATATATATATATATATAGTGTAAAATATATATATATATTTATATTACATATACAATTAAAACTATATGAACCCTGGCTTGTCAGCATAAATGTGTATATATATATTTATATATATATATATATATGTAGTGACAAGCCAGGGCCCAAGGTAAGGTTCATCAATTGGTTGGCTTGGCTGGCTATTTTTTTTTTTAGTGCATTATCTGTCCACCCGCTGCCCTGCTCAGTGCTGTCTGCCTGTCTCTCTCACTTACCTTGATCTAGCAGGCTGCCTGAAGCCACTCGCTTGCCGTTATCCAGGATAGTCCGCTGCTTCTAGGGTAGAGAAAGGCCGGATGGGGGGGCGGAGTGCAGTTGTGGATCACTCCGCCGGCTTCTGCGGGACCTGCAGCCGGAAATATAGGAGCTGCATCGGCAAATGCGGCTCCCAGCTGAGTTACTCCGTGGCGGTCCTAGTTCCCTCCCTGCTCAATCCTCCCACTCGCAGCAGCAGCTCACAGCTGTTTTTGCCGGCCGGACCCGACCCCAGGCACTGGCGGTGTTATAGGGGCATTATAGGGACATATTGCAGGCAGCAAAGAACAAGAGCACAGGGATGATTAGGGTGTGCCTGAGCACACCCGGCACACCCCGTGGGCACGCCTATGGTCAACAGTGAGGAGGCGACAAGAATAATGAGCCGTGACACTGCATGCATAAGTGACACAACCCCTGTTGTGTTCCTGCTGGAGCACACTCTGCGTGGCATTATGGACAGGGCACAAGAGGGAGAGCAGGGGGAGGAAGAGGAGGACTTCCTTTCCTCTCAATGCTCGCTTTATGCAGACACTATTCTTGCGACACCACACAACACACAAGAGGAGAGGGAAGAGGAGGAGAAGGATTCTGGCAGTCTTGGAGGCATTGAAGCAGAGGAAGACATACGTCAACCCTTAACAGATGATTTTCCATCCCCAGAACCCTTGGGAGTTGTACATGGCTGGGAGGAGGCAGTTTCAGATACTGTAATACTCCATAACCCGAGGAGTCTGCTTCTCATGCCTCCACAAACTTGTGGTGCATTGGCTCCCTCATTCTTTAAAGCCTGCAAAAGGACCCGAGAATATGTGGCATCAACCGCCGCTACAAGGGGAAAGTTTCGGAACTCATCCTGTCCGCACAGAGGGAGCAGAAGATGAAATCTCTTGAGGACACCTTAAAGAGGAGTTTATGTAACGCCTTTCCAGACTCTGATATTTTACAGTCTTGTGGAAAACTTAGTTTTTGGCCTTCTGTTGGTCAAGAGAGAAGCGGTGGAGAAGGGGGCCGCCTCAGTGATGCTTTTCAATTTTTTTTTAGTCCTCGGCACCCAGGGCTTTCAGCTTCCACAACCCACCGGCAGCGTTTGCATTATATGGTTGGAGATTATCTAGGGGCCAGAACAGACATGACTGGGTTATGAGAATAGACCACTGGCCAGAACTTACCCAGTATGCAATTGAGCTGCTGGGCTGCCCTTCTTTCCGAATGGGCATTCAGTGCTGCCGGAGGTTTTTATGACAGATACAAAAGCATGTTTCTCCACAGACTTCATAGACTGGCTGACATTTATCAAAATGAATCAGTCCTGGATTGGCAGCAGCTATCAAGCCCCTAATGCCAATGTTGCTGATTAACCACTTAAGCCCCGGACCAATATGCAGCATAAAGACCTGGCCCCTTTTTGCGATTCGGCACTGCGTCGCTTTAACTGACAATTGCACGGTCGTGCGACGTGGCTCCCAAACAAAATTTAGTCTTTTTTTTCCCCCCACAAATAGAGCTTTCTTTTGGTGGTATTTGATCACCTCTGCGGTTTTTATTTTTTGCGCTATAAACAAAAATAGAGCGACAATTTGGAAAAAAATGCAATAATTTTTACTTTTTACTATAATAAATATCCCCCAAAAATATATAAAAAAACGTTTTTTTCCCTCAGTGTAGGCCGATACGTATTCTTCTACATATTTTTGGTAAAAAAAAATCGCAATCGCCATTTATTGATTGGTTTGCGCAAAAGTTATAGCATTTACAAAATAGGGGTAGTTTCATGGCATTTTTTTTTTTTTTTTACTAGTGATGGCGGTGATCAACAATTTTTTTTGTGACTACGACATGGCGGACACATCGGACACTTTTGACACATTTTTGGGACCATTGTCATTTTTACAGCGATCAGTGCAATAAAAATGCACTGGTTACTGTAAAAATGACACTGGCAGTGAAGGGGTTAACCACTAGGGGCGCTGAAGGGGTTAAGTGTGCCTAGGGGAGTGATTACTACTGTGTGGGGGCGTGGCTATGAGTGACACGTGACCGATCTCCGCTCTGATTACACAGAGCGGAGATCGGTGACATGTCAGTAGGGGAGCGGGGAGATGTTGTGTTTACACTAATATCTCCCCGCTCCATGCCTCCGTGAGACGACTCATGGGGAAGGCAGGGGGGTCGCGAGCGCGCCACCGGCGGCGCGCACGCGACCTCGACGTCGGGCAGTTAAAGGGGACGTACAGGTACGTGATTGTGCCTGTACGAGCCATTCTGCCAACGTATATATACAGTGGCTGGTCCTTAAGTGGTTAAATGTTTTTGAGATGTGAAATCTGTGCAAGACTGTCTAGGCTGCCTAGCTTTGTGGGTGTTGATTTTATCATGAATAAACTTTTTGGCATAGGTTTCATGGACCGATTTTTCCGCACCTGTTTAACAGGTGCATTTTATTAAAGATTTTGACAGCAAGGCCATTTCTGTCTTTTATTAAGAGTACCTCTATAGGGTTACGGTGTGAAGGCACCACTGACATCCAAAGACCAATTTTTCTGCACCTGTTTGACAGGTGCATATCATTAAAAATTTTGACAGCATGGTCAATACAGTGGTACCTGGGATTACGAGCATAATTTGTTCCAGAAGAATGCTTGTAATCCAAAGCACTCATATATCAAAGCGAGTTTCCCCATAGAAGTCAATGGAAACTCAGATAATTCATTCCACAGTGACGTCTATTGTATGCAGTACCGTATGTGGCCAGAGGAGGGGGCGCCGGAGCCACTCGGAAACCGCTCGGAGCTGCTCATGTGCACTCTGAAACACTCTGAGAGGCTCGGAAACACTCATCCGAGCGGCTTCGAGTGTCACCGGCGCCCCCACACGTCTGGCCAAATGTGGTACTGCACACCACAGAGGCTTGAATCCTGCTCATTTTGCAAAACAACGCTTGCAAGTCAGGATTTAAAAAAATAATAACTCATATTGCGAAACGCTCGTTAACCGTGTTACTCGCAATCCGAGGTATTACTGTACTTGCTTTCATCAAGAGTACCTCTATAGGGCTAAGGTATGAAGGCACCTCTGAGACCCAAAGACCAATTTTCCCACACCTGTTTGACAGGTGCATATCATTTCAATTTTTGAAAGCAAGGCCAATTCTTTGCTTTTATCAAAAGAACCGCTATAGGGTTACGGTGTCAAGGCACTTACAACAGCCAAAGTCCAATTTTTTCGCACCTGTTCCTTCTATCCAAAGTCTGCGAAGGAGACACCAGGATTTATCAAAAAAATCTCTAATCTTGTCCTGAGTGCACAAAATTGTGGCTTCATCATACATTTTTGGGCTTTAAAAATATAATTTTTGCTGCAGCATCTTATATACGGTACACATGTGCCACTTTACAGGCACTATATTTAAAGGAATTTTTTATTTTAACTGTTATTTCTAATTTTTATGGTTTCACTTTAAGCATCTGTAAAACACTGCTCATTTAAAAATATATATTTTTAAAATGTTTTTTCAGCTATACATGTCTCCCAGGGCAGTACCCAAACCCCCATAACCATTGTATGCTCAATTACTTGCATATAAGCTTTTTTCAAAATGGGCCATTTAGATTTTTCCAGTTCTAGTCCCATAGACTTTAATGGGGTTTGTTATCCGGTTCCAAACTTTTGCGATGTTCGAACGTTCTGCCACGAACCGGGGTCATTCGGTCCATGTCTAATTAGCAACAGTACAGCTTCTATAAATATAGGAGGGGCAGAAAGGCTTGGCATACTCAGCAGATTACGATTGCCTGTCACAGCTGTAGATGGTCATATTCACCCCTCACAGCAGTGATCGTCCTCCTGGATACAGTCCTATCTGCCACCGCAGCAGACAGACTTGTAATTAGTGTAGTGTCCAGCACAATCGTAGTCCATTGACACTTCTTTCAGTTCTGTAACTAAAGTCCCATAACTTGGTGTGGACACAAAAATGAAGAAAGAGTCTAATGCCGCGTACACACAACCGTTTTTAATTCCATTGAAAAAAACTTTGTTTTTCTCGACGTGATTCTTCTCAAGCCTGCCTTACCTACACACTATTGTAAAAAAAAAACTTTCTTGAGCAAAGCGCAGTGACGTACAACACGTACGATGGCACTTTAAAGGGGAAGTTCCATTCGGATGGCGCCACCCTTCATGTTAGTAAAGTTTGTTGAGCGACGATTCGCGCTTTTCAACCTCGTGCTTTTCAGTCCGTTACAGCGTGACGAATGTGCTATCTCCATTACAAACGCTAGTTTTACCATCTCACACTTGATTCTGAGCATGCGCATTTTTTTTACGTTGTTAAAGCCCACACACTGCAGTTTTTCATGACGAGAAAAACGACAATGTAAAAAAACGACGTGAAAAATTAGAACATGTTTCAATTTTTTCATGGCCGTTTTTCACGTCGTGAAAAATGCTCTGAAGCCCACACACGATAATTTTTTAAGACCATTTAAAAAAATGTAATTTTTCTCGTCATTAAAAACAGTCGTGTGTACACGGCATGAAGGAGCCTGGCATTGCACCTTCCATTCACTGATCATGGTTGCAATGCTTTTCAGGCTTATTTGCAAAAAATAATAAAAGCACTATTTCTTTTTTTGCTGCAATATAGATGCAGCCACTGTTCAACCGACAATTTCCACCCGGATCCTTTAATCTATCTGCTGGATGCTGATATTTACAGTATTTTTTCGGTACTGAACATATTAGTTAAATAAAGTAAACATGAAAAACTATACATTATCATTAATCAAAATTCAGAAACTCTGTCTCCAATAAATATTTGTCTGCTGCTAAAGAAAATAAAAAATAACAAAGTAGATCATAACACCTGACTGCCTGTGTATTTGATATGTCAGGTTTATTTTGCATCAGCTGCTTTTATGCATAAATACACACCTTGTTTTTGTCATGTTGGAACTTTTCATCTGTTCTATTGTCAGAATTTTGTGACATTCATTGTTCCTGGCTGCTTTACTCTTGACTTAAAGAACTAATTTATAGTGTAGCAGGTATGTACTTTCCCGGGTGTAATTTGAACTTGGCAGAGACATCAGTGATGTGTAATTCCCTGCAGCCCAGCGGGTGGCGCTGTCGCCCTGGGCTGGGGTTGAATCATTGCTGTGTGCCGGGTTTCCTTTTTGTCCTTCTTTGGCAGCGGTATGGTGGGGCGGGGAACCCGCCGTGCTTGCTGGGGGAGGGTATAAAGGGGCCGGCCATCTTTGTCACGGGGTCGAGTCCCAGGCACCTCCAGCCTGTGGTTCGTGTGGGTTCTCTAGGCGGCCTAGGCCTAGAGGACAGCCGGAGGTCGTGTTCCATCCCAGGCACCTCTAGCCTGGGGTGAGGTACTCGGATGGAGGTCTGGAGCTCAGTGCCCAAGGGAAGGAGATCCTAGGGTACCCAGGGATTGGGTACCCGAATCCGGAAGGCGTAATGGACCGGGGGGAGCTCCTCATTCGAAGACCTGGTGCAGCATATTGCCAGTGACCGGTGAGTCTCTCATCGGAGACCGCCTGGAGGAAAATCTCCCCCCGCAACTCACTTTCAGGGAGGAAAGTGGAGAACACATTGTGTCTGGGCCTACTTGCATCCACACCTCCTTTTCTGTTCTGTTTCTATCAAGGGAGTTTAACTGATTGTTTTCATTCGAGAAGAATAAAGGAGTGTTGGACTTTAATGGTGTGGGGCTCATTTCCTGACAGACATTGTTCAAGGTAACTCTCGGTGGAGGCTCCAGGTGCACAGCACTGACCCAAAGGTAAAAGAACTTTGCTTATACCACACTGACATCTGTGGTGGAGGCCAGGCATGGTGTCCCCGCTCCCTTCCCCTCTGAAGGTACCCCTAGACAAGAGACAGACGAGCTGAAGAGAGATAAAGAGGGGAGTGAGGGGGGCGCTACAATTATAAAAACAGATAAAAATGTTGCTACATGATAAAACTTGTAGATTTTTTTGTACACTAATGCCACGTACACACGACCATTTTTCATGACGAGAAAAATGCAATTTTTTAATTTGGTAATTAAAAACGATCGTGTGTGGGCTCCAGAGCATTTTTCGCGACATGAAAAATGGCCATTAAAAACTTGGAACATGCTCTATATTTTCTCGTCGTTTTTCACATCGTCATTTTTCTCGTTGTGAAAAACGGCCGTGTGTAGGCTTTAACGACGTGAAAAAAACGCGCATGCTCAGAAGCAAGTTATGAGAAGGGAGCGCTCGTTCTGGTAAAACTAGCGTTCGTAATGGAGATAGCACATTCGTCACGCTGTAACGGACTGAAGAGCACAAGGCTGAAAAGCGCGAATCGTCTCTCACCAAACTTTACTAACACGAG
The DNA here is from genome assembly GCA_029206835.1 of Rana muscosa. Classification (NCBI taxonomy): domain Eukaryota; kingdom Metazoa; phylum Chordata; class Amphibia; order Anura; family Ranidae; genus Rana; species Rana muscosa. The sequence goes on from CM055122.1 coordinate 228,316,973, forward strand.
GATCAGCAAAAGCAGCCCAAAGGGTGGCGCCATCCGAATGGAACTTCCCCTTTATAGTGCTGTCGTACGTTTTGTACGTCACCGTGCTTTGCTCGAGCATTTTTTTGTGTGTAGGCAAGGCAGGCTTGAGAAAACTCACGTAGAGAAAAAAATTTTTTTCAATGACATTAAAAACGGTCGTGTGTACGCGGCATAATACCTATTTCTAAAGGATTTTCTGCATGGATTAGTGTTCTGATGCACCACACCTACAAATCCACTGTGCCAAAATTCCACTGTGCCAAGATTCATGTGATATCTTTTTCACCCTGTGGCAAATGTACATGTTTGAAAAATAGATTAAAGAAATAAAGAACACATCATTGTTGTTGTCGGGCAGGATATACCACTTTTGTTACTTGGAATTGCCAGCACAATGGAATTCACCACCTAAAAGATAAACAGAATTTTGAAATAAAGACTGTTCCCTGTCCTCAGGCAATACCAGCTGCAGTTGCTTGATGGTTTTCTGCATATGCAGGCTGAACTAGAGACCTGTGCTGGCACAGTTTGTCATCTAGGCACTCCCTTGCCCCCTTACAATGTTTTATCTGATATAGTACATCATGTGGCAATTTTTATCCAAAGGATATACCAAATTGCCCACTACAAACCTGCAAATATTATGAATCCTGGATAGACAACATTTTTGGCCACTACTGCCAGATACAAATGATTAGACCCCCACCAATTTCTCCATTGACTGTCTTTACTCTACTGATTTGTGACTAGGGACAGGGTTCAGGTTTGCCGATACCATGGGTTTGAAGCGAATCCTGTGTGCTTGTGGTTTGCCGACCCAGTAAATGAATGCAAGAACTCAACATAGTAATCATAATGTACTGCTTGTCCATAAAAGAGTGAGGTCACAGCAGCCATATTGACAATGTGCTTTGGCGGTGATAGGGAAAGCATTGAGGGTACTACTGATAAAGTGCAAAGATTAGTAAAGAGCTTCTAGGCACTGGCGGGTCTACTAACCCCTTGCCGCCGCTGCCTTCTGGCCCTTTAAGTGGATTAATGTCGGGCGGCAGAGGTGATTTGCTGTCACAATGGTCACAAGATAAGAAGATGCCAATCACAAGTACGCCATCTGAGTCTCCCGGTGACATCTTACTGTAGGTACTGTGCTGTAAGTGTGCAGTGAGTGCTTTTTCAGCACAAAAAAAATGTTCATCATAGATACATAATATATGCAGCCACTCTGCGTTAAAGCCTACCTGCCCAATGGCTGCATATATGCATACGGCTGGCAGGAACAGTTAAAGTACATGTAACCTATACTAAATGTCCTGTACATAGTACAGAGGTGTGTATGTGGCAGAATTTGGCAAAGGGGGGGGAGGGGTACCCTTTTTTATCTTTTGTTACATCTGCTGTTGTCCTGTAGCCTTGAATAACTTTGAAATTATTTTTAAATAATATATAGACCTTTAGAACAGCATCATCAGTTGTTATTTTCATGAAAATAGCAATTAAAATACAAACAGGCTTTCCGTGTGATATTATCAAAGGAGAAGTATGGCCAAAGGTCTTTTGGCCATACTTCTACTGTGGGTCACAGGAATGCACTTAGTTCCGCACTCCTGTGGCCCAGATCCAGCTGACAGTGGGGTAGAGCCGGTCCAGGCTGTGCAGGGATCCTGGCAATAATGTCAGGATTCGCCAAGATGCCTGATGGACAGTTGGCTTAGCCTCTCAGTGCACAACTGAGATCCTGAGCCAGCCAGGCCCACCCTCCACAGTCCAGCACTCCAGTGAGCACTAAGGGGGAGAAGACACAGAGTGGTGACTGACAGCCACCACTCTGTGTTTAAGGCTGGGTTCACACCTATGCGTTGCGTTTTTGAGCTTGGAGTCTTTGCCAAGTTTGCAATCAGTCGTTCAGCGGTTCCTTTGCGTTTTTAGCTGCGGACTTGCCGACCTGGGAAGTCTCGCCACTGTTATCATGAGGAGGAACTCCACGCCAAATTTTAAATAAAAAAACGGCATGGGTTCCCCTCCAGGAGCATACCAGGCCCTTAGGTCTGGTATGGACTTTAACAGGAACCCCAACGCCGAAAAAAAACGGCGTGGGGGTCCCCCCAAAATCCATAGCAGACCCTTTATCCGTGCACGCAGCCCGGCCGGTCAGGAAAGGGGGTGGGGACGAGCAAGCCCCCCCAAAACCGTACCAGGCCGCATGCCCTCAACATGGGGGGGTGGGTGCTTTGGGGCATGGGGACGCCCTAGGGGCCCCCTCCACCCTAAAGCACCCTGGTCCCATGTTGATGAGGACAGGGCCTTTTCCCGACAACCCTGGCCGTTGGTTGTTGGGGTATGCGGGCGGGGGGCTTATTGGAATCCAGGAGCCCCCTTTAATAAGCTCTCCCCTGCCCCAAAGCAGCCACCCCCCCATGTTGAGGGCATGGCGTGGAGTTCCCCCTCAAGATCCCTGTTCAGAACGCAACACATGTGCGAATCAGATGCGTGCCCATAGAACATAATGGGCCTGAATTCGCACCTGAGCCGCACCGCAATGCCTAGAGAATGCACATGTTTTTTCGGCAATGCGCAGTGCGAATGCATCGCACATATGTGAACCAGCCTCATTGAAATCAATGTATTTTATAATGTTATGTGAATTGGATGCGGTGTAAGCCGCAACCAATTCGCATAGGTGTGAACGGGGCCTTAAGCAGACCTGAGAATGATCAGTGGCCTTTGGTCGAATTTTTACTTATTCCATTCCAGGTACAGAGGCTTTGAAAAAATGACCACACTACAGAGCTTTTTGGACTGGCCCTGCAATGTGACCTGTAATTCCACTGACTCATAGTAACTTTTTGGGGCTCTGGCAGGATTTGTAGGACAAGGAAAAGGGTGCATTAGCTGCATATATAGACACGTGGCTGCCCTGCTCCTGGGAGGACTAAAAGAGAAAAGCTTTGTCAGCCACAATGTCTTGTGTGATGAATCACTGGCAGTGTAATAAAAATCTCAGCTCCCCAGAGCCTTTCCTTGTGCCATTATCACATTGAAAAAGAAAGAGGAGAGGGGGAGGAGTAATAGATCATATTAGCAAAGGTTTGCCATCCACTACCTTCATGTTCCTTATTTTCGGAAGAGTTGATACCCACAGGATTCTAGTTTTTTTTTTATTTTTTTACTGCTGCATGCCTTTCCCTGAATTGTGAAATGACAGGCAAGCTACGGTTATAGGTTGTCCACCAGCAGTGAAGAGGCGGGACCTTGAAACGCGCTGCCATGGGGATAGGCACAAGCTCTGTCTAACCCAGGTATGTTGTTAGGGCTGTCATTTCATTGGATTAGACTCAGGTTCTGTATATGCGCTTTGCGGCCTGTCAGATTGCTGCTTTACAGGACATATGTCAGCTTCTCTCCTAGATCTTGCACCTTATCCTACCACTCCTGGCCACAGAGAGGGGAATTGTGACACTCCACTACTGTTTTGGTTTACTACTGATTAGGGATGGGCCGAATGACTACTGATTAGGGATGGGCCCGTGAGCTCTCGCTGGCCCTTGAAAATCCGGGGAAGAGGGTTAAATCTTGCGTTGGGCCGTACCCATATTCGTAGCAGGTCTTCAAGGGGGACAGCCTCTGGCATGTTAGAACAATGTAGGTAAGAGAAGTCTGCAAGTCAGATCCGTAACTTCGGCATAAGGAATGGCTCTAAGGGCTGGGTTGGTCGGGCTGGGGTGTTCGGTTCGCACCAGAACTTTCAAACATCGTGAAAATTCGGAACTGAATAGCGAACCACATTAAAGTCTATAGGACCTGAGGAGTAAAGCCTTCTCTCTTTACAAACGTTTAGATGCAAAAAAAAATTTCTTCGAAAAACGAATTTCAAAGACTTATCACACTTCAAATTTTTTTCATGAATCTTATCAAAATAGTTTTTACACTTTACACTCATCTAAATCCAGAGGTGTTGCAATATTCCTCCACAAATTTTTTTCTTTGGAAGTTCATGGGATATATAAAGACTCCGACAGTAGATTCATCATCATAGAAGGTATTCTCTTAGGTCTTAAACTTAATATAGCTCATTTATATGCACCTACTGACTCTTCTGATTAATTTTATAATACATTTTTTAATATTCTTGACAAATATACCTCACCTCATATGATAATTGGAGGTAACTTTTAGACATGTGCACTGCCGAAAAATTTGTTTTTTTTGTTTTCTTTTTTTTGGTTTTTTTGCTTTTTTCGGAAATTCGGGAATTTCGAAAAATTAGTTTTTTTCGTTTTCGTTTTTTTTTCTTGGGAAATTCAGGAAATTTGAAAAATTCGTTTTTTTTCGTTTTCGTTTTTTGCTTTTTTCGGAAATTCGGAATTCGGAAATTCGGAATTCTGAATTTACGAATTCCGAATTTTCGAATTTCCAAAAAAACTAATAAAACGAAAATGAAAAAAACAAATTTTTCGAATTTCCGAAAAAAGCAAAAAAAAAACGAATTTCCGATTTTCGGAAATTAAAAAAATTCAACTTTCCAAATTTCCCATTTTCGAATTTTAGATTTTCGAATTTTCGAATTTTCGAAATTCCCAATTTCTAAAATTCTGAATTTCCAAAATTCGAAAATTCGAAAATCCTAATTTCCAAAATTTGAAAATCCGATATTTCGAATTTCTGAAATTCGGAAATTCGTAATTTCGAAAATCCGAATTTCTGAAATTCGGAAATTCGAAAATTCATAAATGTAAAAATTCGTAAATCCAAAAATCCGAAAATTCGGAAATTGAAAAATTCTGAAATTCTGAAATTTTGGAATTAAGGAATTTCTCTAAATTCGTGAAAAACGAATTAGAAACTAAACGAATTGCACATGTCTAGTAATTTGAATGTAGTTGCTAATCCACCTATAGACAGGAGCAATCCTACCCTTTACAAAATCATTCCCCAAATCTCTCATGAAACGTATTCAGAATACCCAATTAATTAATACATAGAGAGTAGAGATGAGCTTCGTTTTCGAGTCGAACCCATGTTCGACTCGAACATTGGCTGTTCGGCCTGTAACGGGAGGGCCCGTGGAACCCAGAAGTTCTTAGAAAGTATGAGCCAGAAAATAATGGATATTCAGAATATGTCTTGGATTGCTTTAAAATGGGTCTGTAATATTAATCCACAATATCTCCCAGGATATAAGTAAAAGAACAATTTACTGGTTGTTGATTCTGAACTCAACAGGTTAATTGAAAGATGTTAATGTCATCACCTCCAACCACCTGGCTGCCTGTGTAATGTAAATGAGTCCAGGCTAACTTCTAAAGATCTTTTCATTGTGGATTGTGATAATTAACTCTGCAATTGTATAAAGGAATTAGGTAATTAGCTCATGTAAATTAGGTCTGGTGAAAGGTGTATTTATGATATTGTAAATCAGCCAGTCTGGGAAACGTAAAGGTCATGCATATTAATAATTGAACTCACCTGTTGTCTGCTAAGGGATGTCAGAATAATGTGTATTGGTGGCTCGTTATGTAACCATTGTGTGATGTTGTGGGTGGAGTTGGGTCATTGTTTATTTGGACTACAGTATTCTTTTGGTGTATATAAGAGCCTGCTTTTTCAATAAAGATCAATAAAGATCGTCAGACCTGCTGGAAACCTCAAGACAGAGCGTTTGCCTCGTTATTGAGGGAGAATTATTCTTATGGATCTGGTTCGCCTCACTGGAGTGTCAGTAGCTGCCTTGGTGTTCGGGAATGGCATATCATAAACGGCTTTAACCCCCTCTCATACTTGGCGTTCGCTGACTTTAGAACATTATGGGCCGTTCGCGCCAAATTCGAGTGGCGCGTCACGGCCCATAATTCAATGCGGCATCGCAGTGCATTGCTGGCTGATGATTGGCCAAGCATGCACTATGACCCGCATGCTTTGGCCAATTACAGCGCCGTCAGCACAGAGAGCCATAATTGGCCAAAGTCAGGGTGCCTTTGGCCAATCATGGCTCAGGGGAGTAGGTACACGCCCCACATTATATAAGGCCGCCTGCGTGTCGGCCTTGTGTAGTGTGTTGCGGCATGTGAGAGAGATAGATAGAGAGTGAGAGTGTCATTTCATTTCAGTTAGATAGAGCAGGCAGGCGATTGAGTTAGCTTTAGTCAGTGTATTTAGTATATATATGCATCCTAGGAGTTGTGTGTGTGTATATATATATATATATATATATTGTGACAGCAGGAAGGTAAAGTCACCTGGTTGCATCCAGGGGGGTAGATATATTTCGCCCAGATTCAGGCTTTACGCCGACTTATACAACTAGGCGGAGAGTTGTATAAGCCCAGCTGGGGCTAGTGGGCTCATGGATGACTCATACCTCTAGGGAGAGTGTGGGGCGTCGTACAGACAGGGAGTTGATGAGACCAGCTGAAGCTTGTCAGCTCATTTAGGCCTCTATAAGAACTCCCAGCTTCATTAGATGTTAGCTCATGCCTGGAACCAGACCTGTGTGGACTGTCTAGGGAGAGTGAACCCCTGTGCGGTGAGACAAAGCCTGTGTGGCTATTTGCTTGGACATTTAAAACCAGGGACTTAGGGACTAGGACAGCACTAGGCTGATCCCAGTTGTTAGTTAGGAAACCTGTATGTTTAGTTAGAGGTCAAGTTGACCAGGATTTATTTTGTTTATGTTTCTTTTGCTTTGCTGTGTTTTGTCACTGTAAATAGAAAATAAACCGCACCTTTTTGATTTTGAAAACCACAACCTCCGTTTGCTGGGCCTGTTTTTGTGTGGGGAGCCCATCCCGGGGGTCACCCACACCCGCTGCCGAGCTAACCCCCTCACAGTTGGTGGAGAACCAGTGGCAGTTTTTTTTTAAGCCAGCATGGAGGAGATACTGAAACAGCTGGCTCTAGCAAATGCCAATCAACAGCAGACAAATGCAGGTTTGCAAAAGAGCCTTGCAGCTCATCAACAGAGCCTTGCAGCTCATCAACAGAGCCTTGCAGCCCAGCAGCAAGCTCATCAACAGAGCCTTGCAGCCCAGCAGCAAGCTCATCAACAGAGCCTTGCAGCCCAGCAGCAGACAAACGCAACTTTGCAACAGAGTCTGGAGGCTCAGCAACAAGCCCAGCAGCAATCTGAGGCCCGCTTCATAGACCTGTTGCAGAAGCAAGAGCAGAGACTACAACAACAGATGGAAGCAGTAATGCAGCAACGTCCGCAGACCAGTGAGGAAAGCCGTCCCACTAATACCGCGTCCTTTGGGGTGAGTCGTTTATTGACAAAAATGACTGGAGAGGATGATCCAGAGGTATTTTTGACCACATTTGAAAGGACCGCTGAAAGAGAAAAGTGGCCCGAGGAGCAGTGGGCTGGACTGGTGGCTCCTCTGTTAACTGGTGAATCGCAGAAAGCTTACTATGACCTAGAGCCTAACCAAGCAAAAGACTATGTGATGCTAAAAGCTGAAATATTGGCAAGGCTGGGTGTCACCCTGGCTGTCCGGGCTCAGCGTGTGCATAACTGGACTTTCCAGCTTGGAAAACCCCCCAGGTCTCAAATGTATGATCTCATTCACCTGAGCAGAAAGTGGCTACAGCCAGAGACTTTGTCCGCACCAAAGATTGTGGAACGTGTTGTAATGGATCGGTTTTTGAGAGCTCTTCCTACTGCCATCCAAAAGTGGGTAAGCCATGGAGACCCAGAGACGGCCGATGGTCTTGTGGATCGTGTGGAGAAATACTTGGCTACAGAGAACCTGACGGCCTCTTCCAGAGACACTCGGACTTTCCACCCTAAGACCAGACCATCCCCAGGGGCGGATAAGAGGATTCCAAGGGGTGAGGGTGGAGAGAGTGAGAGGGTGGGAGCTCTACCCCAAGTTTGGCGAGAACAGCCTGGGAAATCAGCGGCTCAAGAGGCCGCAAGAAGGATCGTTTGCTACCGCTGCCGGCAAGCGGGACATATTGCAGCCAATTGCCCGGTTGTGGAGGAACCCATGCAGTGTGACTTTCTGACGGGCAGACGTCAGTCGCTGTGTGCGACAGTCGCATGCACTGCCATTCGAGGAACTGAGAAACATTTATGCAAAATGTGTGTTAATGGTAGAAATGTTGTGGTATTGCTGGATTCAGGTAGCCTTGTGACCCTGATAAAGGCTGAGTTAGTTAAAACAGAGGTCTCTGGGAATAGCAAGGTAGCTGTTATTTGTGTGCATGGGGACACCCGAGAGTATCCAGTGACTACAGTGTGTTTCGAGACCCCCAAAGGTACCCTCTTTCATCCAGTGGGCTTAGTATCTCAGTTACCGCATGACGCCATTGTGGGAAGGGATTTTCCGAAGTTCTGGGAACTGTGGGATGATCCTGAGCCCCCCACTGGTGCCCCTATGTACCAGGAATGTGATAGCCAGAACTCCCCTGAGAGTGGTGAGGACTCTCCGGAATTTCCCTTATCAGTATTGGCAGGGGAGACTCAAGAAACTGGAGAGGAGCCCACCTCCTCAGACGAAAACCTACCGTCTGTGGAGTTTTCTGATCTTGAGGTTCACAGGGAAAACTTTGCCACAGAACAGTTGAAAGACCCCGCCCTAATAAAGGCACGGGAAAACGTAGTGAAAATAGATGGCGAGTTAGTGAACCCAGATAATACCTGCACTTACCCATACTTCAGCGTAGAGAAGGACCTACTGTATCGGGTGGCAAAAAGGGCAGAAGAAACCGTTGAGCAGCTTGTGGTGCCCAAACCTTACAGGAAGTTGGTGTTGGAGTTGGCTCATGGGCACATTCTTGGAGGTCATCTGGGGACAGAGAAAACCCGAGAGAGGGTATTACAGAGATTCTATTGGCCGGGGGTGATGAAGGACATAGAAAATTATTGTTCCTCCTGCCCTGTGTGTCAGAGGTCGGCCCCGATGCCACATTTCCGTAGCCCGCTGGTCCCTCTACCCATCATTGAGGTCCCGTTTGAGAGGATCGCCATGGATTTGGTAGGTCCTATAATCAAGTCCGCTAGGGGGCACCAGTACATATTAGTTATAATGGACTATGCCACCCGTTATCCAGAAGCGATCCCTCTCCGAAATACCTCGGCCAAAACCATAGCCAAAGAGCTATCTCTTGTGTTTAGCCGGGTGGGTATTTGTAAAGAACTGCTTACGGACCAAGGTACACCCTTTATGTCCCGGGTTATGAAGGAGCTGTGTAAATTGTTCAAAGTGACGCAATTACGTACATCTGTGTATCACCCCCAAACCGATGGGCTGGTTGAAAGATTCAACAAAACCCTAAAACAAATGTTGAAGAAAGTGGTGGATAGAGATGGAAAGGATTGGGACTGTCTACTTCCTTATCTGATGTTTGCTATTAGGGAGGTGCCCCAATCCTCTACGGGATTCTCCCCCTTTGAGTTACTGTATGGGAGACACCCAAGAGGGCTGTTGGATATTGCCAAGGAAACTTGGGAAAGTGAGAGTTCTCCCCACAGGAGTGTGATTGAGCATGTCGCCCTGATGCAAGACCGAATTGCACAGGTAATGCCCATCGTGAAGGAACATTTGGCCCAAGCGCAGTTAGCACAGCAGAGAGTGTACAACCGTGGAGCCAAGACCCGTACCTTTTCCCCGGGGGATAGGATACTGGTACTTGTCCCTACGGTTGAAAGTAAATTCCTTGCCAAATGGCAAGGCCCCTACGAGATAATGGAAAAAGTGAGCGAAGTGAATTACAAGGTCAGACAACCAGGAAGGCGAAAGCCCGAACAGATCTATCACGTTAATCTGTTGAAAGCCTGGAGGGATAGAGAGTCCCTAGTCGCAGACACTTGGTCACCAGCTCAAACTGGTTGCGTGATTCCTGAGGTTGGAATAGCAGCCACCTTGTCACAACCCCAACAACAGGAGGTTAAGGAGTTTGTGCTTCGCAACAAGGAGGTATTCTCTGAGCTGCCGGGACAAACATCTGGGGTAGAGCATGACATCATTACCCCGCCCGGTGAAAGGGTGAAGTTAAAACCCTATCGGATCCCAGAGGCCCGACGGGAGGCAATACGGGAGGAAGTACAGAAAATGCTGAACTTAGGGGTGATAGAGGAGTCCCAAAGTGATTGGTCTAGTCCCATTGTGTTGGTGCCTAAACCGGATGGGAGCTGGCGATTTTGTAACGATTTTCGTCAGTTGAACAAAGTTACAAAATTTGACACCTACCCCATGCCACGTATAGATGAGTTGATCGACCGGCTGGGAACAGCCCGATACATGACGACTCTTGACCTCACAAAAGGGTATTGGCAAATCCCCCTGGCCAAGTCGGCCAAAGAGAAAACCGCATTTGTAACCCCAGACGGGGCGTTCCAATATAAAAGAATGCCGTTCGGGTTACAGAATGCGCCGGCCACATTCCAGCGGAAAATGGACCAGATGCTGAGGCCCCATCGGAAGTATGCTGCGGCTTACCTGGATGACGTAATTGTCCATAGCACAGATTGGGCCTCACATCTGCCAAAAGTGCAAGCAGTCCTGGACTCTGTTCGGGAAGCGGGGTTTACGGCTAACCCCAAGAAGTGTACCATTGGGCAGGAAGAGGCCAAATATCTTGGGTACACCATTGGGAGGGGAGTAATAAAACCCCAACTCAACAAAGTCGAGGCCATCCAGAGTTGGCCACGTCCCAACAGCAAGAAGCAGGTACGAGCCTTTCTGGGAATCGCTGGGTATTATCGGCGATTCATTCCCCACTTTGCTTCTAAGGCTGTGCCCCTAACCAACCTGACGAAGGGGAAAGGGTCGGTCATGATTAAATGGACCCCCGAGGCTGAGGCAGCATTCCAATTCTTGAAACAAGCCTTATGTAGCCAGCCAGTGTTGTACTCACCCGACTTCTCTAAAGACTTTGTCGTACAAAGTGATGCGTCAGATGTGGGGTTAGGAGCAGTATTGTCCCAGGTCTGGAACGGGGAAGAGCACCCAGTCATTTACCTCAGCAGGAAGTTGAAGTCCCATGAGGTAAATTACGCCACCGTTGAAAAGGAGTGTTTAGCGGTGAAGTGGGCTCTAGATTCCCTTCGGTACTACCTGCTAGGTAGGCACTTTGACTTGGTTACGGATCACGCTCCGTTAAAGTGGATGGCTCAAAACAAGGAAACAAATAGAAGAGTGAATAGGTGGTTCCTGGCCCTCCAGGAATTCAACTTCACAGTAAAGCATCGCCCTGGCGTTCAAATGGGGAATGTGGATGCTTTGTCTCGAGTACATGAATGCCTGATTGCTGGTGTTCCAACCCCGAGGTTAAAACAAGAGGGGGGGGTATGTGACAGCAGGAAGGTAAAGTCACCTGGTTGCATCCAGGGGGGTAGATATATTTCGCCCAGATTCAGGCTTTACGCCGACTTCTACAACTAGGCGGAGAGTTGTATAAGCCCAGCTGGGGCTAGTGGGCTCATGGATGACTCATACCTCTAGGGAGAGTGTGGGGCGTCGTACAGACAGGGAGTTGATGAGACCAGCTGAAGCTTGTCAGCTCATTTAGGCCTCTATAAGAACTCCCAGCTTCATTAGATGTTAGCTCATGCCTGGAACCAGACCTGTGTGGACTGTCTAGGGAGAGTGAACCCCTGTGCGGTGAGACAAAGCCTGTGTGGCTATTTGCTTGGACATTTAAAACCAGGGACTTAGGGACTAGGACAGCACTAGGCTGATCCCAGTTGTTAGTTAGGAAACCTGTATGTTTAGTTAGAGGTCAAGTTGACCAGGATTTATTTTGTTTATGTTTCTTTTGCTTTGCTGTGTTTTGTCACTGTAAATAGAAAATAAACCGCACCTTTTTGATTTTGAAAACCACAACCTCCGTTTGCTGGGCCTGTTTTTGTGTGGGGAGCCCATCCCGGGGGTCACCCACACCCGCTGCCGAGCTAACCCCCTCACAATATATATATATATATATATATAGCGACCACCTCACTCCCCTCTTTGTCTCGTCTTTCTCTTGTCTAGGGGTACCTTAGAGGGGAGGGAGCGGGGACACCACGCCTGGCTTCCACCACAGGTGTTAGTGCGGTATAAGCAACGGTTTTGTATTACCAGTCAGTGCTGTGCACCTGGATCCTCCCTCCAAGAGTCACCGCGAACCATGTCCGTTAGAAAATGAGCTCCACACCATTAAAGTTCAACACTCCTTTATTCTCCTTGTCTGAACACAAACAGTTGAACTCCCTTGAAGAGAACAGAAAAGGAGGTGTGGATGCGAACAGGCCCAGACACAATGTAAGCTGCCACTTCCCTTCCTAGAAGTGTGTCCTGGTCTCCGCACGAGGGTAGATTTCCTTCCAGGCGGTCTCCGATGAGAGACTCACTTGTCACCGGCAATATGCTGCACCAGGTCTTCAAATGAGGAGCTCCCCCCGGTCCATTGCGCCTTCCGGATTTGGGTACCCAATCCCTGGGCACCCTAGGATCTCCTTCCCTCGCGGAACCCAGTGTTGGGGCACTGAGCTCCGGACCTCCATCTAAGTACCTCACCCCAGGCTAAAGGTGCCTGGGATAGAACTCGACCTCCGCTGTCCTCTGGGCCTAGGCCACCCAGAGGAGCGACACGACCCACCGTCCGCAAGCTGAAGGTGCCTGGGATTTCGACCCCGTGACCAAGATGGCCGGCCCCCTTTATACCCCCTCCCAGCAAGCACGGCGGGTTCCCCGCCCCACCATACCGCCGCCCAGGGAGGACAAAAAGGAGGACGGCACACAGCGATAATCCAACCCAACCCAGGGAGACAGCGCCACCCAATGGGCCGGAGTGAATCACACATCACTGGTGTCACATCCAAATTCAAATTTACACCCGGGAAAGTACTGTATTTATTGGCGTATAACACTCACTTTTTTACCCTGAAAATAGAGGGTAAACTGTGCCTGCGTGTTATACGCAGGGGGCTGTGGAAAGTTTTTTTTCCTGAAAATTCCCTCTTAAAGTTAGGGTGCGTGTTATACGCCTGTGCGTGTTATACGCCGATAAATACGGTACATACCCGCTACACACACATATATATATATATATATATATATATATATATATATACACTGTATTCAGTTTATCTAGATCCGTTCCTGTTATTCTCTTCCTAATATACTACTGACAGGCAGGCAGTTGATTGTGGTAGCTGCAGTATTTTCAGTGTACTCTATTCTGCGTACAGTGTGCAACTAAAGCTAACTGCAGACAATTCCTGGTGTTCTCTTCCTAAAATACTGACAGGCAGGCAGCTGCAATATTTTCAGTTAGTGTATTGTATCCTGTGCACAGTTTGCAACTAAAGCTAACTGCAGACAATTGCTGGTGTTCTCTTCCTAATAATACCACAGGCAGGCAGTTGCAGTATTTTCAGTCAGTGTACTGTATCCTGAGCACAGTGTGCAACTAAAGCTAACTGCAGACAATTCCTGGTGTTCTCTTCCTCATAAGACCACACGCAGGCAGCTGCAGTATTTTCAGTCAGTGTACTGTATCCTGTGCACTGTGTGCAACTAAAGCCAACTGCAGACAATTTCTAGTGTTCTCTTCCTAATAATACCACAGGCAGGCAGCTGAAGTATTTTCAGTCAGTTTACTGTATCCTGTGCAGTAACGTGAGCCCAGAGAGAGGGGGTGCCCAAGAAGGACAGCAAACTGTCAGTCATGTTCCCCCAGCTGCAGCATACTGCCAGGTTTGCTCCAGTGATGAGGAGGGAGGGGATGATGAGGTCACTGACTCTACGTGGGTGCCTGATAGGAGAGAGGAGGAGGAGGAGGCACATCTCCAAGGAGGCAGGATACCCTCCAGGGGCCAGCTTAAGGGCAGCACACTGCCTGCATTACACCGCAGAGCTCCGCATGTGCAGGGCGCTGCTGTCTCTGCACGTTATTCCAAAAGTTCTTTGGTGTGGGCCTTTTTTGAGACGTGTGCAGCAGATCACACCTTTGCTATTTGCAACATATGTCTGAAGCGTATCTCGCGTGGCCAAAACATCACCCGCTTGGGCACCACATGCTTGACCGGACATATGTCGACCCGCCATGCAGTCCGTTGGCAAGCGTACATAAAAGACCCACACCAAAGAACAAAGCGGACCTCTCCTTGCTCCTCATCAGCTGGGATATCCAACCCCACTATACCTTCAGTCCTCTCAGAAACCTGCACTGAGAGGAATGAAGGTGTAGAATTAGGTGTGTCACTGGCAAATACTTGCAGGCAATCTGCTATCGGTACACCCACGTCAGATTGTACCAGGCAAATTTCCTTGCCCCAGCTGCTGCACCGCCGAAAGAAGTTCGCTCCCAGCCATCCACATGCCCAGCGGTTGAATGCTAGCTTGGCTAAATTGCTAGCACTTCAACTGCTGTCTTTTCAGTTGGTAGACTCTGCCCCCTTCCGTCAGTTTGTGGAATGTGCGGTTCCTCAGTGGCAGGTTTCCAAACGCCACATTTTTTCACGGAAGGCGATTCCGGCTCTCTCCCGGCATGTGGAAGGCAATGTCTTGGCCTCGCTGGACAGGGCGGTCAGCGGTAAAGTGCATATTACCGCTGACTCATGGCCCAGCAGGCATGGACAGGGACGTTACCTATCTTTCACGGTGCATTGGGTGACTCTGCTGGCAGCTGGGAAGGATGCAGGATAGAGTGCAGTAGTGTTGGAGGTTGTTCAGCCACCACGCCTCCAAAATGCTACTAGTGGTGATTCTGACACACCTCTCTCCTCCACCCCCTCCTCTTCTTCTTCCTTCATGGCCTCTGCCTGTGCTGATTTGTCCTCGGAACCAGCGGTGCTCCGTAGGCGTTTAAGGGGCTACGCAAGTACGCAGGCTAAAAGATTCCATGCAGTGTTTGAGCTGGTGTGCTTGGGGGACAGGAGCCACACTGGGACAGAGATCCTGTCAGCTCTGCAGGAGCAGGCTCAGAGGTGGTTGACGCCACGCCAGCTTAAGCCAGGAATGGTGGTTTGACAATGACACCAACCTCCTCTCCGCCCTCCGACAGGGACAACTGACCCATGTGCCCTGTTTGGCTCACGTCCCTAACTTGGTGGTGCAGGGGTTCTTGGGCAGGTACCCGGGCTTACAGGATGTCCTGAGGCAGGCCAGGAAAGTCTGTTTGCATTTCTGCCGGTCATATAATGCCAGTGCTCGGCTGGCTGACCTCCAAAAGGAATTTAACCTGCCCAAGAACCGCCTAATCTGTGACATGCCCACCAGGTGGAACTCAACGTTGGCCATGCTGCAGTGGCTGCACACGCAGCAGAGGGCCATCAATGAATATCTGTGCCAATATGGCATGAGGACAGGGTCAGGGGAGCTTGTTTTTTTTTTTTTGCGAGGCCAGTGGGTCATGATCAGGGATGCATGCACTGTCCTGTCACCATTTGATGAGGCCACGAGGATGGTGAGCAGTGACAGTGCACGCATCAGTGACACTGTCCCTCTTGTCCACCTGTTGGAGCACACGCTGCGTGGAATAATGGACAGGGCACTTGAGGCAGAACAGAGGGAGGAAGAGGAGGACTTCCTTACCTCTCAAGGCCCCCTTTATCCAGACAGTATTCCTGCTGGCCCGCCTATCACACAGGAAGAGGACGAGGAGGAGGAGGAGGATTGTGTCAGCATGGAGGTGGAGCCTAGCACTCAGCATCAGCAGCAGTCTTCAAGGGATCAACTACAGTCCCAAGAAACCTATGCACTTGTACGTGGCTGGGAGGAGGTGGCTGCGGATCATGTCGTCCTTAGTGACCCAGAGGACTCCGGACCAAATGCCTCAGCAAAGCTACGCTGTATGGCCACCCTGATCCTGCAAAGCCTGCGAAAGGATCCTCGTATTCGTGGTATCAAGAAGAGGGATTATTACTGGCTGGCAACCCTCCTTGATCCACATTACAAGGGTAAAGTTGCGGACCTTATCTTGCCGTCGCAGAGGGAGCAGAGGATGAAACATCTTCGGGAGGCCTTGCAGAAAGGTTTGTGCAACGCGTTCCCAGAGCCTGGGAGGTTACAAATTCCTGGTCCTGGACAACGTGTTGCTGAGGCTTCGGTCAGTCACAGAAGGAGCGGTGGAGAAGGTGGCGGTCTGACCGATGCGTTCAGACAATTTCTTAGTCCGCAGCCCCAAGGTATGATTGGTTCCAGCAACCATCGCCAGCATCTGTTTTACATGGTGCAGGAATACCTAGGGGCAAGATCAGACTTGGACACCACCAAAAATACTCTGGCTTACTGGGTCTTGAGGATGGATCACTGGCCAGAGCTTGCACAGTATGCAATTGAGCTACTGGCCTGTCCTGCATCCAGCGTTCTTTCGGAACGCACATTCAGTGCTGCTAGAGGCTTTGTAACCGATCACAGGGTGCACCTGTCCACCGACTCGGTCGATCGGCTGACCGTCATAAAAATGAATCAGTCTTGGATCACCACCAGCTACCAAGCACCTGATGCTGATGTAATTGAATATTTTTTTTTTATGTCAGATCCCTTCAAGACTGCCTATGCTGATGCTGAGTAACTATCCTGTTATGCTGAGTGACTATCCTCTTCCTCCTCAATGGGCATGCTGATAGCCTGTAAGAACATTTTTGGTTCTGGGCACCGCCACCAGTGGCTAAGGCTCAATTTTTCTGCCCCTGTTTAACAGGGGCATGTAATTACAATTTTTGCTGCAATACTTTGCAGCAGGGCTCATTTCTGCGCTCCAACTAGAGTTTCTGTGAGGGGTTGCAGTGTTGTGGCACTGCCACCAGTGGCTAAGGCCCAATTTTCCTGCCCCTGTTTAACAGGGGCGTGTAATTACAATTTTTGCTGTATACTTTGCAGCAGGGCTCATTCCTGCGCTCCAACTAGAGTATCTGTGAGGGGTTGCAGTGTTGTGGCACCAGTGCCTAAGGCCCAATTTTTCTGCCCCTGTTCAACAGGGACATGTAATTACAATTCTTGATCTAATATTTCACAGCAGGGCCCATCCCTGCACCCACCAAGAGTAACTTTGAGGGCTTACAGTGTTGTGGCAACACCACCACCACCACCACCAAAGGCCCATTTTTTCTGCCCCTGTTCAACAGGTGCATGTAATTACAATTCTTGATATAATATTTCACAGCAGGGCCTGTTCCAGCGCCCACCAAGAGTAACTGTGAGGACTTACAGTGTTGTGGCACCAGCACCACCACCACCAAAGGCCCAATTTTTCTGCCACAGTTCAACAAAGACATGTAATTACAATTCTTGATATAATAGTTCACAGCAGGGCCTGTTCCAGCGCCCACGAAGAGTAACTGTGAGGACTTACAGTGTTGTGGCACCAGCACCACCACCACCAAAGGCCCAATTTTTCTGCCTTTGTTCAACAAAGGCATGTAATTACAATTCTTGATATAATAGTTCACAGAAGGGCATTCCAGCGCCCACCAAGAGTAAATGTGAGGGCTTACAATCTTGTGGCAACACCTAAGGCCCAAATTTCTGCAGAGTACATAGGGCAGGGCCCTACTTTCAAACATCCGAGTTTCAAACGACTCCTACTTACAAACAGAAGGAAGTGAGAGGAAATCGACCACTAGGAAGGGAAATTCTCTCCTGTAAGAGTTAATATGGGAAAAAGGTGTCTCCTCTCCACTAAAGCTTTATCACCAATCCTTGTTTCACTAAAAAAAACCAAATTTTCAAAATCCAGTTGTCATTGGGACAGAATGTGAGGTGAAATCTTCTGAACAGGTGCACAGACAGCGAAACAAATGTTACAGGGATGATGACCCTTCCCTATGTTTTCCAAAAAGCTTAAAAATAGATTTTTTGGCTGGAGCTACACTTTAAAAATGTACCAGTTCAAAATTACAAACAGATTCTACTTAAGAACAAACTGTGATAGCAGGAAGGTAAAGTCACCTGGTTGCATCCAGGGGGTAGATATATTTCGCCCAGATTCAGGCTTTACGCCGACTTATACAACTAGGTGGAGAGTTGTATAAGCCCAGCTGAGGCTAGTGGGCTCATGGATGACTCATACCTCTAGGGAGAGTGTGGGGCGTCGTGCAGACAGGGAGTTGATGAGACCAGCTGAAGCTTGTCAGCTCATTTAGGCCTCTATAAGAACTCCCAGCTTCATTAGATGTTAGCTCATGCCTGGACCCAGACCTGTGTGGACTGTCTAGGGAGAGTGAACCCCTGTGCGGTGAGACAAAGCCTGTGTGGCTATTTGCTTGGACATTTAAAACCAGGGACTTAGGGACTAGGACAGCACTAGGCTGATCCCAGTTGTTAGTTAGGAAACCTGTATGTTTAGTCAGAGGTCAAGTTGACCAGGATTTATTTTGTTTATGTTTCTTTTGCTTTGCTGTGTTTTGTCACTGTAAATAGAAAATAAACCGCACCTTTTTGATTTTGAAAACCACAACCTCCGTTTGCTGGGCCTGTTTTTGTGTGGGGAGCCCATCTCGGGGGTCACACACACCCGCTGCCGAGCTAACCCCCTCACAGTTGGTGGAGAACCAGTGGCAGTTTTTTTTTAAGCCAGCATGGAGGAGATACTGAAGCAGCTGGCTCTAGCAAATGCCAATCAACAGCAGACAAATGCAGGTTTGCAAAAGAGCCTTGCAGCTCATCAACAGAGCCCTGCAGCTCAACCACAGAACTTCGCAGCCCAGCAGCAAGCTCATCAACAGAGCCTTGCAGCCCAGCAGCAGACAAACGCAACTTTGCAACAGAGTCTGGAGGCTCAGCAACAAGCCCAGCAGCAATCTGAGGCCCGCTTCATAGACCTGTTGCAGAAGCAAGAGCAGAGACTACAACAACAGATGGAAGCAGTAATGCAGCAACGTCCGCAGACCAGTGAGGAAAGCCGTCCCACTAATACCGCGTCCTTTGGGGTGAGTCGTTTATTGACAAAAATGACTGGAGAGGATGATCCAGAGGTATTTTTGACCACATTTGAAAGGACCGCTGAAAGAGAAAAGTGGCCTGAGGAGCAGTGGGCTGGACTGGTGGCTCCTCTGTTAACTGGTGAATCGCAGAAAGCTTACTATGACCTAGAGCCTAACCAAGCAAAAGACTATGTGATGCTAAAAGCTGAAATATTGGCAAGGCTGGGTGTCACCCAGGCTGTCCGGGCTCAGCGTATGCATAACTGGACTTTCCAGCTTGGAAAACCCCCCAGGTCTCAAATGTATGATCTCATTCACCTGAGCAGAAAGTGGCTACAGCCAGAGACTTTGTCCGCACCAAAGATTGTGGAACGTGTTGTAATGGATCGGTTTTTGAGAGCTCTTCCTACTGCCATCCAAAAGTGGGTAAGCCATGGAGACCCAGAGACGGCCGATGGTCTTGTGGATCGTGTGGAGAAATACTTGGCTACAGAGAACCTGACGGCCTCTTCCAGAGACACTCGGACTTTCCACCCTAAGACCAGACCATCCCCAGGGGCGGATAAGAGGATTCCAAGGGGTGAGGGTGGAGAGAGTGAGAGGGTGGGAGCTCTACCCCAAGTTTGGCGAGAACAGCCTGGGAAATCAGCGGCTCAAGAGGCCGCAAGAAGGATCGTTTGCTACCGCTGCCGGCAAGCGGGACATATTGCAGCCAATTGCCCGGTTGTGGAGGAACCCATGCAGTGTGACTTTCTGACGGGCAGACGTCAGTCGCTGTGTGCGACAGTCGCATGCACTGCCATTCGAGGAACTGAGAAACATTTATGCAAAATGTGTGTTAATGGTAGAAATGTTGTGGTATTGCTGGATTCAGGTAGCCTTGTGACCCTGATAAAGGCTGAGTTAGTTAAAACAGAGGTCTCTGGGAATAGCAAGGTAGCTGTTATTTGTGTGCATGGGGACACCCGAGAGTATCCAGTGACTACAGTGTGTTTCGAGACCCCCAAAGGTACCCTCTCTCATCCAGTGGGCTTAGTATCTCAGTTACCGCATGACGCCATTGTGGGAAGGGATTTTCCGAAGTTCTGGGAACTGTGGGATGATCCTGAGCCCCCCACTGGTGCCCCTATGTACCAGGAATGTGATAGCCAGAACTCCCCTGAGAGTGGTGAGGACTCTCCGGAATTTCCCTTATCAGTATTGGCAGGGGAGACTCAAGAAACTGGAGAGGAGCCCACCTCCTCAGACGAAAACCTACCGTCTGTGGAGTTTTCTGATCTTGAGGTTCACAGGGAAAACTTTGCCACAGAACAGTTGAAAGACCCCGCCCTAATAAAGGCACGGGAAAACGTAGTGAAAATAGATGGCGAGTTAGTGAACCCAGATAATACCTGCACTTACCCATACTTCAGCGTAGAGAAGGACCTACTGTATCGGGTGGCAAAAAGGGCAGAAGAAACCGTTGAGCAGCTTGTGGTGCCCAAACCTTACAGGAAGTTGGTGTTGGAGTTGGCCCATGGGCACATTCTTGGAGGTCATCTGGGGACAGAGAAAACCCGAGAGAGGGTATTACAGAGATTCTATTGGCCGGGGGTGATGAAGGACATAGAAAATTATTGTTCCTCCTGCCCTGTGTGTCAGAGGTCGGCCCCGATGCCACATTTCCGTAGCCCGCTGGTCCCTCTACCCATCATTGAGGTCCCGTTTGAGAGGATCGCCATGGATTTGGTAGGTCCTATAATCAAGTCCGCTAGGGGGCACCAGTACATATTAGTTATAATGGACTATGCCACCCGTTATCCAGAAGCGATCCCTCTCCGAAATACCTCGGCCAAAACCATAGCCAAAGAGCTATCTCTTGTGTTTAGCCGGGTGGGTATTTGTAAAGAACTGCTTACGGACCAAGGTACACCCTTTATGTCCCGGGTTATGAAGGAGCTGTGTAAATTGTTCAAAGTGACGCAATTACGTACATCTGTGTATCACCCCCAAACCGATGGGCTGGTTGAAAGATTCAACAAAACCCTAAAACAAATGTTGAAGAAAGTGGTGGATAGAGATGGAAAGGATTGGGACTGTCTACTTCCTTATCTGATGTTTGCTATTAGGGAGGTGCCCCAATCCTCTACGGGATTCTCCCCCTTTGAGTTACTGTATGGGAGACACCCAAGAGGGCTGTTGGATATTGCCAAGGAAACTTGGGAAAGTGAGAGTTCTCCCCACAGGAGTGTGATTGAGCATGTCGCCCTGATGCAAGACCGAATTGCACAGGTAATGCCCATCGTGAAGGAACATTTGGCCCAAGCGCAGTTAGCACAGCAGAGAGTGTACAACCGTGGAGCCAAGACCCGTACCTTTTCCCCGGGGGATAGGATACTGGTACTTGTCCCTACGGTTGAAAGTAAATTCCTTGCCAAATGGCAAGGCCCCTACGAGATAATGGAAAAAGTGAGCGAAGTGAATTACAAGGTCAGACAACCAGGAAGGCGAAAGCCCGAACAGATCTATCACGTTAATCTGTTGAAAGCCTGGAGGGATAGAGAGTCCCTAGTCGCAGACACTTGGTCACCAGCTCAAACTGGTTGCGTGATTCCTGAGGTTGGAATAGCAGCCACCTTGTCACAACCCCAACAACAGGAGGTTAAGGAGTTTGTGCTTCGCAACAAGGAGGTATTCTCTGAGCTGCCGGGACAAACATCTGGGGTAGAGCATGACATCATTACCCCGCCCGGTGAAAGGGTGAAGTTAAAACCCTATCGGATCCCAGAGGCCCGACGGGAGGCAATACGGGAGGAAGTACAGAAAATGCTGAACTTAGGGGTGATAGAGGAGTCCCAAAGTGATTGGTCTAGTCCCATTGTGTTGGTGCCTAAACCGGATGGGAGCTGGCGATTTTGTAACGATTTTCGTCAGTTGAACAAAGTTACAAAATTTGACACCTACCCCATGCCACGTATAGATGAGTTGATCGACCGGCTGGGAACAGCCCGATACATGACGACTCTTGACCTCACAAAAGGGTATTGGCAAATCCCCCTGGCCAAGTCGGCCAAAGAGAAAACCGCATTTGTAACCCCAGACGGGGCGTTCCAATATAAAAGAATGCCGTTCGGGTTACAGAATGCGCCGGCCACATTTCAGCGGAAAATGGACCAGATGCTGAGGCCCCATCGGAAGTATGCTGCGGCTTACCTGGATGACGTAATTGTCCATAGCACAGATTGGGCCTCACATCTGCCAAAAGTGCAAGCAGTCCTGGACTCTGTTCGGGAAGCGGGGTTTACGGCTAACCCCAAGAAGTGTACCATTGGGCAGGAGGAGGCCAAATATCTTGGGTACACCATTGGGAGGGGAGTAATAAAACCCCAACTCAACAAAGTCGAGGCCATCCAGAGTTGGCCACGTCTCAACAGCAAGAAGCAGGTACGAGCCTTTCTGGGAATCGCTGGGTATTATCGGCGATTCATTCCCCACTTTGCTTCTAAGGCTGTGCCCCTAACCAACCTGACGAAGGGGAAAGGGTCGGTCATGATTAAATGGACCCCCGAGGCTGAGGCAGCATTCCAATTCTTGAAACAAGCCTTATGTAGCCAGCCAGTGTTGTACTCACCCGACTTCTCTAAAGACTTTGTCGTACAAAGTGATGCGTCAGATGTGGGGTTAGGAGCAGTATTGTCCCAGGTCTGGAACGGGGAAGAGCACCCAGTCATTTACCTCAGCAGGAAGTTGAAGTCCCATGAGGTAAATTACGCCACCGTTGAAAAGGAGTGTTTAGCGGTGAAGTGGGCTCTAGATTCCCTTCGGTACTACCTGCTAGGTAGGCACTTTGACATGGTTACGGATCACGCTCCGTTAAAGTGGATGGCTCAAAACAAGGAAACAAATAGAAGAGTGAATAGGTGGTTCCTGGCCCTCCAGGAATTCAACTTCACAGTAAAGCATCGCCCTGGCGTTCAAATGGGGAATGTGGATGCTTTGTCTCGAGTACATGAATGCCTGATTGCTGGTGTTCCAACCCCGAGGTTAAAACAAGAGGGGGGGTATGTGATAGCAGGAAGGTAAAGTCACCTGGTTGCATCCAGGGGGGTAGATATATTTCGCCCAGATTCAGGCTTTACGCCGACTTATACAACTAGGTGGAGAGTTGTATAAGCCCAGCTGAGGCTAGTGGGCTCATGGATGACTCATACCTCTAGGGAGAGTGTGGGGCGTCGTGCAGACAGGGAGTTGATGAGACCAGCTGAAGCTTGTCAGCTCATTTAGGCCTCTATAAGAACTCCCAGCTTCATTAGATGTTAGCTCATGCCTGGACCCAGACCTGTGTGGACTGTCTAGGGAGAGTGAACCCCTGTGCGGTGAGACAAAGCCTGTGTGGCTATTTGCTTGGACATTTAAAACCAGGGACTTAGGGACTAGGACAGCACTAGGCTGATCCCAGTTGTTAGTTAGGAAACCTGTATGTTTAGTCAGAGGTCAAGTTGACCAGGATTTATTTTGTTTATGTTTCTTTTGCTTTGCTGTGTTTTGTCACTGTAAATAGAAAATAAACCGCACCTTTTTGATTTTGAAAACCACAACCTCCGTTTGCTGGGCCTGTTTTTGTGTGGGGAGCCCATCTCGGGGGTCACACACACCCGCTGCCGAGCTAACCCCCTCACAAAACCTACAATCCCTGTCTTGTTTGCACCGCCTGTATACTGCTGTTCAGAGTATATAGGGCCTTTTAATAATTTGGGTGCGGGGTTCCCCTTAATATCCATACAAGACCCAAAGGGGCTGGTAATGGGCTGGGGGGGGGAGGGGGGTATCCATGCCATTTTCCTCAATGATTTTCATCCATATTGCCGAGACCAGACATTACATTAAAGCTGCAAGCAGTTTTTAATGATTTTTATTTCTTTAGAATTGTCATTTTGTGCAGGGACTGTTCTAAACACGGGAAACACGCGCCACTTCACAGGCATACTATAGATACCCCCCAGGTACGATATTTAAAGGAATATTTCACTTTTATTTTTTCACTTTAAGCATCATTAAAATCACTGCTCCCGAAAAAACTGCAGTTTTGAAAAAAAAAATTTGCATTGATACATGTACCCTGGGGCAGGACCCGGGTCCCCAAACCCTTTTTAGGACATTAACTTCAATATTAGCCTTTAAAATTCGCACTTTTGATTTCTCACGTTCGAGTCCCACAGACTTTAACGGGGTTCGAAAGTTCGTGCGAACTTTCGGTCTGTTCGCAGGTTCTGGTGCGAACCGAAACGGGGGGTGTTCGGCTCATCCCTACTGGTGAGGTGGTATGCTTTGGATCATGAGCAGTTCTTTTCCTTCTCCATACTCTTCTCTTCCCATCACTCTGGTACAAGTTGATCTTGGTCTCATCTGTCCATAGGATGTTGTTCCAGAACTGTGAAGGCTTTTTTAGATGTTGTTTGGCAAACTCTAATCTGGCCTTCCTGTTTTTGAGGCTCACCAATGGTTTACATCTTGTGGTGAACCCTCTGTATTCACTCTGGTGAAGTCTTCTCTTGATTGTTGACTTTGACACACATACACCTACCTCCTGGAGAGTGTTCTTGATCTGGCCAACTGTTGTGAAGGGTGTTTTCTTCACCAGAGAAATAATTCTTCGGTCATCCACCACAGTTGTTTTCCGTGGTCTTCCGGGTCTTTTGGTGTTGCTGAGCTCATCGGTGCGTTTTTTCTTTTTAAGGATGTTCCAAACAGTTGATTTGGCCACACCTAATGTTTTTGCTATCTCTCTGATGAGTTTGTTTTGTTTTTTCAGCCTAATGATGGCTTGCTTCACTGATAGTGACAGCTCTTTGGATCTCATATTAAGAGTTGACAGCAACAGATTCCAAATGCAAATAGCACACTTGAAATTAACTCTGGACCTTTTATCTGCTCCTTGTAAATGGGATAATGAGGGAATAACACACACCTGGCCATGGAAGAGCTGAGCAGCCAATTGTCCCATTACTTTTTGGTCCCTTAAAAAGTGGGAGGCACATATACAAACTGTTGTAATTCCTACACCGTTCACCGGATTTGGATGTAAATACCCTCAAATTAAAGCTGAAAGTCTGCAGTTAAAGCACATCTTTTTCGTTTCATTTCAAATCCATTGTGGTGGTGTATAGAGCCAAAAAGATTAGAATTGTATCGATGTCCCAATATTTATGGACCTGACTGTATACTGCATTAAACGTGCACTAACGCACTAGAAATATACTGCATTAAACAGCACGTAACGCACTGAAATATACTGCGGTAAACGTGCACTAGCGCACAGAAATAAACTTGCAGTAACGCACTGAATTATACTGCATTAAACGAAAGGTAACACACTGAAATATAAGTTGTTAAACTTGCAGTAATGCACTGAAATATACTGTGTTAAACATGCACTAATGCACAGAAATATACTGTGTTAAATGGCACGTAACACATTGAAATATACGGCGTTAAACTTACAGTAACTCAATGAAATATACTGTGTTAAACTTGCAGTAGCGCACTGAATGTCTGAAGATGGTGTGCCTGGCCGGGAAAAGTAACAGATGGACCACAACAACTAGCAGCCCCTACAGGGGTAATGCTACACTTGTGACAGTGTGCACTTGACATCAGGTTATTTGTGCTTCTTGTTTTTGTTTTTAAAGCAACTATGCCTTCAGTATACAGTCATACAACCTGTGCCTGGGAGGAGAAAAAGATGTGTTGACAAATATTTTCTGGCATAGTTATGCTGGCTACATATTTTCACGTGTTTATGATATAAATTAATTTATTAAAAAAAACTTCCATTAGATTAAATAGAGGAGGGGTTGCAGTGTAAATAGTTTGGACAACGTAGGGCCACCGCTAAACTTGGAGGTATAGTGCAGCTAGTTTTTGCAACTCATGCCCACTGCAGTCTATAGCTGCACTGTCCAGCCCCTATACAATATTTGTACCTAATAATATAATAATAAACTGTCATTTTTATTTTAAGATAAAACTAGTCTTGTCTGTCCCTCTTATATTGTGGCTTAACCAAGCTGCTTACATACTGTACAACCACTGAACAATATTTATGCCGATCGTATCTCAAACAATATACTCTATTGAAAGACAATACCTGCCTTGTCTCTTATTTCTACAAATATATACCTGAAGTCTATATTTTAAATATTTTGTGAATAATTGGGGATGCCAGGGTAGGAGGGGTTTAAGGGAATGTGAGTGAAGTATTTTTGTGTATTTTGTTATGACATTTCATTAACCTTCGGTCGACCAGCTTTTTTTTTTGTACCACCTTGCACCGCCAGGGTCCAATGGGCTCTGTACTATAGTTTGGTACATATAATGAATAAATGTTGGTACATATAAGTGTAGTACCCTGCTCCCAACGAGTGGGCGGTTTGTGTTAAAATGATAGTTGTCTGAGCAATAGTTTGGCTCAGAAGAATTGTGTTACAAATTATACTCTGTTTCAGTTCAGCTGGTTGCATGATTTTCCTCCTGGCAGTGGGTGTTGCTGTCACCCCTGGTCAGGATAGGAAAGGCAACATGCTGAATGCATTGGGTATCTCTTTCCAGAAGCGGCTCAGGGGCGTGGTCAACCCGCTGTGCATTCTGGGAGAGGGTACTTAAGAGACAGACACCATTTTGTGGTGGGCGCCACCTGCCCGATCCCGACCTGAGGGCCCTCATGGCCTCGGGGAGGTGCTGGCAGTTTCTTCCTCGGGGCCATGTTGGCCTGAGGCTCTGTTACTGAGATGTAGGCCCAGGAGTTACTGGGGTCTACCGATCCGGGAATGATCCTGTGTCACCTTGCCTACCGGAAGGGACCAAGCAATTGAGGACTCAATTGGAGGATGCAACCGGATCATAATCTACCTCACAGTGCTGCCAGAATGGCTGGAAGATCCTGGCACTGAGAGCTGTGTTCTTTATTTCCGAAGGTAACCCAGGGAAGGGTTTCACCAAGTCTGTGGCAGAGACTGTTCTATTTTCACCAAGTCTGTGGCAGAGACTGTTCTATTTTCACAAAGTCTGTGGCAGAGAATATATGTGATCGAGCTACGCATCGGTTGCTAGGCCGGTGAGATTGGGCCTATCTGGTGTTTGCTGAGTCCAGCGTGGAGACAGTTGCTCCTCTGAACCGAGGAAAATTCCTGTGATCCGCAACTAAGGTACCTGAGTCCTCCCCATCCCTTCAACCCCCTCTGTTGGAATATTTATTCAATAAAACTCTTGAAAGAGACTTTGTGTTGGTGCAAACTTCTTCTGGACAACTCTTCAAGGAGAACTCCTGAGATGATCATACGGAACAGTAAGGTAACAGCAGGCCCAAATTTAAACCAGCAGCTCCTACGGGGGTAGTGCTACATGTGGGGGCTCGAGTCCGGGATTTGCCATTACCTCTCGCAACTAAAATAGACTGTTCATTTGGGGACCTATTCTACAGAGGGAGAAGAATTGTGCTAAAACGGGGAAGAAATTGTGATCACTACGGGGGTAGTGCTACATACAAGGAATAAAAGTTTTAGTATAATTATTTTTATTGTGAAACAAATTATGCATTTTGATTATAATTTTAGCTTGTAAAATATTGAATAACCATGAAATACTAAACAATGCTTACTCATTTGTTGATGATAAAATGTAGTCTCCATATTTTGAGCACTAACTGTCTTATATTATATTGTACAAAATTCACGATAAAAATGATAACGAAATTGTCAATTGCGAGAAATATGAAATTTGTAGGTGTAGGGCATAGGTAGTTAGAAAAGTTATGCTAATATGATGAAACATTTTTTTGCACACACAACACACTGTTCGAGTTTTTCTGTCTTCGCTGTGAGGGCACATACTGCAACATGCTTTCTTTCTTGGTGGTTATTCTGAGGTAGAAGTTTGAGTAACGTCAGGCACCTCAGATACTCCAGTCAGTGCTTCCCCAAGATGTGTGAGGAAAACCTTCCTTTTGTGTGATTTACTTGCATTCCAGTCTGGTTTTAGCGACACCTAGATGATGTAGGCGTTGATAGCACTAACATTCAACACGTTATAAAATATAACCATTGGCCAACTTCTGGTCATTCGTTTAGTACTGTAAGTACAAACCATCTGATCAAACATATCGACACCTCCTTTTGTCTCATTGTATGACTGAATTATCTCAGTTTTTTTGTCTTCTCGGTATTGAACTGTAGGTTGAGAATGCATAGAGCTCAAGAGGGTAACAACTTTGTTTTTCTTGGGACAGTATGATGCAATCATCACGTCTTTCTGGAAACCAAAACAGAGTAGACATTTCGGAATTTTGTGGTCACAATCCTTGGGGCAGTCCTTTTTTGTTTTTACAAATTGTTTCATCTCCAGTAATTTTTTAGTGATGTTTTTAGTGATGTTTCTTCCAGAATGTAACATTCCTTGAGCCAAATCCATTACCACTCGCTCCTCCTGATTCACTTCCCTTCTTTGGTCTTGACATTTCCCAGTGTACACCTGCATAGTAAATAGTTCTATTCGCAGATGAATATGGCAAATCAGTTTGGGAGGTAGGTGCTATGACGGTGCTATCATCAGAATCCGAGTTGTCTTCTACAAGGATGTAATTTATTTTGTTTTCATCATCCGATTTCTCGTAATCTGATGCATGTTGATCTTCTTCAGAATCTGAATTCAACAAACTAAGTATTTTTTCATTACTGAGGCATTTGCGAGCCATGATGAAACTACACCACCAAATCAAGAAAGCATAACAAATCTTCAAAAGCTAAGAAAGCAAACCCTTAGGCCCCATGCACAGGAGACGCCGGTGCAAACTCTGCTGAACGCATGTTTTGAAGGCTAAAACCAGCCCTTAGAAACGCCCGTTTTTCCGCAATTGCAGCCGAGTTTAGCGGCGTTTTACAGCGTTTGCGTCTATAAGCGTTTAGTTAAGAAACATCATTAGACCCTCCCTAAGCTCAAAAAACAGTATTATTTAACCATTTAAGCCATTTTGTGGGACCAGAGTGAGTAGCAGCAGCTAAGAGAGCAGCAGTGTACTTGTATTGAGCATGTCACTTGCCACATCACCTGCCACAAGCTGTGGATTGTCCACTCGCCACGTCACCTGCCACAAGTTGTGGATTGTCCACCTGGCCACGTCACCTGCTGCAAGTTGTGAACTGTCCACTTGCCACGTCACCTGTCACGTCACCTGGCCACGTCACCTGCCACAAGTTGTGAATTGTCCACTTGCCACATCACCTGCCATGTCACCTGGCCACGTCACCTGCCACAAGGTGTGGATTGTCCACTGGCCACGTCACCTGGCCCCATCACCTGCCACGTCACCTGGCCACATCACCTGCCACAAGTTGTGGATTGTCTACTTGCCACATCACCTGGCCACGTCACCTGGCCATGTCACTTGCCACGTCACCTGCCACGTCACCTGGCCACGTCACCTGCCACAAGTTGTGGATTGTCCACTTGCCACGTCACCTGGCCACGTCACCTGCCACAGCACCTGGCCACGTCACCTGCCACAAGTTATGGATTGTCCACTGGCCACATCACCTGGCCACGTTACCTGCCACGTCACCTGGCTACTTCACCTGCCACAAGTTGTGGATTGTCCACTTGCCACGTCACCTGGCCACGTCACCTGCCACAAGTTGTGGATTGTCCACTGGCCACGTCACCTGGCCACGTCACCTGCTACGTCACCTGGCCACGTCACCTGCCACAAGTTGTGGATTGTCCACTTGCCACATCACCTGGCCACATCACCTGCCACGTCACCTGCCACAAGTTGTGAATTGTCCACTTGCCACGTCACTTGGCCACGTCACCTCCCACAAGTTGTGGATTGTCCACTTGCCACATCACCTGGCCACATCACCTGCCACGTCACCTGGCCACGTCACCTGCCACAAGTTGTGGATTGTCCACTGGCCACGTCACCTGCCACAAGTTGGGGATTGTCCACTTGCCATGTCACCTGGCCACGTCACCTGGCCACGTCACCTGCCACAAGTTACAGAAATTTTGAGCATAGCCTCATGTAAACAAATTAATAATCTTAATAGCGTACCATCATCCAGGTTAATATAGAGAAACAAAAAGGGTGGGGGCAAAGGGACCAGGGACAGTGGCTGATGCTGACCCTATAACATTCCCTACCCCTAGGGTTGATGGACTGTCTTGGTATGATAAAAACAACATACATATTATGTAAAAGGAAATTTATTACATATAAAATTATACAATTAGTAAATTGTTAAAATTTTTAAAACAGAAGCTCAGGGTTCCCTCAAGCATTATCTGTTATTGCAACTGTATGGAGTGGTCTGGGTCTTGACTAGTTTTGCGGTATAACCGCTTCCCCAGGAGGACCACTCTATAAAACAGACAATACAGTAAAGCAAACATAAATGATTCGACATAAGAAATACAGCATATGAAAAAAATAATAAAAATGATAGAGTAATTGGCTTACCCGGTAATGGGTGGTCATGTGCGGCACCAAACCACCCGAACAAAGTACCCCGCGCTGCGGACATGGGGGATTGTGCGGAGATCTCTAAATAGGCATAATATGGGTAAGGAGTAGTGGACACTTGTAGAATAGGGGGGGGTAGGACACCTGTGAGGAAGAGATGAAGAGTGAGGAAGGGGGAGAGAGAAGGGGGAAAAAAGGAAAGAAAAGGGAAGGGGGGAAAAGGAGAGCGAGTGAGGAAAGGAGGGGAAGAGGAAACCGGGAGGGGAAGCGAGGAAGAAGATGGGGGGGGGGGAAATTGGGGGGGGGATTTAATGTTTTTTTACTTAACTTTTTTCATCACATAGGGAACAAAAAGTTCTCTTTAATGAGACATTGAGGGTCTAAAAGTCATTGGGTGTCTCACTGAATGTTATGTAATGCAGATTGCATTGCATTATTCCAAGGAGACCCAGAAGTGACGTCACATTGCTTATGGGTCACCAACAAAAAGGGGGAAGAGCTTCCTCTCCCCTACCTGGTGGCACATACTATGCTGGTTCTGGATGTTATCAATGGGTCCTTGATAACATCAGATTGGACGTAACGCGTTGTATTGCGTTTGTTAAAAATATGATTTTTATTATATTAATCAGACATTAATGGGACAATTTTGTAATAGTGAGTTGGTCAGATTACCTATCAGCATTTTGTTAGAGTAGATTTCTCAAACAAATGACAATGGGATTAGATACCATTGTTGTATTTAGTACATTACCTGTATTCAGTAAACAAGTAAGGCATTACTTGTTTAGATTTCTTTCAGCTCTCAAACTAAAAGAATTACAGTTTAGATTACAGGTTTCGTTTTGAGTAGACAATAGGTAGATAGCATTGTTGTATTCAATGCTATTGTTGAAATACAGCTACAGCTATGTTTTCTGTTTGGTAACAATGGTAAACAGCACACATAAAAACAGGGCATAAGCTAGGACACAGGACACACATCATGTTGCTGTAAGAGAGGAGAAGCCACTCATCATAAGAAGAAGATGCCTGGTCTCAACAATGAAGATCATGAACATAGCGTAATCAAAGTTAAGTAACCTTTAAATGTAATGTATTTGTACTGTTATAGACCATAGGCTGTTCTATTTTCTAGGCATTTTGCTTGTTATAGAAATCTGTCAGTCTTGTAGTATATTCCTAATATTGTAATAGTTTTGTATGTACAGCATCTTGTATAGTAAAAGCACATTTACACACTGCAGAAGTCTCAGCTTCCTTGTTATACCACAGAGTAACCTTGCTAGATAGACGCAAGCGAAACACGCGTTGGGGTGGGGTTTCTAGTGCTGACGTCTTACCGCTGCACGATTCCGGATCAGCAGCGGCTTTCTATGTGAGTGGTTTTAGATATTTATCAAGGGGTCCTTGATAACATCCGATTGGACAAAACGTGTCTGATGTAGCTTCTAGTGCTGATGTCATGCCACTGCACGTTCCTGGGTCAGCAACGGCTTTCTATGTGTAGCCCACTCTACCATAGGTAGGTGCTAGAAGTGAGGATTTTTGTGTGGTAGCTGCCAGGCAGGTACATTTGGGCAGGACTATGCTTCAGGCTAGGCCTGCTTGTTTTGATCTGGGGGCAGGGAGTGGTTAGTGTAGCAGTGGGTGTGACCACCTGTGCTTCAGTTCTTGTGCGCCTCCCCTGCTTCCAGTGAGAATGTTCTGGAAGAGGGGCAGGGCCGGGAGCTGGAGTGACAGGGAGCTCATGCGAGGAGCCCTGACCAACCCCCAACTGGAATTGGCAGGGGGCAGGCCTCCCATATAAGCTCAGGTCCAGCCCATTGGAGGGGAGTTGTCAGCTGAGAGACGTAAAGAATGGAGTGCACAGCAGGAGGCCCATCCCCATCTGGGGGGGGGGGTGCGCGCCTTGGCGGAGGATTCGGGGAGCTGGGAGGGAGCCTCATCCTTACACGGTCATGGAAGAGGTGTCCTGGAACAGAGAGGCTGGAGAAGTGATTGGAACGCATGTCCGGTTAAGTTCTTCATCGTGGATTCAGGGCAGGAGAAGGTCGGTGGGTGTGGCACAGTGAATATCTGGAGGAGGCATTCCAGGGGAGCTGGGTGGGAGGCCAGAGGAGAGACTGTGGGGTTTTGTGTCAAATCAATGTGGCCTGCAGGCACAGGATTTGCAAGTCGGGCTAGCTGGGATCAGTAGTCCACCAACTAATAAAAGCCGCTAAACTACTAGGCCGCAAGAAGGGGTACTGCAGGCCCCTGGCCTATCAACAGTTCAGCAAGTCAGCAAGCATATAGGACTATTTTGAGTAATCCTTTATGTAAAGTGAAGATGATGAGGCGGAAAGACTAATAGTTCACAGTGAAGTTTTGTGCAGGAGGAGAGGAGTCCTGGGAGCAACAGTCTGTAGGAGTTGATGCAGAGGAGGAGCAACAGTCTGCAGGAGTTTATGGAGGGGAAGTGACTGTGATTATTAGAGTCTATCGGTTCTTCAAAAGCTCAATTCTTTCAACCAATTCATTAAATATGATGGCAAAGTGATCTGTTCTATGGGCATCCCATATCCCTTTTCCCCAACCAAGTTATATCCACCCAAATAAACAAAAACAAAGCAAATGACTGTTCATTGTCTCTGAGAGTGATATATGGAGGTTTGGCAGCAGGGTGATATGGTGAATGTTAGTAACTAGTAGCAACCATCCGCTACATATGTGAGTGTTTTTACCTATTTGTACTTGTCTAGTTGTGATTTTATACTATTTCAATAAAATACTGCACTATTGGACATCACTTTTGGCTTGTGGAGAGCTTTGTCTGTCCTTGGTGTTGATCAGAAGGTACCATGAAATGTGTTTTGCTGCACTTGCTCCAGAGTACACCCTTTGGAGTCACAAGCATTTTTGCTGTTGTAATGACAGCCATATGTTTCACCGATTAGTGTTGAATTCACAAGTTGCTGGTTGGTTTCTTGAGCACTTTGGCAAGAGCAAGCATGTCTTTGGAGGTGGATGGTCATTTCTACCAAATAAAATTAAAATATTTTTACTTCATTTTAATAATATCTAATTGATCTGCAGCTATTGACCATATAGCATTTTTACCCCCCCCCCTTTCTTTGTGTGCCACCTCCGTTTTAAGTTTATCATCTATCTAAATAAGCCATATACCTTACAGCCATGGAGTTAATGAAGGTATAGATAAAACACCAAAGACTAGTTCATATTAAGTTATGTTTTGTTTCCCGCAAACATAAACTTGACAGTCGAGTATTCACTGTATACTAGTTTTACCTCCAAGAAAATGGTGACGCGGTTATGAATGTTTATCCACCAAAAAGATGGCCGCGCTAGATTCTATACAGCGGACCACAACAAAAATGGCGGAACACAAACTTCCGGTTTCTACAATATAAATAGTCTGTCTCAACAACCAATCAGGTTCCCCTGATGAAGTCACGAGATACGTGACGTAATGGCGTAGGGATCACGTGAGACGGACGCAGACTGGAAGTGACCGGAGGACCAGTAAGACGGCTGTTTCAAATGCTTTTTGATTTTTTTCCTATGTAAGAGTCCATTTATAGTTTTAAATAAATTCACTAATTTTAAGCTTTATTACGCTATTGGAGGCGTATTTTCTCCTTTTCCTCCCAATGTACATTACACATTATGTTGAGAGACTCGATGGCCTGGAGTAAAGCGGGAATACTTTAGGTGGACCACCATACAACATATGTCAGCAGAGGGAGAGCGGAAGAAAGTAAGAGACAATATCCCCAAAGACACCATTAACAATTGCGAGTTTTTCTATATATTAAGGTGAGAGTTCTGGGAGATTGGGCCAGGATAGAATCACAGAATAACAGTGCCCACTACACAGAAACCTATAGAGGAGGAAGCTATCCTATTTTATTACACCATTTTGGGAAATATAAGCCATATACATGTAGCGGGGTCTCTAAATTTAGGTAGGACACTCAGGTGTGTAAGTATGGGAACAATGGACCATTTGTGTTCGTGGAGGATTGGACGGTGTAATAATCTCCTTGGCCTCTGGGTGGCAGGGTACCCGTAGGCTCAAGGTAGATTGGCCGTCACAGTGCTACCCTTTTTGTCCCTTTCCGGAGATGGTGCGGCGAGGGCGGGGGACCTGCCGTGGTGTCGATGGGATGAGATAAAAGGAGGAGACGCCCTAACCATGAGGTCTTTTGGAGGATCTTCTTCACGCACCCAGGCACCTTAGGCCTGGGTGCGGGCGGTTCCGGAATTCCAGCCCAGGCGCCCTAGGCCTGACCGGAATGGAGTTGGAGTCCATCCCAGGCACCTTCAGCCTGGGGTGAGGTACTAAACCAGGAGGCCTGGGGCCCAGTAACTTCGACTGGGTCCCGCGAGGGTGGAGAAGTCCGAGGGTCCCTGAAGGGGATGGGGCTCATGTCTGAGGTGAGGAGGCCGGGGAGGTTACCCATTCGGAGAGTCTGGAGCAGCATCAACCCAGTGACGGATGGGCCTCTGGTAACTCCCTCGGAGGGACATCTTCCCCTGACAGGGGCCGCAGCGCAGCGAAGGTACTCCTATCTATGTTCTCTTGAGTCGCTGGTAGAGACTCTCAAGTTCTAAGTCCTTTCTAGCTAAGGCTATAGTAACCGCTGGCGAGATCGCAGTGGTTTAGCTGACAACCAGGATAGTGCCTCGACCTGCTCATCCCCCCGTATCAAAATGTTATCAAGTCGCAACCAGTTGACTACTGAAGCACTGTTTATTGTGAGATATGCAATAAAACAAGAGTTGGACTTTGATCGGTGTGTGGAACTCTGGTTAATGGGAGCAGAGGGAAGTGTTGGCACAGCAGGACTTGATTCTAGACAAAAGCACACAGGCCCGAGGAAATATCTGGTACTGGCCTTCACCTCACCCACAGCTATGGGGAGGACATGGGCCGTAGCGCATCTCACCCTGTCGAGTGACATACCCCTAGACAAAAGAGATGGGGTGAGGCCGCTACACGTGGGGGCTCGTCCGGAATGATGTGTGTTTTGACTTTGGAAGTAAGAATGGCTGTGTCTGGACTTTGCTGCCCGGAGGAGTTCCGTTGCAGGTCGGCCATGTGATTGGCCAAAGTGCATCCCTGCTCAAAGTCGTGGAAATTACCCTAGGACGGGAAAGGCCCATGCAGAGGAGCGAGAAGAGGGAGGAGTCCAGCCGTGTGAAGTACTACATGTGGGGGCTTTTATTGCACTGCGCCACGAGGCACCCCGTGACTGCGCAGTTCGTGGGCGGAGCGTGATGGAAGCCCGCGAAAACGTGCAAGTCGTGCGAGGAATCTGGCCATGTGGAGGAACTCACGTGGAGACTTCGGCGCGTGGTCAGTGCGTGATGGAGCAGCAGACAGTCGGGATGGCCTCAAGCTCCCTGTGGATTCCGGTTCCCTACCCCACGAAGATGACTACGTTCGCTTCTCCCCTTACAGACACGGGGATAAGACTCAGGCCCCGAGGACAGTTGGCTTTGTACTCATGCAGAGACACGGAGGCCCTCGGCGTTATCTGTCCCGGATGCTCGGGACTGGTGGTCCACCTGAAGCCATTCGGGCGTTGCGAGGCATGCAAAGAGTTCTTGTTTGAGGTGGAGCCATCCACAGTAAGGCCCCGGGCCCTTCGCCTCAACAGCCTCACAGGTACCGCTACTCCGGAAAGGGGAGATCCAGGCCTTTGCGGAGGTTCCCGTACGCACTGACCAGGGCGATGTGACTGCCCAATCAGAGACTGAGAGAGAAAAATCAGAGGATGCTGCTTCGGTCACCACAGATTCTCTGCTCCCACCTCCGAAGAGGAAAGTCGGCTTGGTGCAGGCCTCCTGTGGTCGTGGAAGAGCTTCACCCCGTCGCTTGCCTGGCCTGGATGGATCCGGTTGGAAGAGTCCTGGACATCCCAGTTCTACAAAAGGTCAAGGTGAGCCAGGGGCTGGGACTGTGGTGGTGGTTGGAGGTGTCGGGGGTCCACAGTCGGTGGAGCCCGCAAGGGAGGGTAGTACCACGTCTACCAGAGACTACCTTCCCGCTGAGATGTATGACACTTCCGACCTAGAGTCACTGTCGGATTGTGGAGATGACGGTGAGATCGATGAACTGTTTCACCAGAAGGGCTGGGACAAACGCCCGTTACCTATGTTACGTGCACCACATGATTCCCCTATGTCAATAGGAGACAGCACGCCCCGGGTACAGGCCCCGGAGTCTACGAGGAAGCCTAGTCCTCAAATTACCTTCCCACAATCTACAACATCGCCCGTCTTGGTGACGGGGATGCAACGCGCATCACTACGAGCACCGAGAGAAAAGTCATCAGAGATAGTGAAAGTACCTCGGCACCCGGAGGCCATCGTTCAACCCAGAGAAGGTGAGCGGGATGCCATGCCTCCTTTGGCCAGATTGCAACGACTTTTCTCACAGAGAGTCGCCCGTGAGTATGGGTGGGAATATCCCTACTTGCCTCGGGACTTACTTTTTGAAGTTGAGGTCATACGCCAGAGATGGTATGACGAATTTGTTTGCGAAAAACTTAACCACTTAAGCCCCGGACCATTTGGTAGCTAGAGGACCAGAGGTGAATTCAGAATTTTGCACTGCGCTGCTTTAACTGTAAATTGTGCGGACATGCAATGTTGTACTGAAACGAAATTTGCGTCCTTTTCTTCCCACAAATAGAGCTTTCTTTTAATGGTATTTGATTGCCTCTGCGATTTTTATTTTTTGCGAGATAAACGGAAAAAGACCGAAAATTTTGAAAAAAAATGATATTTTCTACTTTTTGTTATAAGAAAAATCGAATAAACTCAATTGTAGTCATACATTTAGGCCAAAATGTATTCAACCACATGTCTTTAGTAAAAAAAATGTCAATAAGCGTATATTTATTGGTTTGCGCAAAAGTTATAGCGTCTACAAACTAGGGTACATTTTCTGGAATTTACACAGCTTTTAATTTATGACTGCCTATCTCATTTCTTGAGGTGCTAAAATGGCAGGGCAGTACAAAACCCCCCCAAATGACCCCATTTTGGAAAGTAGACACCCCAGGGAAATTGCTGAGAGGCATGTTGAGCCCATTGAATATTTTTTTTTTTGTCCCAAGTGATTGAATAATGACAAAAAAAAAAAAAAAAAATTACAAAAAGTTGTCACTAAATGATATATTGCTCACAAATGCCATGGTTATATGTGGAATTGCACCCCAAAATACATTCTGCTGCTTCTCCTGAGTACAGGGATACCACATGTGTGGGACTTTTTAGGAGCCTAGCCGCATACGGGCCCCCGAAAACCAAGCACCGCCTTCAGGATTTCTAAGGGCGCAAATTTTTGATTTCACTCCTCACTACCTATCACAGTTTCGAAGGCCATAAAATGCCAAAATAGCACAAAACCCCCCTAAATGACCCCATTTTGGAAAGTAGACACCCCAAGCTATTTACTGAGAGGCATGATTAGTCCATGGAATATTTTATATTTTGCCACAAGTTGCAGGAATATGACAAACTTTATTTTTTTTGCACAAAGTTGTCACTAAATGATATATTGCTCACACATGCCATGGGCATATGTGAAATTACACCCCAAAATACATTCTGCTGCTTCTCCTGAGTATGGGGATACCACATGTGTGGGACTTTTTGGGAGCCTAGTCGCGTACGGGACCCCAAAAACCAAGCACCGCCTTCAAGGTTTCTAAGGGCATAAATTTTTGATTTCACTCCTCACTACCTATCACTACCTATCACAGTTTTGAAGGCCATAAAATGCCAAGATGGCACAAAACCCCCCCAAATGACCCCATTTTGGAAAGTAGACACCCCAAGCTATTTGCTTAGAGGCATGTTGAGCCCATTGAATATTTTTTTTTTGTCCCAAATGATTGAATAATGACAAAAAGAAAAAAAAAAGAAAAAATGTACAAAAAGTTGTCACTAAATGATATATTGCTCACACATGCCATGGTTATATGTGGAATTGCACCCCAAAATACATTCTGCTGCTTCTCCTGAGTACAGGGATACCACATGTGTGGGACTTTTTGGGAGCCTAGCTGGGTACGGGGCCCCAAAAACCAAGCACCGCCTTCAGGCTTTCTAAGGACGTAAATTTTTGATTTCACTCCTCACTACCTATCACAGTTTCGAAGGCCATAAAATGCCAAAATAGCACAAAATCCCCCCAAATGACCCCATTTTGGAAAGTAGACACCCCAAGGAAATTGCTGAGAGGCATGTTGAGCCCATTGAATATTTTTTTTTTTTGTCCCAAGTGATTGAATAATGACAAAAAGAAAAAAAAAATGTACAAAAAGTTGTCACTAAATGATATATTGCTCACACATGCCATGGTTATATGTGGAATTGCACCCCAAAATACATTCTGCTGCTTCTCCTGAGTACGGGGATACCACATGTGTGGGACTTTTTGGGAGCCTAGCCGCGTACGGGACCCCAAAAACCAAGCACAGCCTTCAAGGTTTCTAAGGGCATAAATTTTTGATTTCACTCTTCACTACCTATCACAGTTTTGAAGGCCATAAAATGCCAAGATAGCACAAAACCCCCCAAAATGACCCCATTTTGGAAAGTAGACACCCCAAGGAAATTGCTGAGAGGCATGTTGAGCCCATTGAATATTTTTTTTTTTGT
Source organism: Rana muscosa (assembly GCA_029206835.1). Taxonomy (NCBI): domain Eukaryota; kingdom Metazoa; phylum Chordata; class Amphibia; order Anura; family Ranidae; genus Rana; species Rana muscosa. Next base: position 228,356,011 of record CM055122.1, read on the forward strand.
CCCAAGTGATTGAATAATGACAAAAAGAAAAAAAAAAAGTACAAAAAGTTGTCGCTAAATGATATATTGCTCAAACATGCCATGGTTATATGCAGAATTGCACCCCAAAATACATTTGGTTGCTTCTCCTGAGTACGGGGATACCACATGTGTGGGACTTTTTGAGAGCCTAGCCGCGTACGGGCCCCCGAAAACCAAGCACCGCCTTCAGGATTTCTAAGGGCACAAATTTTTGATTTCACTCCTCACTACCTATCACAGTTTTGAAGGCCATAAAATGCCAAGATAGTCCAAAACCCCCACAAATGACCCCATTTTGGAAAGTAGACACCCCAAGCTATTTGCCGAGAGGCATGGTGAGTATTTTACAGCTCTCATTTGTTTTTGAAAATGAAGAAAGACATATTTTTTTTTTTTTTTTTCAATTTTTAAAACTTTGTGACAAAAAGCGAGATCTGCAAAATACTCAACATACCTCTCAGCAAATAGCTTGGGGTGTCTACTTTCCAAAATGGGGTAATTTGGGGGGGTTTTGTGCCATCTGGGCATTCTATGGCCTCCGAAACTGTGATAGGCAGTGAGGAGTAAAATCAAAAATTTACACCCATAGAAATCCTGAAGGCGGTGCTTGGTTTTCGGGGTCCTGTACGCGGCTAGGCTCCCAAAATGTCTCACACATGTGGTATCCCCGTACTCAGGAGAAGCAACAGAATGTATTTTGGGGTGCAATTCCACATATAACCATGGCATGTTTGAGCAATATATAATTTAGTGACAACTTTTTGTAAATTTTTTATTTTTTTTTATTTTTGTCATTATTCAATCACTTGGGACAAAAAAAAAAAAATATTCAATGGGCTCAACATGCCTCTCAGCAAATAGCTTGAGGTGTCTACTTTCCAAAATGGGGTCATTTGGGGGGGTTTTGAACTGTCCTGGCATTTTATGCACAACATTAGGAAGCTTATGTCACACATCATCCACTCTTCTAACCACTTGAAGACAAAGCCCTTTCTGACACTTTTTGTTTACATGAAAACATTTTTTTTTTGCAAGAAAATTATGTTGAACCCCCAAACATTATATATATTTTTAAAGCAAAGGCCCTACAGATTAAAATAGTGGGTGTTGCATTTTTTTTTCCACACAGAATTTGCGCAGCGATTTTTCAAACGCATTTTTTGGGGGAAAAACACACTTTTTTTATTTTTAATGCACTAAAAAACACTATATTGCCCAAATGTTTGATGAAATAAAAAAGATGATCTTAGGCTGAGTACATGGATACCAAACACGACATGCTTTAAAATTGCGCACAAACGCGCAGCGGCGAGAAACTACATTCATTTTTAAAAGCATTTAAAAGCCTTTACAGGTTACCACGTTGGATTTACAGAGGAGGTCTACTGCTAAAATTACTGCCCTCGATCTGACCTTCGCGATGATACCTCACATGCATGATGCAATTGCTATTTACATATGACGCTAGACTGACGCTTGCGTTCGCCTTTGCGCAAGAGCAGGGGGGGACAGCAGTGCTTTTTTTTTTTTTTTTTTTATTATTATTTATTTTACTTTTTTATTTTATTTTTAAATTGTTCCTTCCATATTTTTTTTTTTTAATCATTTTTATTGTTATCTTAGGGAATGTAAATATCCCCTATGATAGCAATAAGTAGTGACAGGTACTCTTTTTTTGAAAAAAATGGGGGGTTAGACCCTAGATCTTTCCTCTGCCCTCAAAGCATCTGACCACACCAAGATCGGTGTGATAAAATGCTTTCCCAATTTCCCAATGGTGCTGTTTATATCCGGGGGGGGGGGGGCATTCCCTCCCACTGCTTATAAAAGCAGTCCAGAGGCTAATTAGCCACTAGGATTGCTTTTACATGAAAGCCGGCCGCTGGCTGAAAAGAATGATACCTGCAGGCATCAATCTGGTATAACCATTCAAAGTCCAGCAACATACCAGTACGTTGCTGGTCCTTGTTGGACACGTATTGTAATCTTTTTTTTCATGCAGCCTGTTGGCTGAACGAAAAAAAGAGATTGATCGGTGGGTATGCCCACCATTAGAATACCTCCCTTCATCCACCCACTTCTAATGATGGGCATATATGCCGAAGCATGGGGGCATCCTCCCGCAAAAAAGTTATGCCGCGTACACACGGTCGGACTTTTCCACGGGCAAGCCTTCGTCGGAATTTCGACCGTATGTACGCGGCATAAAAGGTTATGCTGCGTACACACGGTCGAACTTTTCCACGGGCAAGCCTCCGTCGGAATTTCGACCGTATATACGCGGCATTAGGAGCAAAATCGCTCCTCCGCCCCTGCTGCCCCCATGCTTCGGCATATATGCTCTTTTTTTTAACTGTGGTGGTGAAATCACCTCCTACAGCGTTGGAGTCACGGCTTTATGTATCGTGGGAGCAAACGCTGTTGCTGTCAAGATAAATAAATCCGCGATGCAACTGAATGGCGTACCTGCTAAGCAAATGATGGTTAACATTAAAACAAAGTAACATTACAGTACAACAGTAAGACCTTACCATACCATACCTGAAAAGCAAATACCAAAACAAAACCTAGTAAAAAATAAAACATTTTTTTAACGCAACCTGTGCCTAAAATATATATATGCCGAAGCATGGGGGCATCCTCCCGCAAAAAAGTTATGCCGAACTTTTCCACGGGCAAGCCTCCGTCAGAATTTCGACCGTATATACGCGGCATTAGGAGCAAAACAGCTCCTCCTCCCCTGCTGCCCCCATGCTTCGGCATATATGCTCTTTTTTTTTAACTGTGGTGGTGAAATCACCTCCTACAGCACTGGAGTCACGGCTTTATGTATCGTGGGAGCAAACGCTGTTGCTGTCAAGATAAATAATTCCGCGCTGCAGTTGAATGGCGCACCTGAAAACAAAAAATTACATACCTGAAAAGCAAGCATGATAAAACATTGCAGAATGGAATACAGTAAAAAAGAGCAGAACAATAGAGAGAAAATAGAGAGAGAGAGAGAGAGAGAGAGAGAGAGAGAGAGAACAATAAAACTACAACTATTTTTGTTTTTTTTATTTTATATTTTTTTTGTGTTTTTGTTTTTTACGTTTTTTTTTTTCTTTTTTACACTTTTTTTTTAAACTTTAACAACTGTAATGGTTCGGGTCTCTCAAAATGTAATGGCATCTTGGGAGACCCTGTGTAAGTGTGTCCTAGTCTGTGAAATGCTGTACCCTACGCTAAAACTTCACTTTTGAGTGGTAGCGTTCAAAACATTCACCAACGCAAAGACCAGGCTTGTCAGGACAGAGTGGACAATAATAACGGGTGTCACGCCTAAATCCGCGCTTGCTACAGACACAACATCTTTTTTGGGGGGTTCGTTGGGTAGGGGTACTCGGGAGGAGATGCGTATAATGCCTCTCATGCAGCCGGCTTACTGCATTTGGTAGGGGATGGTGAGGTGCAGAACCGCCTGGATACAGGAGTTCTGTGACTATCTCATTCTGGAATTTTAGAAGAGATAAAGTCCCGCCTGAAGCTCTGTATAGCACATGAGCGTTCAGCAAAGCCAATTGAAATAAGGATAGAGACACTTTTTTGTACCAGCGTCTCGCCTTACGGTCAATTAGATACGGCGCCATCAACTGGTCGTTGAGGTCCACCCCTCCCATATTTTTGTTATATTCGTGGACACAGAGGGGTTTCTCCACAACACCAGTCGCCGTAGGAATTTGGACTGTCGTGTCTGCATGAAGGGAGGTAAGAAGGAAAACATTCTTATTGTCCCTCCACTTCATAGCGAGCAAGTTATTACACTTTACGCAGGCTCTCTCCCCCAGCCTAAGACGGGCATCTACAAGCCGCTGGGGAAAGCCCCGGCGATTAGGTCGCACGGTGCCACATGCTCCAATCTGATGATCAAACAAGTGACTAAACAGTGGCACGCTCGTGTAATAATTGTCCACATACAAGTGGTACCCCTTTCCGAATAAGTGTGACACCAAGTTCCACACTATCTTGCCAGCGCTCCCTATGTAATCCGGGCAGTTGACCGACTCAATCTGACTGTCTTTTCCCTCATAAACCATAAAGCTCCATACATAGCCTGTTGCCCTGTCACAGCACTTATAGAGCTTGACCCCGTATCTGGCACGCTTGCTGGGAAGGTACTGCTTGAAAGCCAAGCGGCCAGAAAATTTAATCAGGGACTCATCAACGCAGACAACTTGATCGGGAATAAACAAGGCTGCAAAACGTTCGTTGAAGTGGTTTATGAGGGGCCGAATTTTATAGAGCCGGTCGTATTCAGGGTCCCCACGTGGACGACAAAGTTCATTGTCGTTGAAGTGCATGAACCGCAAAATCTGCTCGTATCGTTTCCTGGGCATGGAGGCCGAGAACACGGGCATGTGGTCAATTGGGTGCGTGGACCAATAAGCACGCAATGATGGGAATTTATGTGTGCCCATGTTGAGGGAAAGGCCCAGAAAGGTCTTAAATTCGGAAACCGTAATTGGTTTCCAATCTTTGGCAATGGAAGGCAACTGGGGATTAGCGGCGATGAATTGACCAGCATATAAATTACTCTGGTCCACAATAGATCTATAGAGATCTTCCGTGAAAAACAGCGAATAATAATCGATTGGCATAAAATCAGCTGTTTCCACCTGAATACCGGGTTGGGCAGTGAATGGGGGAAGTACGGGTTCTGCAGAAGTGGTGGGGACCCAATCAGGATAGGCGAATTCTGCAGGAAGGGCACTATGGGTACGACGGGCCTGCCTTTGTCTTCTTATTGGTGGCAGCGGGACACTACTTGTGCTTGCCACCTCGCCAGCTTGAACTGCACTTATGGGACTCGCCACGTCACCACGTGATACTGCAGTGCTGGATGTACGCCCAGGCTGTACTAGGCCGCTGGTGCTTGCCAATTCACCAGAAGGAATAGCGGCGCTAGTACTCCTCTGCTCCATGATACGAGAGCCCTGCGGTTCTTGCTCCTCAACAACCTCAGAAGATCGGGATCGGGTACACCTGACCTTAGCAGGGACCTCAACTTCGTCATCAGAGCTATCTGACGTGGGGCCGCTGACGTCACTGTCTTCTACGGGAAGATATTCTGAGCCTGAATCTGACAGATACGTGACCTCCTCTTCACTATCTGTCATGCTCAGAATCTCGTAGGCCTCTTTACTAGTGTACCTTCGACTTGCCATTTTGGGCTCTAAATTTAGGGGTACACTTGTAAGATTCACAGGAAAAAAAAGCACCCGACTGTCGTCAGCAAATATATCAAACGCTACAAAAAAACTGTTAGCGGTCGCAGGGATCAGGACTGTCTCTGCGAACGCTGCAGTTATGTGTTTTGTGTTTGGTAAGTGACAGTGATCGATCGATACTGCACTTGGGTGGGCTGGGCTGGGCGGAGGGGCTAAACGCAGGTGCTAGCAGGTATCTGGGCTGATCCCGCTAACACTGCGTTTTTGGGAACCCTAAGCCGCTGGGGACGCTAGTATAGATCTGATCAGATACTATACCACTAAGGGAGGTGTATGCTTTGCGCGTGGGTGTTAGCGTTACTGGCACTAACCTAACGCTGCCTGGGGCGACGCAGACCCTCTCTGGCGCTAAAACCTAATTGATCTCACCCGCCGGGCGATCAGGGGGTTAAACCTTTATTGGGTTATATACGGCGGGTGCCCTGATGCTATAAAAAGCAAACTAACCAACCAGCGTCACCCGTAACCTTTATATGGTGATCACTGGTGAAAGGGTTAACTAGGGGCAATCAGGGGGTTAAAACCTTTATTAGGTTAAATATGGGGGTACCCGACGCTATATAAAAACCTGACGGGTTACCTAAATAACTAAATAACTAACTGGGTAACCAGTGTCACCAGTGACGCTTATACGGTGATCACTGGTGAAAGGGTTAACTCTAGGGGCAATCAGGGGGTTAAAATAATATATGGGGGTACCTGACGCTAATAAAAACCTGCGGCGAACCTAAAAATAATTAACTGGCTATCTAGGACACCACCGGCACTAAATACAGCGATCGAAAATACGATCGCTTAGTGACGCTGGCGTTAGGGGGTGAAAGGGTTACCTGGGGGGCAATCAAGGGGTTAAACCTTTATTAGGGGGGGTTAGGGGGCTACCCTGGACCTAAAGGGGCCTAATCCTAACTGCCCTGCAACTTTTTACTATCACAGATGACACTAAAAGCAGTGATCAGTAAAATAAATGATCACTGCAATCAGTGACACTGTGATTGGGGGCTGGGGGGTGACCTGGGGGGTGATCTGGGGGTGACTGGGGGGTGAAATGTGTGCCTATGTGTACCTACGTGTCAGTGGACTGCTGGTGCACTAACCTGCTTCCTCTCTCCTCGGCGCCGGAATCGAAAAGACTGCCGCGAGGGAGATGACATCACTTCCTACTGCCTGTGTTTACATCACATGGCAGAGGAAGCATTTTCATTGGCCGGGAGCGATCGCGAGGGGGTGGCCGAAATCAAATGGTCGCCCCCTCATCTCCGAACGCTCCCCAACGATTAACGGCCGCTCACTGTATAGAAGGGGGTCCGATCGGACCCCCCAACTGTACAAAGGCGATCACGTATGCTCTACGTGATTGTGCCTGTCGGTGCCATTCTGCCGACGTATATATACAGTGAGTGGTCGTTAAGTGGTTAAAGTACCCCATGCACGAAGATACTTGTCCTGTTCACCCTCTGTGTCGAAAAAGTTTAGAGACTGCAGAGCAGACTGGATGTGGGGCCGCCATATCCACGCAGACAAGGTGCGCATCTGCAGGAAAGATGGAGAGGATGCTGACTATTCGATTGAGGTTTTCGATAAGCATCTGAAGCCTTTGTTCTTGCCTGACCCGAGGTTTTATTTGTGAGAAGAGACTCATTTGTTTTTTCTGTGACAACCTTCTAGAAGTGTTCTCGCCGGAGCATCCAAACTGTACCCTAGTTTTTTATTTGGGTTTTTGTTTTCTACTCTTTGGAGGAATGAGAGCAGTTTTTGTTTGTTCTGTCTTCCTCAGAGCTCAAAGACAGACTTTGGGGGTAGAATCAGTGTAGGGACGCAGGAAGAATGAAGATTGCACCAAGTGTCATTACCGCGGCACTGTCACCAGGTGGCAATGTTGTGCAACGGCTGTTTGTTTTTTTTACACGCGCATCACTTTACTCATTGGAGCGAATGGGTCTATTGGCTGATGGACCCATTCATTCCAAATTAATACAAAATGTTAGGATGTTGTGTTTTCTTTTTGTTTCCCTTCTGCAGGAGATTAGTCTGTCAAGACTACTGAGTATGGGGTGGTTCTTAGACAGTGAAGGGAGGGATTGTATATGTGTACATGTTAGATGGTTTTAGGGAAAAGTTTTATTGTTTTATGTTCCCTTCCCCTTTGAGCAGGTCTTGGTATGGTTAAGGTTCAAAATTTTAGGGATAGCCTCTGGGGCCAGGCTTATGTCATCACTCCATGGGAGACATGGGTTTGCACCAGACGCTGGGGACCAGCGTCAAATCACAGGGGGGAGTATGTAGCGGGGTCTCTAAATTTAGGTAGGACACTCAGGTGTGTAAGTATGGGAACAATGGACCATTTGTGTTCGTGGAGGATTGGACGGTGTAATAATCTCCTTGGCCTCTGGGTGGCGGGGTACCCGTAGGCTCAAGGTAGATTGGCCGTCACAGTGCTACCCTTTTTGTCCCTTTCCGGAGATGGTGCGGCGAGGGCGGGAGACCTGCCGTGGTGTCGATGGGAGGAGATAAAAGGGGAGACGCCCTAACCATGAGGTCTTTTGGAGGATCTTCTTCACGCACCCAGGCACCTTAGGCCTGGGTGCGGGCGGTTCCGGAATTCCAGCCCAGGCGCCCTAGGCCTGACCGGAATGGAGTTGGAGTCCATCCCAGGCACCTTCAGCCTGGGGTGAGGTACTAAACCAGGAGGCCTGGGGCCCAGTAACTTCGACTGGGTCCCGCGAGGGTGGAGAAGTCCGAGGGTCCCTGAAGGGGATGGGGCTCATGTCTGAGGTGAGGAGGCCGGGGAGGTTACCCATTCGGAGAGTCTGGAGCAGCATCAACCCAGTGACGGATGGGCCTCTGGTAACTCCCTCGGAGGGACATCTTCCCCTGACAGGGGCCGCAGCGCAGCGAAGGTACTCCTATCTATGTTCTCTTGAGTCGCTGGTAGAGACTCTCAAGTTCTAAGTCCTTTCTAGCTAAGGCTATAGTAACCGCTGGCGAGATCGCAGTGGTTTAGCTGACAACCAGGATAGTGCCTCGACCTGCTCATCCCCCGTATCAAAATGTTATCAAGTCGCAACCAGCTGGCTACTGAAGCACTGTTTATTGTGAGATATGCAATAAAACAAGAGTTGGACTTTCATCGGTGTGTGGAACTCTGGTTAATGGGAGCAGAGGGAAGTGTTGGCACAGCAGGACTTGATTCTAGACAAAAGCACACAGGCCCGAGGAAATATCTGGTACTGGCCTTCACCTCACCCACAGCTATGGGGAGGACATGGGCCGTAGCGCATCTCACCCTGTCGTGTGACATACCCCTAGACAAAAGAGATGGGGTGAGGACGCTACATACATGAGAGGCACCCTCCATATTGAGAACCATTAAGGACATTCATTCACCAATTAAGGACATCTATTTATTGTCATTGTCCCCATTCCTTTCACACATTTTTCTATTTGGACTTATAGAGATTTTTGTTATTATATCCATCACTATTTTGTTATTTTGTATATTATTGTGTGTTTATCACTGTCCCTATATGGGATTTCTTATAGCGCTTATCACCATTATATATTTTATGCATTTTTGGTCGTTTCTACTACCTTCTTTTCTTGATTCACTGTGTACTGAAATTTTGGGACTTTATTACTCTTTTTTAGCATTGTTTATGGACTTTTCTATTTTTGGACATTTTTGTTAAAGTGGCACCAAATATTTTCTGTTTATATGTTCTTTGTGATTTGTTATACTTATGTGAGAGCAGCCGCATGTTTTTTATTGTATGTTTCACAGCGCAGATATATATTTATTCAAAACAGGATCTATGAATGGAGGATGGGTGGACGATTGAAAGGTCTGGCTTCTTTATTCATTTACTTTTATTACTATTCATTTATTTATTCATAGTTCATGTTTCCTTCCTGTAAACTTTAGTACAGCTTCTATTAATGGTGCAGCTGGGCAGAAAGGATGGGCATAGTTAGACTCTTTTGATGAGAGCCCGTGACAGCCCTTTAGTTCGATTAACCCACAATGGACTGAAGATTGCGTTGGTGGAGGTGGAAAGGGGGATGGGTATAGGAGGATTTCACCTAAAAAAGATGCATAAGCCCAAGAGACACATCCTACAGACTGTAACTTGTGTCCCTTCTGCTGATTCTGCTGTAGTTGTTGTCTGAAACTACACTTTTTACCAATCTCTATCTGGCTCCTGAAGCAGCAATCATTTTTGTTGTTGGTTTAATTCATTTTGCCAATATATGGATCCTAGGGACATGTGTCTACTGTTTTGGTTTTGTCTTATATAAAGGGTTCTGGGCGGCCTTTTTTGACATGTATTGAAGTCTTTTTGTCAGCCACAGGTCTTTTGATGGTCTACAGCATCCATTTATAAGAATTTATAAGAATTTTCATTGGTTTAGGTTTTTGTTTTCTTATATTATGAAATTCACACAGAAAGCCAAACAAATGGGAAACCACTGTTTAAATGCCTTTATTAAAGCCCACCCCTGGACAAATCTTTTTTCCCCCATGCATTGGGGCTGTACCCGCATGGCATGGGTTAACTGCTCGTTTTGTCTAGGGGTGAACACAGAGCCCATACTCACCTGATCCTTTGAACCTCTAGGAAACTGCACTTCCCCATGTCCAGTGTTGGACTGTTCCTGATGTTTTCACGTCCATAGCTGGTCTATGGGCATGATGATGTCAGGAACATTCCACTGCAGAAGATGGCTGGACCGCAGGGGGGGGGGGGTGCAGGGGCTGAAGGGACCAGTCTTGTACTGGGAGGATCAGAAGATTAGGGGTGTATATCTCAGCTCTCCGAACCCCTAGACAAAAACGAGCAGTTAATCCGTGTAGTGCCCCACTGCATGGGAAAAAATAAATCTTCCCGGAGTTCAGCTTTAACACACATCTAGGATGAGAGATTGTTTTTCCCCCCTAGGGCCACTGCAAACTATTAAAGTTACACTCTAACTCCTTACTTCATGTGGGCATTACACTTTCAGGCCAGAGGCCCCCTTTACACCTGTGCCCCCACACACACACACAAAATGGCTGTATCCCACTTCTTCAGCCATCAGCTGGATCTTTTCTCATTTGCCCCGACACACAGACCCCATAGTGCTTTGAGTAGTTAAAAGAGAAGTAAGGCCAAAGGGTTTCCGCCCATATTTCTCTTGTGAGTAACAGGAGTGACTTACATGTACTTACATGTGCTCTTCCATGACCAAGAATCAGCCAACAATGGGCTGGAGTCAGCTGTCAGCTAACGTCAAAGAGCTGCTCCAGGTTCTGGAAGGATCCCAACCATTTTGTAAGGAACCACCCAGATGCCTGATTGACAGCTGGCTCAGGCTTTTAGTGCACGGCTGAGAGCCGAAGCCAACTACTCCTGCCCTCTCCCCAGTGTGGGGGGGGCAGAAGAGAGAGCGGTGACTGACAGTCACTGCTCTCTGCTCGGAACTGACTGAGAACCGAACGATCTGTGATCACCCAGAATTAGAGCCAGCGGGGCACAGACCAATGCTGTGGCATGGGTTGAGTATGTATGTTCTTTTGTAATCCCCAAACTTCTCCTTTAATGCTGAGCATGTATTATATGCCACCAGCCTGCTCACACCTTCACCGTACATGTGACTTGACACTAGGGATGAGCTTCGAGTTCGAGTCGAACTCATGTTCGACTCGAACATTGCCTGTTCGCCCGTTCGCCGAACAGCGAACAAATTGGGGTGTTCGCGGCAAATTCGAAAAATCTATGGGAGAAATCTAAAGTGCTAATTATAAAGGCTTATATGCAAGTTATTGTGCTAAAAAGTATTTGGGGCCCGGGTCCTGCCCCAGGGGACATGTATCAATGCAAAAAGAAGTTTTAAAAACGGCCGTTTTTTCGGAAGCAGTGATTTTAACCACTTAAGCCCCGGACCATTTGGTAGCTAGAGGACCAGAGGTGAATTCAGAATTTTGCACTGCGCTGCTTTAACTGTAAATTGTGCGGACATGCAATGTTGTACCCAAACTAAATTTGCGTCCTTTTCTTCCCACAAATAGAGCTTTCTTTTAATGGTATTTGATTGCCTCTGCGATTTTTATTTTTTGCGATATAAACGGAAAAAGACCGAAAATTTTGAAAAAAAATTATATTTTCTACTTTTTGTTATAAGAAAAATCGAATAAACTCAATTGTAGTCATACATTTAGGCCAAAATGTATTCAGCCACATGTTTTTAGTAAAAAAAATGTCAATAAGCGTATATTTACTGGTTTGCGCAAAAGTTATAGAGTTTACAAACTAGGGTACATTTTCTGAAATTTACACAGCTTTAAATTTATGACTGCCTATCTCATTTCTTGAGGTGCTAAAATGACAGGGCAGTACAAAACCCCCCCAAATGACCCCATTTTGGAAAGTAGACACCCCAAGGAAATTGCTGAGAGGCATGTTGAGCCCATTGAATTTTTTATTTTTTTGTCCCAAGTGATTGAATAATGACAAAAAAAAAAAAAAAAAAAAAATTACAAAAAGTTGTCACTAAATGATATATTGCTCACACATGCCATGGTTATATGTGGAATTTCACCCCAAAATACATTTTGCTGCTTATCCTGAGTACGGGGATACCACATGTGTGGGACTTTTTGGGAGCCTAGCCGCGTACGGGACCCCGGAAACCAAGCACCGCCTTCAGGATTTCTAAGGGCGCAAATTTTTGATTTCACTCCTCACTACCTATCACAGTTTCGAAGGCCATAAAATGCCAAAATAGCACAAAACCCCCCCAAATGACCCCATTTTAGAAAGTAGACACCCCAAGGAAATTGCTGAGAGGCCTGTTGAGCCCATTGAATATAATTTTTTTTGTCCCAAGTGATTGAATAATGACCAAAAAAAAAAAAAAAAAAATTACAAAAAGTTGTCACTAAATGATATATTGCTCACACATGCCATGGTTATATGTGGAATTACACCCCAAAATACATTTTTCTGCTTCTCCTGAGTACGGGGATACCACATGTGTGGGACTTTTTAGGAGCCTAGCCGCGTACGGGACCCCGAAAACCAAGCACCGCCTTCAGGATTTCTAGGCACAAATTTTTGATTTCACTCCTCACTACCTATCACAGTTTCGAAGGCCATAAAATGCCAAAATCGCACAAAACCCCCCCAAATGACCCCATTTTGGAATATAGACACCCCAAGCTATTTGCTGAGAGGAATGGCGAGTATTTTACAGCTCTCATTTGTTTTTGAAAATGAAGAAAGAAAATATATATATATATATATATATATTTTTTTTCAATTTTCAAAACTTTGTGACAAAAAGCGAGATCTGCAAAATACTCACAATACCTCTCAGCAAATAGCTTGGCGTGTCTACTTTCCAAAATGGGGTCATTTGGGGGGGTTTTGTGCTATCTGGGCATTCCATGGCCTCCGAAACTGTGATAGGCAGTGAGAAGTGAAATCAAAAATTTACACCCTTAGAAAGCCTGAAGGCGGTGCTTGGTTTTTGGGGTCCCGTACATGGCTAGGCTCCCAAAAAGTCTCACACATGTGGTATCCCCGTACTCAGGAGAAGCAACAGAATGTATTTTGGGGTGTAATTCCACATATGCCCATGGCATGTTTGAGCAATATATCATTTAGTGACAACTTTGTGCAAAAAAAAAAAAAAAATTGTCGTTTTTCCGCAACTTGTGTCAACATATAAAATATTCCATGGACTCGACATGCCTCTCAGTATATAGCTTGGGGTGTCTACTTTCCAAAATGGGGTTATTTGGGGGGGTTTTGAACTGTTCTGGCATTTTATACACAACATTAGGAAGCTTACATCCACTCTTCTAACCACTTGAAGACAAAGCCCTTTTTGACACTTTTTGTTTACATGAAAACATTTTTTTTTTTTGCAAGAAAATTATGTTGAACCCCCAAACATTATATATATATATTTTTAAAGCAAAGGCCCTACAGATTAAAATGGTGGGTGTTGCATTTTTTTTCTACACAGTATTTGCGCAGCGATTTTTCAAACGCATTTTTTGGGTTAAAAAATAGACTTTTTTTAATTTTAATGCACTAAAACACACTATATTGCCCAAATGTTTGATGAAATAAAAAAGATGATCTTAGGCCGAGTACATAGATACCAAACACGACATGCTTTAAAATTTCGCACAAACGCGCATTGGCGACAAACTACATACATTTTTAAAAGCCTTTAAAAGCCTTTACAGGTTACCCCAGTAGATTTACAGAGGAGGTCTACTGCTAAAATGATTGCCCTTGATCTGACCTTCGCGGTGATACCTCACATGCATGGTGCAATTGCTGTTTACATATGACGCCAGACCGACGCTTGCGTTCGCCATTGGGCAAGAGCAGGGCAGGACAGGGGTGCTTTTTTTTTTTTTATTATTAATTTTGCTTTTTTATTTTATTTTTAAATTGCTCCTTCCAAGTATTTTTTTTTAATCATTTTTATTGTTATCTCAGGGAATGTAAATATCCCCTATGATAGCAATAGGTAGTGACAGGTACTCTTTTTTTGAAAAAACTGCGGTCTAGACCCTAGATCTTTCCTCTGCCCTCAAAGCATCTGACCACACCAAGATCGGTGTGATAAAATGCTTTCCCAATTTCCCAATGGCGCTTTTTATATCCGGGGGGGGGGGCATTCCCTCCCACTGCTTGTAAAAGCAGTCCAGAGGCTAATTAGCCGCTAGGATTGCTTTTACATGAAAGCCGGCCGCAGGCTGAAAAGAATGATACCAGGATGATACCTAAACCCGCAGGCATCATTCTGGTATAAACATTCAAAGTCCAGCAACATACCAGTACGTTGCTGGTCCTTGTTGGACATGTATTGTAATCTTTTTATTTCATGCAGCCAGTTGGCTGAACGAAAAAAGAGATTGATCGGTGGGTATGCCCACCATTAGAATACCGCCCTTCATCCACCCACTTCCAATGATGGGCATACACGCACCATTTATATATGCCGAAGCATGGGGGCATCCTCCCGCAAAAAAGTTATGCCACACACACATGGTCGGACTTTTCCACGGGCAAGCCTCCGTCGGAATTTCGACCGTATGTACGCGGCATTAGGAGCAAAATCGCTCCTCCGCCCCTGCTGCCCCAATGCTTCGGCATATTTGCTTTTTTTTTTAACTGTGGTGGTTAAATCACCTCCTACAGCACTGGAGTCGCAGGGATCAGGCCTGTCTCTGCGAACGCTGCAGTTATGTGTGTTTTTGTTTTGTAAGTGACAGTGATCGATCGATACTGCACTTGGGTGGCCTGGGCTGGACGGAGGGGCAAAACGCAGGTGCTAGCAGGTATCTGGGCTGATCCCGCTAACACTGCGTTTTTGGGAACCCTAAACTGCTGGGGACGCTAGTATAGATCTGATCAGATCAGATATTGATCTGTTCAGATTCTATACCACTAAGGGGGGTGTATGCTTCACGCGTGGGTGTTAGCGTTACTGGCACTAACCTGACGCTGCCTGGGGTGTGACTCAGACCCTCTCTGACGCTAAAACCTAATTGATATCACCCGCCGGGCGATCAGGGGGTTAAACCTTTATTGGGTTATATACACGGCGGGTGCCCTGACACTATAAAAAGCAAACTAACTAACCAGCGTCACCCGTAACACTTATATGGTGATCACTGGTGAAAGGGTTAACTAGGGGCAATCAGGGGGTTAAAACCTTTATTAGATAATATATGGGGGTACCTGACGCTATAAAAACCTGCGGCGAACCTAAAAAAAATTACCAGCTACCGATCTGCATCACCGACACTAAGACAGCGTTTAGAAAAACGATTGCTTAGCGACAGTGGTGATGGGGGTGAAAGGGTTACCTGGGGGGGCGATCAAGGGGGTTAAACCTTTATTAGATAATATATTGGGGTACCTGACGCTATAAAAACATGCGGCGAACCTAAAAAAAAATACTGGCTACGATCTGCATCACCGACACTAAGACAGCGTTTAGAAAAACAATTGCTTAGCGACAGTGGTGATAGGGGGTGAAAGGGTTACCTGGGGGGCGATCAAGGGGGTTAAACCTTTATTAGATAATATATTGGGGTACCTGACGCTATAAAAACCTGCGGCGAACCTAAAAAAAATTACCGGCTACCGATCTGCATCACAGACACTAAGACAGCGTTTAGAAAAACGATCGCTTAGTGACAGTGGTGATAGGGGGTGAAAGGGTTACCTGGGGGGCGATCAAGGGGGTTAAACCTTTATTAGATAATATATTGGGGTACCTGACACTATAAAAACCTGCGGCGAACCTAAAAAAAAATTACTGGCTGCCGATCGGCATCACTGACGCTAAGACAGCGATCAGAAAAATGATCGCTAAGCGACAGTGGTGATAGGCGGTGAAAGGGTTATCTGGGGGGTGATCAGGGGGTTAAACCTTTATTAGGGGGGGTTAGGGGGCTACACTGGACCTAAGACTAAACTTTGGTGACACTTTTACAGTCACAAATGTCACTGATTGCAGTGATCACTAAATAAATGGTCACTGCAATCAGTGACACTGTGACTGGGGGCTGGGGGGGTGATCTGGGGTGATCTGGGGGGCCTGGGGGGGCGATTTATGTCCCTATGTGTCCTGGTGTCAGTGTAGTGTTGTGTGCACTGACCTGATATCTTCTCTTGTACGGCGCTCGGTATATGTGAGCACCGCACCAGAGATGACATCACTTCCTCCTGCTCCCTCTGTCTGACACAGACAGAGGGGGCATTTCCATTCGCCGGGAGCGATCGCGAGGGGGTGGCCAGAAACGAATGGCTGCCCCCTCATCCCGGAACGCTCCCGGACACTTAGCCACCGCTCACTGTATAGAAGGGGGGTCCGATTGGACCCCCCAACTGTACAAAGGCAATCACGTACACTCTACGTGATTGTGCCTGTCGGTGCCATTCTGCCGACGTATATATACAGTGAGCGGTCGTTAAGTGGTTAATAATGCTTAAAATGAAAAAATAAAAATGAAATATTCCTTTAAATTTCGTACCTGGGGGGTGTGTATGATATGCATGTAAAGTGGCGCATGTTTCCCGTGCTTAGAACTGTCCCTGCAAAAAATGTCATTTTTGAAAGAAAAAAAGTCATTTAAAACTGACTCGCGGCTATTAATGAATTGTCGGCTCCCGGCAATACATTCAAAAGTCATTGATAAAAAAAAAAAAAAAGCGTGGGGGTTCCCCAGAATTCAATTACCAGGCCCTTCAGGTCTGGAATGGATATTAAGGGGAACCCCGCCGTAAATTTAAAAAAAAATTGAAGTGGGGTTCCCCCAAATATCCATTCCAGGCCCTTCAGATCTGGCATGGATTTTAAGGGGAACTCCACCCCAAAAAAAAAAAAAAAATGGCGTGGAGTCCCCCTAAAAATCCATACCAGACCCCTTATCCGAGCACGCAACCTGGCCGGCCGCAGGGGAAAAGGGGGGGACGAGAGAGCGCCCCCCCCTCCCTCCTGAACCGTACCAGGCCACATGCCCTCAACATGGGGAGGATGTCCCCATGTTGATGGGGACAAGGGCCTCATCCCCACAACCCTTGCCCGGTGGTTGTGGGGGTCTGCGGGCGGGGGGCTTATCGGAATCTGGAAGACCCCTTTAACAAAGGGGACCCCCAGATCCCGGCCCCCCCTATGTGAATTGGTAAGGGGTACATTGTACCCCTACCATTTCACGAAGAAAGCGTAAAAAAATGTTTAAAAAAAACACACAAACACCTTGAAAAAGTCCTTTATTTAAAAACAAAAAAATTCCAGCGGTGAAATCCAGTGTCCCGCGGCGATCCCGATGTCCAGCGCTGTCCTTCATTGGTTGTGCTTGAGCGGACCTGATGGGGAACTCCCTCTCAGTATTTTAAATGTATAGACCCGCCCCTTCTAAAGTTCCCCATCAGGTCCGCTCAGCGGACCAGATGCGGAACATGAGAAGGGGCGGGTCTATACATGTATTACCAAAGTGAGAGCAGTTCCCCATCAGGTCCGCCCCCTCGGTATGTCGGACCCGCCTACGTCATTGGCTTGAGCGGGGAACTTCCTTCACTGTGTAATTTAAATTTACATAGTGAAGGAAGTTCCCCGCTCAAGCCAATGACGTAGGCGGGTCCGACATACCGAGGGGGCGGACCTGATGGGGAACTGCTCTCACTTTGGTAATACATGTATAGACCCGCCCCTTCTCATGTTCCGCATCTGGTCCGCTGAGCGGACCTGATGGGGAACTTTAGAAGGGGCGGGTCTATACATTTAAAACACTGAGAGGGAGTTCCCCATCAGGTCCGCTCAGGCACAACCAATGAAGGACAGCGCTGGACATCGGGATCGCCGCGGGACACTGGATTTCACCGCTGGAATGTTTTTGTTTTTTTTTTTAAATAAAGGACTTTTTCAAGGTGTTTGTGTGTTTTTTTTAAACATTTTTTTACGCTTTCTTCGTGAAATGGTAGGGGTACAATGTACCCCTTACCAATTCACATGGGGGGGCGGGATCTGGGGGTCCCCTTTGTTAAAGGGGTCTTCCAGATTCCGATAAGCCCCCCGCCCGCAGACCCCCACAACCATCGGGCAAGGGTTGTGGGGATGAGGCCCTTGTCCCCATCAACATGGGGACATCCTCCCCATGTTGAGGGCATGTGGCCTGGTACGGTTCAGGAGGGAGGGGGGGCCTTTTCCCCTGCGGCCGGCCAGGTTGCGTGCTCGGATAAGGGGTCTGGTATGGATTTTTAGGGGGACTCCACGCCATTTTTTTTTTAAATTTGGGGTGGAGTTCCCCTTAAAATCCATGCCAGATCTGAAGGGCCTGGAATGGATATTTGGGGGAACCCCACGTCAATTTTTTTTTAAATTTGCGGCGGGGTTCCCCTTAATATCCATTCCAGACCTGAAGGGACTGGTAATAGAATTCTGGGGAACCCCCACGCTTTTTTTTTATTTTTATCAATGACTTTTGAATGTATTGCCGGGAGCCGACAATTCATTAATAGCCGCGAGTCAGTTTTAAATGACTTTTTTTCTTTCAAAAATGTCATTTTTTGCAGGGACAGTTCTAAGCACGGGAAACATGCGCCACTTCACATGCAAATCATACACACCCCCCAGGTACGAAATTTAAAGGAATATTTCACTTTTATTTTTTTCATTTTAAGCATTATTAAAATCACTGCTCTCGAAAAAACGGCCGTTTTTAAAACTTTTTTTTGCATTGATACATGTCCCCTGGGGCAGGACCCGGGTCCCCAAACACTTTTTAGGACAATAACTTGCATATTAGCCTTTATAATTAACACTTTAGATTTCGAACGTTCGAGTCCATTGTATTTAATAGGGTTCTAAATTTCACACAAACATTTTGTCTGTTCGCAGGTTCTGGTGCGAACCGAACAGGGGGGTGTTCGGCTCATCCCTGCTTGACACAATACCCACTAGGCACACAGGGAAGCCACCGTATTTCTTATTAGCAATAGGGATGAGCCGAACACCCCCCGGTTCGGTTCGCACCAGAACCTTCGAACGGACCGAAAGTTCGCATGAACGTTAGAACCCTATTAAATACAATGGACGCGAACTTTCGAAATCTAAAGTGCTTATTATAATGACTAATATGCATGTTATTGTCCTAAAAAGGGTTTGGGGACCCGGGTTCTGCCCCAGGGGACATGTATCAATGCAAAACGAAGTTTTAAAAACGGCTGTTTTCGGGAGCAGTCATTTTAATGATGCATAAAGTGAAAAAAAAAAAAGGGAAATATTCCTTTAAATATCGTACCTGGGGGGTGTCTAAAGTATGTCTGTGAAGTGGCACGTGTTTGCCGTGTTTAGAACTGTCCCTGCACAAAATGACGTTTGTAAAGGGAAAAAAGCCATTTAAAACTTCTTGCGGCTTTAATGTAATGTCTGGTCCCGGTAATATGGATGAAAATCTTTGAGAAAAATGGCATGGCTACCCCATCTGTCACATTGTTTAAGTGTTGCTCTAGCCAAAAAATCTATTTTTAAGCTTTTTGGAAAACATAGGGAAGGGTTATCACCCCTGTAACATTTGTTTTTCTGTCTGTGCACCTGTTCAGAACATTTCACCTCACTTTCCGTCCCAATGACAAATGTTTTTGAAAAGTGGGGTTTTTATTGAAACAAGGATTGGTGATAAAGCATCAGTGGAGAGGAGACACATTTTTCCCATATTAACTCTTACAGGAGAGAATTTCCCTTCCTAGGGGTAGATTTCCTCTCACTTCCTGTTGTCTCCTTCCGTTTGCAAGTAGGAGTCGTTTGTAAGTTGGATGTTTGAAAGTAGGGGCCTGCCGTATATACTCTGCTGAAATTTGCCCCTTACATGTTGGTGTTGCCACAACACTGTGAGCCCTCACAGTTACTCTTGGTGGGCGCTGGAACGCCCTGCTGTGAACTATTATATCAGGAATTGTAATTACATGCCATTGTTGAACAGTGGTAGGAAAAATTGGGCCTTTGGTGGTGCTGGTGCTACAACACTGTCAGCCCTCACAGTTACTCTTGGTGGGCGCATGAATGGGCCCTACTGTAAATGATTAGATCAAGAATTGTAATTGCATGCCCCTGTTGAAGAGGGGCAGAAAAATTGGGCCTTTGGTGGTGGTGGTGGTGGTGTTGCCACAACACTGTAAGCCCTCACAGTTACTCTTGGTGGGCGCAGGAATGGGCCCTGCTGTGAATTATTAGATCAAGAATTGTAATTACATGCCCCTGTTGAACAGGGGCTGAAAAATTGGGCCTTAGGCACTGGTGCCACAACACTGCAACCCCTCACAGATACTGTACTTGGAGCACAGCAATGAGCCCTGTTGCAAAGTATTGCATCAAAAATTGTAATTACACGCCCCTGTTAAACAGGGGCTAAACAATAGGGCCTTAGGCACTGGTGCCACAACACTGCAACCCCTCACAGATACTGTACTTGGAGCACAGCAATGAGCCCTGTTGGAAAGTATTGCATCAAAAAATGTAATTACACGTCCCTGTTAAACAGGGGCTGAAAAATTGGGCCTTAGGCACTGGTGCTGGTGCCACGACACTGCAACCTTTCCCAGATACTCTAGTTCATGGAAATGCAATTAGCGGACCTCCAGCTGTTGCAAAACTACAAGTCCCATCATGCCTCTGCCTCTGGGTGTCATGCTTGCTGCTGTCAGAGTCTCGCTATGCCTCATGGGACTTGTAGTTTGGCAACAGCTGGAGGTCCGCTAATTGCATATCACTGCTCTAGTTGGAGTGCAGGAATGAGCCCTGCTGCAAAGCATTGCATAAAAAATTGTAATTACATGCCCCTGTGAAACAGGGGCTGAAAAATTGGGACTTAGCCACTGGTGGCGGCACCCAGAAACAAAAATGTTCTTCCAAGCTATCATCATGAATCAGATCATTGAGGAGGAGGAGAATAGTCAGTCAACATAACAGGAGAGTCACCCAGCATCAGCATAGGCAGTCTTGAAGGGATGTGACATTTCAAAATAAATTATTCTGTTATATCAGCTTCAGGTGCTTGGTAGCTGGTGGTGATCCAAGACTGGTTCATCTTTATGAAGGTCAGTCGATCAACCAAGTCGGTGGACAGGCGCACCCTGTGATCCGTGACAAAGCCTCCAGCAGCACTGAATGTGCGTTCCGAAAGAACGCTGGATGCAGGACAGGCCAGTAGCTCAATTGCATACTGTGCAAGCTCTGGCCAGTGATCCATCCTCAATACCCAGTAAGCCAGAGGATTTTCGGTGGAAAAGGTGTCCAAGTCTGACCTTGCCCCTAGCTATTCCTGCACCATGTATATCAGACGCTGGCGATGGTTGCTGGAACCGATCATACCTTGGGGCTGCGGACTAAAAAATTGTCTGAACGCATCGGTCAGACGGCCACCTTCTCCACCGCTCCTTCTGCTACTGACCGAAGCCTCAGCAACTCGTTGTCCAGGACCAGGAGTTTATAACCTCCCAGTCTCTGGGAACGCGTTGCACAGACCTTTCTGCAAGGCCTCCCAGAGTTGTCTCATCCTCTGCTCCCTCTGCGACGGCAAGATAAGGTCCGCAACCTTACCCTTGTACCGTGGATCAAGGAGAGTGGCCAGCCAGTAATGGTCCCTCTCCTTGATCCGAAGAATACGAGGATCCTTCCGCAGACTTTGCAGGATCAGGGAGGCCATGCAGCGTAGGTTAGCTAAGGCATTCGGTCCGGAGTCCTCTGGGTCACTAAGGACGACATGATCCGCAGCCACCTCCTCCCAGCCACGTACAAGTCCACGGGTTCATTGGGACTGTAAATCATCCCTAAAAGACTGCTGCTGTTGATGCTGAGTGCCATGCTCCACCTCCATGCTGACACAATCCTCCTCCTCCTCTTCCTCCTTGTCCTCTTCCTGTGTGATGGGTGGGACACAAGGAACACTGTCTGGGTAAAGGGGGCCTTGAGAGGCAAGGAAGTCCTCCTCTTCCTGCCTCTGTTCTGCCTCAAGTGCCCTGTCCATTATTCCACGCAGCGTATGCTCCAACAGGTGGACAAGAGGTACAGTGTCACTGATGCATGCACTGTCACTGCTTACCATCCTCGTGGCCTCCTCAAATGGTGCCAGGACAGTGCATGCATCCCTGATCATGCCCCACTGGGGTGGTGAAAAAAACCTGAGCTCCCCTGACCCTGTCCTGGTGCCGTAGTCGCACAGGTACTCATTGATAACCCTCTGCTGCGTGTGCAGCCGCTGCAGCATGGCCAACGTTGAGTTCCACCTGGTGGGCATGTCACATATAAGGCGGTTCTTGGGCAGGTTCAACTCCTTTTGCAGCTCAGCCAGCCGAGCACTGGCATTATATGATCTGCGGAAATGCACACAGACTTTCCTGGCCTGCCTCAGGACATCCTGTAAGCCCGGGTACCTGCCCAAGAACCGCTGCACCACCAGGTTAAGGATGTGAGCCACACAGGGCACATGGATCAGTTGTCCCTGTCGGAGGGCGGAGAGGAGGTTGGTGCCATTGTCGCAAACCACCATTCCTGGCTTAAGCTGGCATGGCGTCAACCACCTCTTGGCCTGCCCCTGCAGAGCTGACAGAACCTCTGCCCCAGTGTGGCTCCTGTCCCCCAAACACACCAGCGCAAGCACGGCATGGCATCTTTTTGCCTGCATACTTGCGTAGCCCCTTGAACGCCTACGGAGCACCACTGGTTCCGAAGACAAAGCACAGGAAGAGGCCATGGAGGAAGAAGAAGAGGAGGGGGTGGAGGAGAGAGGTGTGTCACAACCAGTAGTAGCATTTTGGAGGCGTGGCGGCGGAACAACCTCCAACACTACTGCACCTTGTCCTGCATCCTTCCCAGCTGCCAAAAGAGTGACCCAATGGGCCGTGAAAGAAAGGGAATGTCCCTGTCCATGCCTGCTGGACCATGAGTCAGCGGTAATATGCACCTTACCGCTGACCGTCCTGTCCACCGAGGCATGGACATTGCCTTCCACATGCCGGTAGTGAGCCGGAATCGCCTTCCGTGAGAAAAAGTGGTGTTTGGGAACCTGCCACTGAGGAGCCGCACATTGCACAAACTCACGGAAGGGGGCCGAGTCTACCAACTGAAAAGGCAGCAGTTGAAGTGATAGCAATTTAGCCAAGCTAGCATTCAACCGCTGGGCATGTGGATGGCTGGGAGTGAACTTCTTTCGACGGTCCAGCAGCTGGGGCAGGGAAATTTGCCTGCTATAATCGGACATCGGTGTACTGCTAGCAGAGTGCCCGCAAGTACTTGGCTGTGACACACCTAATTCTACACCTTCATTCCCCTCAGTGCAGGTTTCAGAGAGGACTGAAGGTACAGTGGGGTTGGAGATCCGAGCTGAGGAGCAAGGAGAGGTCCACTTTGTTCTTTGGTGTGGGTCTTTAAGGTATGCTTGCCAACAAGCTTCATGGCAGGTCAACATATGTCTGGTCAAGCATGTGGTGCCCAAGGGGCTGATGTTTTGGCCACGCGAGATACGCTTGAGACATATGTTGCAAACAGCAGCGGTGCGATCTGATGCACTCGACTCAAAAAAGGCCCACACCAAAGAACTTTTGGAATAACGGGCAGAGGCAGCGCCCTGCACAGGCGGAGCTCTGCGGTGTGATTCAGTCGGTGTGCTGCCCTTACGCTGGCCCCCGGAGGGCATCCTGCCTCGTTGGAGATGTGCCTCCTACTCATCCTCCTCCTCCTCTCTCCTATCAGGCACCCACGTGGAGTCAGTGACCTCATCATCCCCTCCCTCCTCATCACTGGAGCCAATCTGGCAGTATGCTGCAGCTGCTGGAACATGACTGCCAGATTGCTGTCCTTCTTGAGCATCCCCTCTCTCTGCTCTCACGCTACTGCCTTCCTCTAGCTGGGTATCATCTTCAGACCCTTCGAAACGTTGGGCATCCTCCTGGAGCATCCACCCAACACTGTGCTCAAACAGTTCTAGGGACTCCTCAGGAGGACATGGTGGGTCTAGGGAAGGAGTGACTGATGATGACATTGATACGAGGGAAGAGGACGCTTTGTCAGCTGCTTTGCCAGTACCCTGAGCCTGGGTGAGAGAGGATGAGGAGGATGAGGAGGGCTTGGTCATCCACTCTACCAAGTCTTCGGCATGATGCGGCTCAACATGTCCAGCTGCCGAAAATAAGGACAAGCGTGTCCCATGGCCACGTGCTGATGACGATGCACCGCGTCCACGACCAGCACTGTTGTCTCTAGACACAGAGCCTGCTTGCCCTCTTTTATTGTCTCGTGACTGTCTGCCTCTCCTTGTTGGCCTTCCAGACATAGTAATGGCCTGCAGGGAGATGGGAAAACCAGCAATTTGGTAGTGTATATTGTGCTGGAGGCACACAACACCCACTAACTCCAGCAGATGCCTTTATTAGAGAACAGAAAATGGCGGGTATATACAGGTGTATACTGTACTAGGGCACACAACACCCACTAACTCCTGCAGATGCCTGTATTAGAGAACAGCAATGACGGGTATATACAGGTGTATACTGTGCTAGGGCACACAACACCCACTAACTCCTGCAGATGCCTGTATTAGAGAACAGCAATGACGGGTATATACAGGTGTATACTGTGCTGGGGCACACAACACCCACTAACTGCTGCAAATGCCTGAGAAAACAACACACTGTCCCTGCCTGCCTATCTAGCTTAGAGAACAGCAATGATGGGTATATACAGGTGTATACCGTGCTGGGGCACACAACACCCACTAACTGCTGCAGATGCCTGAGAAAAGAACACACTGTCCCTGCCTGCCTATCTAGCTTAGAGAACAGCAATGAACAGCAACTCCTGCAGATGCCTGAAAAAAGAACACACTGTCCCTGCCTGCCTATCTAGCTTAGAGAACAGCAATGAACAGCAACTCCTGCAGATGCCTGAGAAAAGAACACAGTGTCCCTGCCTGCCTATCTATCTTAGAGAACAGCAATGAACAGCAACTCCTGCAGATGCCTGAGAAAAGAACAGAACATAGAACACACTGTCCCTGCCTATGTATCTCTTTCCCTGCATGCCGGAACACACTGCACAAGGCCGCCGCGCTGGCGGCCTTTTATAGTGTGGGGCGTGTACTAAACCCCCGAGCTATGATTGGCCACAGGCATCCTGCCTGTGGCCAATTATGGCTCTCCTCGCTGCCGGCGCTGTGATTGGCCAAGCATGCGGGGTCACAGTGCATGCTTGGCCAATCACAGCGCCGGGATTGCACTGCGATGGCGCAGTGTATTGTGGGCCATTCACGTCACTCGAATTTTGGCGCGAACGGCCCATAACGTTCGATCTTCGTTGAACGATCGAACAGCCGATGTACTGTAGCAGGCTTCAAGATGCAAGAATCACTAGGTAGGGGACATGAAATACACCTGTCCCCCACCACTGTAATTCCCTTCACCTGCCACTGTCACCCCTTTCCTCTGTGGGCCGGCCAGTACTCCTTGACTTTTCACTCTATAACCATAAAGGTTAACTACGCTGCACACTCACTTCTGTAGCAGGGTGGTAAATTTAAGGGAAGTCTCTGATTGGTAATTAGGCTCAGACACCTTGATTTGTTAGTGGCTATGGACCATTTTTGTCCTCAGGGGATAATGCTGGTGATGAGTTCCCTGTGGCCTGCGGGTGGCGCTGCCATTCTGGGCCGGGGTTGAGCCACGAGCGTAGTGCTGTACCTTTTGTGTCCCTCTCGGCAGCCGTACGGTGGGGCGGGGAACCTGCTGTGCATGCCGGGAGAGGGTATAAAATGGTCAGACATCTCCTGATCGGGGTCCACCCCCAGGCACCTTCAGACTGGGAGTGAGTGTGGTCCATCTCCAGGTGCCCTAGGCCCGGAGGCTGTGTTCCTGTTCCATTTCAGGCACCTTTAGCCTGGGATGAGGTACTACCCTGCTGTCCTGATCGCCTGGGTATGAAGACCCAGGGGACGCGGAGAAGGCCCGGGGCCCAGCACCTTCGGCTGGGGGCCGCTAAGGATTGACGAGTCCAGGATGCTGCCTTGTGAGCGGACCCGCACTCTCAGAGAAGGGAGGATCATTCCGAAGGACCGATGCGGGAGTCACGGTGAAGGAAGGGTCTGTTGACTCTCTGGGGGGACATCTTCTCCTTGGAAGGGGCCATGTTCTAAGAAGGAAGTTCACGTTCAACAGGTCAGTGGCAGTGGCCTTATTCACCGGGTCTGTGGCAGAGAACAAACTCACGGTCTGTGTCAGAGACTGTGCGCCTAGTATACTGCTTGAGAATCTGAGTAGTACAGTAAAGAGCTACGTTTGTGCCTGGACCTCCTCCACACCTTGAGCTGTTTTGTTTCCTTTGCTCCAACCTCTTTTTCCTATCCAAAAGACTGTGTATTGTAAAGCGAGAATACATTTTAAGTTGGAGTTTCAGCTGGTGTGGACATTCATGTTACTGGGGACGTTAAGGACTTGCCTCTACATACAGTAGAGGTGAGAATCATTCTCGGGAGGATTTTGGCCTGGCTGCAGACAAGACCCAACAATAACACCGCTCAACCTTTTGCACAAGAGGGTACGGGCTGATAGGGTGGTGTGCCTTTCTCCCCCTGTAAGGAGCTGAGTTAAATGCAGGCTGGGGGAGAGGTGTGTGCGCTAGACGTGGGGGCTCGAGTCTGGGATTTGTTTGTGGCTGGAAAGTGTTGAAACCCCCTAGAGTTTGAACTTTATTCCCCAGTGAAGTTCCGTGGAGGTCGGCCATATTGAGAACTGCTCCACGAGGAGAACCCTGACTGCGTAGTTCGTGGGCGTGCCTATGGAGAAAGCCCACGAACAGTGCAGAAGATGGGAGGAGTCTGGCCATGTGAGGAGTTGCACGTAGGGACTTTGGCGCGAAAAGGACAGTGCGCAATGGAACAGCAAGCGGGAAACATGGCGTCTCATGCCTAATGGATTCCAGCCACTACCACCATGAATATGACCTCGTTTGCTGCTTCCGTGACCGATACGGGGATTCGGCTAAAGCCCCGGGGACATTTTGCCCTCTACGTGTGCAGAGACGTGGAGGCCCTCGGAGTGGTTTGTCCCAGCTGCTCGGGACTGGTGGTGCATCTCAAGCCCTTCGGCAGATGCGAGCAATGTAAGGAGTTTCTATTTGAGGTGGAGCAACCCACAGAAAAGCCACGGGCTTTCCGCCTCAACTGCCTTAGGGGGCGCCACTACTTCGGAGGAAGGAGCCAGAGCTTTTGCAGCCATCCCTACGCGCACTGTTGAGACTTCGGAGGAAGTCGTGAGCAGAGATGTTCCGGAGATTGAGGAACCGGAGCCGGAGAGATCTGAGGATGTTGCCTTGGTCACCACAGAGTCCTTACTCCCACCGCCCAAGAGGTAGATTGGTTTCGTGAAGGCTTCCTGCGGCCGTGGTGGAGTTACGCCCCAGCGCTTACTCGGAACGGATGCATCCAAAGTAAAAAGTTCCGGACGTCCTGGCTCAGCTACAAGCCGAGGTAGGCCGGGAAAAGAGACTCTGTCTAAGGTCCGAAGTGTCGGGGATGCTTGGGTCAGGGATCCCAGTGCCCTTGAACTGGTTAGAGGCGGTGATTCGTCTTCTACCCGGAGTTACTTGCCTGCAGAGGAGTGTGACACCTCTGACCTGGAGTCGGTCTCTGATCCAGGAGACGACGCAGCCATTGATGAAGTATTTGAATGGAAGGGTTGGAATAAGATGCCCCTGTCCTTGTCCCGTAGAAATAGGGACCCACCCATGTCCACTGGGGAAAGCACACCCCGGGTGGAGGCCCCGGAGCCTGAGGAGGGATCTGTCCCGTTGTCTAGCCCTCCACCGTTGGAGATACCTGGATCCGTTGTTGGGATGGAACGAGTGTCATTGCGGGCCCCTGTGTCTGGTCCTTAGGTAGTGAAAGTACCTCGACACCCAGATGCCATAGTCTTGCCTGGTATGGGAAATCGTCTTACCATGCCACCTTTGTCCCGTTTGAAGAGGTTATTTAACCAGAAGGTTGCCAGTTAATATGGGTGGGAGTACCCGTACCTGTCAAAGGAGCTTCTGTTTGAAGTGGAGGCCTATAGACACCGGTGATATGCGGACTTTGTTTTGACACATAGCAAGGTACCCCAGGCCCGTAGGTACTATTCATGCTCTGCTACAGCTACCAAGCGGTACAAAGACTGTAGGAAAGCCTGGATGCTTGGTCGGCACATACATGCGGATAAAGTGGTTATTTGCTGAAAGGACACAGACAATGTTGAATACCACATTGACACTTTTGACAGACATTGGAAGCCACTGGTGTTGCTGCATCCACAATATTATCTGTGAGACACTAGACTCTTTATGTTGCTTTTGTTTCCGGAGTGTAGTCTCTGGAGCCCAGGAACTTTTGCCCTTGTAGCCGGGTATTTTACTTGTTGGAAGAGTGGGAGCAGTTTTTTTTCCCCTCTCTCAGCACTACAAAGACACAAGGACTTTGGGGTATAGATAGTTCAGGGCCACAGTAAAGAAAAGAGGAAGATTTACCCTCAAGAGAAAGTTGCTGGAACAGATGTCTTGATGGGGGCATGTCCACTAGGTGGGGGTGTTGCACCGTCTAAAACAAGAATATGTGTGTTTTACTTTTGGAAGGGAAGGATTGTTCCTCCGGGAAGAATCTTTCCACTTCTGCTGTTAATGTGTTGGGTTTTATATGTGCTTTCTCCCTCTGCAGGTGAACAACAAGCAAGTTACTGAGAATGGGGTAGACTTTGATAGTGCAGATGGGGGAGGGAAATGTAAATGTTGGAGATGTGTTTATGTGACATTTGAGACTGTAATGCGCATATGTGTTTCTGTTTGCTCTTCTTTCATTCTATATTCAACTCCCTTTTCCTCATGTTAGGTTTCGGCACAAACAAGCAGTTTTAAATTTGTTTTTGTTTTTCTTGTCTCTGGAATAGGCCTATGCTGACTCAGGTTCGGGAGGCATGGGTTTGCTCCAGACACTGGGGACCAGTGTCCATTAGTAGGGGGAATGTGTAGCGGGGTGGTCAATTTAAGGGAAGTCTCTGAGTGGTAATTAGGCTCAGACACCTTGATTTGTTAGTGGCTATGGACCATTTTTGTCCTCAGGGGATAATGCTGGTGATGAGTTCCCTGTGGCCTGCGGGTGGCGCTGCCATTCTGGGCCGGGGTTGAACGAGCGTAGTGCTGTGCCTTTCGTGTCCCCCCTTGGCCGCCGTACGGTGGGGCGGGGAACCTGCTGTGCATGCCGGGAGAGGGTATAAAAGGGGCAGACATCTCCTGATCGGGGTCCACCACCAGGCACCTTCAGCCTGGGAGTGAGTGCGGTCCATCTCCGGGTGCCCTAGGCCCGGAGGCTGTGTTCCTGTCCATCTCAGGCACCTTTAGCCTGGGATGAGGTACTACCCTGCTGTCCTGATCGCCTGGGTATGAAGACCCAGGGGATGCGGAGAAGGCCCGGGGCCCAGCACCTTCGACTGGGGTCCGCTAAGGATTGAGAAGTTCAGGGTGCCGCCTTGCGAGGGGACACGCACTCTCAGAGAAGGGAGGATCATTCCGAAGGACCGATGCGGGAGTCACGGTGAAGTAAGGGTCTGTTGACTCTCTGGGGAGACATCTTCTCCTTGGAAGGGGCCATGTTCTAAGAAGGAAGTTCACATTCAACAGGTCAGTGGCAGTGGCCTTATTCACCGGGTCTGTGGCAGAGACCAAACTCACGGTCTGTGTCAGAGACTGTGCGCCTAGTATACTGCTTGAGAATCTGAGTAGTACAGTAAAGAGCTACGTTTGTGCCTGGACCTCCTCCACACCTTGAGCTGTTCTGTTTCCTTTGCTCCAATCTCTTTTTCCTATCCAAGAGACTGTGTATTGTAAAGCGAGAATAAATTTTAAGTTGGAGTTTCAGCTGGTGTGGACATTCATGTTACTGGGGAAGTTAAGGACTTGCCTCTACTTACAGTAGAGGCGAGAATCATTCTCGGGAGGATTTTGGCCTGGCTGCAGACAAGACCCAACAATAACACCGCTCAACCTTTTGCACAAGAGGGTATGGGCTGTTAGCGTGGTGTGCCTTTCTCCCCCTGCGAGGAGCCAAGGTAAATGCAGGCTGGGGGAGAGGTGTGTGCGCTAGACTTCACTTAACCGCAAGGGTTAAATTGCATGTGTGAATGTCTCTGCTTAACCCGGAGGGTTAACATGGCTTCACTCCAAGTATTGATGTTCTTTGCAATACATCATTGTTATACTTTGGATACACCTTGTTCCCACAGTGCATTTACTTCATCCTCAGAAACCGACTCAGTGAGTGAGTGAGTGAGTGAATAACTTGTATAGCGCTACAAATGCGAACTAAATCGCCTCAAGGCGCTTTGCATCCAGTGACCTCCTGACCCTTCAGAATAGGTGGGTCTTAAGTTTTTTCCTGAAGGCCCGGTGGTTTTCTTCCATGCGGATGTTGGTGGGTAGAGCGTTCCATAGCCGTGGTCCTTGGACTGCAAATCTTCGTTCTCCCTTTGATTTGTAGCGGGACTTGGGGATGTGAAGGAGGTTTTGGTTGGTTGATCGGAGATTGCGATTGGGGGTGTAGTGTTTTATCTTCTCGCATAGATATTGTGGAGCGTTTCCCTGTGTGCACTTGTGGGTGAGACAGAGGGTCTTGAATGTGATCCGATCCTTTACGGTTAGCCAATGAAGGGTCCTTAGTGATGGGGTGATGGATTCCCAAGGTTTTTTTCCCGTTACCAGCCTGGCAGCCGTGTTCTGGATGACTTGTAGGCGCGAAATCTGGTATTTGGGTAGTCCGAGGTAGAGGGCGTTTGCGTAATCGAGTCGGGAGTTGATAATTGTTCCAACTACTACTGCTGTATCCTCTTTTGGGATGAAGGGGATGAGTCTACGTAGTAGACGGAGGAGATGGTGAGCTCCGCTGACTACTGATCCAATTTGTGCGTCCATCGACATCTCCGAGTCAAAGATGACTCCGAGACTTTTGACATTGGTGCTCGGGGTAACGGTCTGTCCAAGGATAGTGGGGAGTGTCCAAGAAGTCTTAGTTTTTGTCTTTCGGTTTGCGTGGAGGAGAAGGAGTTCTGTTTTGGATCCGTTGAGTTTGAGGGAATTCTCAGTCATCCATTCATCGATCAATGTGAGACAGGTTTCCAATCCGTGATATTGGTCTTTTTTCCCGGTGATACGAAAGTAGAGTTGGGTGTCGTCAGCATATGAGTGGTAGCACAGGCCCTGTTTGCTGATGATTTTGAGGAGTGGGCGGAGGTAGATGTTAAAGAGCACGGGTGACAGGGGTGATCCTTGGGGGACTCCGCAAGAAATTGTGAGAGTTTCAGAGGTGAAGTCTCCTAGTTTCACTGTCTGGGAACGATTGTCTAGGAAGGATGCGAACCAGTGTAGGTCAGGGTCTGCGACTCCGGCTACTTCTTTAAGGCGAATGAGTAGAGTTTTGTGGTCTACTGTGTCGAACGCTGCACTGAGGTCCAGCAGCACCAGGAGACATGATTCTCCGTCATCTGCTGCTTTGAGGGTGTCATCCCATATTTTAAGAAGTGCTGTTTCTGTGCCATGGCCTGGGCAGAAGCCTGATTGTAGTGGATCCAAGAGTTTGTGGGTGTCCAAATAGAGTTGTAGCTGTTGTACTACTGCTTTCTCCATGATCTTGGAGATGGTGTTGAGGCTTGTTACCGGTCTGCGGTAGTTTGGGTCTTTGGGGTCCAGGTTGGGTTTCTTTAGGAGGGGTTTGATTATGCCTTGCTTGAGAGAGATTGGAACAATACCTTCTTTGAATGATTGATTTACGAGGTGTGTTATGGTGGGTGCTAAAATGTCGGTACATTCTTTCAGGAGTTTTGTAGAGATTATGTCATTTGGAGATGTGCTGTCTCTGAGGCTTCTGATTATATTTTTGGTGGTGTCGATGGTGATCGGGACCAGCGAAAATTTTGTCAATTGTATAGTGTTCATATTGATTTCCTCTATTTGCTTTGGCAGAGCAGGGTTGGTTGTTTTTTTCTGTTGAATTGATTCTCGAATGTTTTCGATTTTGTCGATAGACTCAGACACTTGGCTTTGTAATTAATGTTTTCTTTTACTTGTCATAACTGCAGGATAAGCACGTTGACATTGACATAAGAATTGTAATATAATCCTTTCCATACACACTCGATAATATTAGATCAATTGGCTGTCCTTGCAGTGCTGTACTCAGTGTCGGGACAAGGTCATTCAGTGCCCAGGGAGAAGACACCCAACACCAACCAGGGGGTGGGGGGGGGTTTTAACGAATTTGGTTGGGAGAGTAGAATGTGTGATTCCTCCACTCTCCATCCCCGCAGTATCTGGCAGGAGAGAAGAGGAAGGGATCTGACAGCATTGCCGGGACAGCAGGGGAGCATGCGGGGGGCAGCAGCAGAAGAAAAAGGGGTATGGACAGGAGGGGCAGCAGGGGTGGCATTTATTGGTACCGATCCACTGCAGCAATTGAATGCCGACAGGAGGGAGAGGAGAAGCAGTTTCCTTTTTGCTGCTTTAGGAGGGTCGGTAACCCTCTCAATGCAGTGCCTGGGGCACATACCTCCCTGCCCCCTCATACTAGTTTTGACCCTGACTGTACCATCTCTAATGGTGCTTTAAGAGGATGGTGCATTCAGTGTAAGGTAATGGTCATACCTTAAAGCGGTTGTAAATGTTATACTTACCTGCTCTGTACAATGGTATTGGTACTCCTCTTCTGGTGTCCACTACTAGCGCTCTTGGCTTCTCCTCTTCTAGACAAATATCAGCCTCATTGTTTATGAAAAAATTGGCAACAGACACAAAAAATAGTGTTACCAAGTAAATAGATATGCTAGATAGAGATTAAAAAAGATTATGCAACAGGTAAGGTTTCAAGTTCAAGTGAGTGAGTGAGAAACTTGTATAGCGCTACAAATGCAAACTAAATCGCCTCAAGGCACTTTTTCCGTTCAGTGTCGTCCTGATCCTTCAGAAGAGGTGGGTCTTAAGTTTTTTCCTGAAGGCCCGATGGTTTTCTTCCGTGCGGATGTTTGTGGGTAGAGTGTTCCAAAGCCGTGGTCCTTGGACTGCAAATCTTCTTTCTCCCTTCGATTTGTAGCGGGACTTGGGGATGTGGAGGAAGTTTTGGTTAGTTGATCGGAGAATGCGATTGGGTGAGTAGTGTTTTATTTTCTCGCATAGATATTGAAGAGCGTTTTCTTGTGTGCATTTGTGGGTGAGGCAGAGGGTCTTGAAGGTGACCCGATCCTTTACGGTTAGCCAATGAAGAGTCCTCAGGGATGGGGTGATGGATTCCCAGGTTTTTTTCCCCGTTACCAGTCTGGCTGCCGTGTTCTGGACGACTTGTAGGTGCGTTATCTGGTATTTAGGTAGTCCTATGTAGAGGGAGTTTGAGTTGTCCAGTCGGGAATTGATGATTGTTCCAACTACTACTGCTATCTCCTCTTCTGGGATGAAGGGGGTGAGTCTACGCAGCAGGCCGAGAAAGTGGTGAGATCCGCGGACTACTGATCCTGTTTGTGCATCCATCGACATCAAAAATTAGCTTTTGTCTTTTGGTTTGCGTGGAGAAGAAGAAGTTCTGTTTTGGATCCATTGAGTTTGAGGGAGCTCTCAGTCATCCAATCATCGATCAGTGTGAGGCATTTTTCTAGTTCGTGATATTGGTCTTTTTTTCCAGTGATGCGAAAGTAGAGTTGAGTGTCATCAGCATATGAGTGGTAGCACAGGTCCTGTTTGCTGATGAAGTAACAAAAAGTCTCCTGGGTCATTCCCCTTTCCATTCCCACTGGTTATACTTTCAGCTGGCAATGTTTGCCAAAATTCTAAAAAGAAACACATACTGTAGCTAGTGCAGTGAATCAAGCATGTCCACCAATACACATCAACATAGGAATAATGATAAAGATACTTTGGGTCCAACTAATGACTACTTGGATCGTGAACAAGTTATGAGTAGTGTGACCACAAATGAAGATATCACATACAGCACACTACATATTTTAGATATAAATATTTCCAGTCCTTTTGGAGGCACTCTTGGCTCCTCCTCTCTGATTCCTATGGGGGAGCAAGTGTTAGCTCGCTTCCAAGCCAGGCTGTGTGCATTTATTGACACACACAGCAGGGCTCGGACATGCTCTCTCCTCACATGATTTGATTGACAGAAGCAGGAGCCAATGGCTTTCCGCTGCTGC
Organism: Rana muscosa; assembly: GCA_029206835.1. Lineage (NCBI taxonomy): Eukaryota > Metazoa > Chordata > Amphibia > Anura > Ranidae > Rana > Rana muscosa. The sequence continues at coordinate 228,390,056 of CM055122.1, forward strand.
CTCTTAGCCTTTGAGGAGAGAGTAGTGGTGGCTGGTGCTCAAAATTTTTGGAGGGGCGCAAACAAACTGAAAAAAAAAATCATCAATTGCCGCCACTGTGCCTATTAAACGCAGCCACTGTGCCCAAATGCCACCAGTTTGCCCCCTCAAATGCAGCCAGTTTGTCCCCAAATGCAGCCAGTTTCACCCCAAATACAGTCAGTTTGTCCCCAAATACAGCCATTTTCCCCCCAAATGCAGCCAGTTTGTCCCCAAATGCAGCCAGTTTGTCCACAAATACAGCCAGTTTCCCCTCAGCCCTGCACTTACCTTCCTCAGGTCAGCACCGTCCTTCTTCCGTCCTCAATGTCTTCTCCCGCCCTCGATGTCGCTTCAGCCAATCAGGTTACCGGTAACCAGACCCAGTGAACCTGATTGGCTGAGACGCCTGTCAGTGTTAACCAAGGAACGCACCCCCCGTGCGTCCCCTGGTTAACTATTTGGAAGCCGATTACAGCCCTCACGCTGGCTCTGATAGGCACTTCAAAAACCAACCAGCCGCTGTTATTCAGATGGCCGGCGCTCAACAGGGGGCCGGCCATCTGAATAGTGGGCGGCAGCGGCGGCGACAATACATAGGTTCATGCAATGCATGAACCTATGTATTGTTCAGGTGAGTGACGGGCACAGGAGAGAGAGGGGGCGGCGCTCCTGTGCCCACTATGGACGCACCGTCACTGGGAGAGAGAAAGAGACCAGCACTGCTGCAAACGGGCACAGCGCTGGATTGGATAGGATTCAGGTAAGTATACAGGTTGGTGAGGGGGCAATATACAGTGAGGGAAAAAAGTATTTGATCCCCTTCTGATTTTGTATGTTTGTCCACTGACAAAGAAATGATCAGTCTATAACTTTAATGGTAGGTTTATTTTAACAGTGAGAGACAGAATAATGCCGCGTACACACGATCGTGATTTACGGCGGTGAAAACACCGCCGTGAATCACGGCATGAAAAACTAGGGAACGGCTTGTTCCCCCACACATGGCCATTTTTCCCATAATTTTTTCTCTTGACGAGAAAAACTACCGTGTGTAGGCTCCGCGGCAGTGTTTCCCTATGGGAAAACTGCAGCGGAAAAAAATGTCAGGAATCACGACGAGAAAAATTAGAGCATGTTCTAATTTTTCTCGTCGTGATTAATGCAGTTTTTCCCGTCGGGAAAAACGGCAAAAAGCCCACAGATGATAGTTTTTCTCGTCCAAAGGAAAAAATTAAATTTTTCCCGACGGGAAAAATTATCGTGTGTACGCGGCATCACAGCAAAAAAATACAGAAAAACGCATTTAAAAAAAGTTATAAATTGATTTACATTTTAATGAGTGAAATAAGTATTTGACCCCTTTGTAAAACATGACTTAGTACATAGTTACATAGTAGGTGAGGCTAACAAAAGGCACAAGTCCATCAAGTTCAACCTACCTTGTTTCCCTGAAAATAAGACCTACTCCGATAATAAGACCTACTCCGATAATAAGACCTACCTAGATTTTCGGAAAGGGCTGCAATATAAGCCTTACCCAGAAAATAAACCCTAGTTGAAAGTGGTTGGAAAAAGGTAGAATCCACTGTCCTATAGTAGTACACAATTAAAAAGGTGTGTGCCTCTGCAATACAATCGTATCACATACCCCTCGGTACAGCGGCACTCGGCTGATCTCTTCTCCTGGCTGTCAGCGGGGGATGCCGGCCCCCCTCCCTCTGCAGGCACTCAGCTCCGCTGCTCTCATCGTCTCTCGGGTGTCAGTGAGGGATCTCGCCCCCCCCCTCTGCAGGCACTTAGCTCTGCTGCTCTCATCGTCTCCTGGGTGTCAGTGGGGAATCTCGCCCCGCCGTCTGCAGGCGCTCAGCTCTGCTGCTCTCATGGTCTCCCGGGTGTCAGTGGGGGATCTCGGCCACCCTCCCTCTACAGTGCTCGGAGTTGTGGAAGACAGCTCAGGCGGGTCATGGAAGCGCCAAGCAGTGCTATAAGAAGGTACTTGCACAATTTTATTACAGAAACATACACCCTCCACACAGTGGCGTAGCATGGGTTGTCAGCACCCGGGGCAAGGCAAGTAATTTGCGCCCCCTAACCTGCGGACTTTTTGCACTCCCTGAGTCCCTTCCCCTCCTACAATAGACCTGACCTACCCGATTCCTACACTGACCACTACACTAACCTCTACACTGACCTACATGATTCCTATACTGACAACTACACAGACCTACCTGATTCCTACATCGACCACTACACTACACACTAACCTACCTGATTCCTATACTGACCACTACACAATACACTACACTAACCACTTACACTATCCTACCTGATTCTTATATCGACCACTACACTACACACTGATCACTACACCACACCGACCTACCTGATTCCTATACTGACCACAACACTACCCACTAACCTACCTGAGTCCTATACTGACCACTATACTATACTACTACATAGTACACTACACTACCCACTACACTACACCCTGACCTACCTGATTCCTATACTGACCACTACACTCTACTACTACACAATACACTATCCACTGACTACTACACTACATACCACGCTAACTTACTTGATCTCTTTACTGACCACTACACAATACACTGACCTATCTCATTCCTATACTGACCCTTACACTAACCTACCTGATTCCTACAATCGACCACTACACTACACACTGACCACTACACCACACTAACCTACCAGATTCCTATACTGACCACTACACTACACACTGACCTACCTGATTCAGATACAATACACTATCCACTGACCACTACACTACACACCACCTGATTCCTATACTGACCACTACACTACTACCCAATACACTACCCACAGACCGCTACACAATACACACTGACCACTACCCAATACACACACTGACCGCTACACAATGCACACACTGACTACTACACAATACACACTGACTGCTACACAATGCACACACTGACCGCTACGCAATACACACACTGACCGCTACACAATACACACACTGACCACTACACAGTGCACACACTGACCGCTACACAATGCACACATTGACCGCTACACAATACACACACTGACCGCTACACCATACACACACTGACCGCTACACAATGCACACACTGACTTATATACACAATGCACACACTGACCGCTACACAATACACACACTGACTTATACACAATACACACACTGACCGCTATACAATACACACACTGACTTATATACAATACACACACTGACCGCTACACAATACACACACTGACCGCTACACAATACACACACTGACTGCTACACAATACACACACTGACTTATATACACAATGCACACACTGACTTATATACACAATACACACACTGACTTATACACAATACACACACTGACTTATACACAATACACACACTGACTTATACACAATACACACACTGAAGGCTACACAATACCCCAGATGATGATTATTTAATCGAAACTAGTCGGGTGGACCTGTTCGTACACATCGCTCTTGTACCTGATATCATGCTTTTAAGACCATCCTAAATGTGAGTGTTACTTTGTTACGCTTTTTTATTAAATCCTTTCCAAACGGTATCATGCTATGTGAGTTTTTTTATATTTTCACACGCATGCATTCTGGATACCGAGCCCTCTTATATATATTGGTGACTGGCGTGTTGGATACCCCGTGTGATTGAAGTGGCTAAACTCCTTCGATTCCAGAATACCCTTCACTTCCAGACCTTCCATATTGGGTTTAACCAACCCTCAAAGCCTTCTCTGATTTGGGTGGCGTATGCCTCTCCAAGTCCGAGACTTCTGGTAAGCCTCCTTAAACTCACCCTTGGTGGCGGTTTTCACATCTCTTTTCTACACAGAAAAAACTTTTTGGAATGCAAATTCACATTTTGACCGAACACGTTCTCCAGGATTGAACCTTATTTTTTAGATATATTTTTTCTTTCCATGGACTTTGTGTGATTAGAAAAAATATTTATTTCATGTTGTGTTTACCATCATGGGTTTTACCATTATTGTTTAGTCACCATTACACATGTATCACTTAGCACGTTATTTTGGGTGTTTTCACGTGTTTATTTCATTATAATTGTGTATTTATTCATTATGATACACCGTTTATCCAGGTAGCGCTACACTTTTATTTTCTATCACTTTTACCTTTTTCTATTGGCAGTGTTGGCGGCTCCCTTGGTGCACATATATATATATTTGTCCAGCGCAGTATTACCCCCCTTTTTTTACACAATACACACACTGACTTATACACAATACACACACTGACTTATACACAATACACACACTGAAGGCTACACAATACACACTCTGACTTATATACACAATGCACACACTGACCGCTACACAATACACACACTGACTTATACACAATACACACACTGACTTATATACACAATGCACACACTGACCTATATACACAATACACACACTGACTTATACACAATACACACACTGACTTATACACAATACACACACTGAAGGCTACACAATACACACTCTGACTTATATACACAATGCACACACTGACCGCTACACAATACACACACTGACTTATATACACAATGCACACACTGACTTATATACACAATGCACACACTGACCTATATACACAATACACACACTGACTTATACACAATACACACAGTGACTTATACACAATACACACACTGAAGGCTACACAATACACACACTGACCAATACACTATACGTTACAGTACACTGATTTTCTGGCTGCTCCCTCTCCCCAGACAAATACCTACTCCCCCCGGGCCAGCAGCAAAACTCACGAGGGAGTCTCTCACCTTTTTTCTTCCTGCTCTGCCTCTGCGCCGCCGGCTGTCACACTGATACATTCCAGACTCGGAGAGGAGGAGGAGGAGAAGACAGCGAGCGTCCACAGCTCGCAGCGAAGGCCAGCCCCGCTCCTCCGCGATTAAGAATAGGCCAGGCCAGGCCCGCTCCGCTCCCCCGCAATTAAGAATAGGTCAGGCCAGGCCAGCCCCGCTCCGCTCCCCCACGGTTGAGAATAGGCCAGGCCAGCCCCGCTCCGCTCCCCCGCGATTGAGAATAGCCCAGGCCAGGCCAGCCCCACTCTGCTCCCCCACGATTGAGAATAGGCCAGGCCAGCCCCGCCCACCGCACATGACCACTTCACCCAGTCACAGGGCGCCAGGGGCCGGCCTGAAACTAAACATGGCGGCCATCACGGAAATGTAAATTAAAATTATGGAGCGAAGGTGACACATACTGGCGCGGGATTGCACCCCTCCAAATGTTGCGCCCGGGGCCTAGGCCCCCCTCGCACCCCCCACGCTACGCCACTGCCTCCACATTACACAATCCTGTAATAGAGAGAATTCCAGCATTTTACAGGCACTTTTACTCTGTTCACACTAGGGATTCCTGGCATGCAAGCAGTAGTGTATTTAGGTTTTGTGCTGCCCTATGCCTGACTAAACTCGTACACCCCCTAATTTAAATATGATCCACCCCTTTCTGTCAAGGCCACACCCCTGAAATTTTCGAGTGGGGACACAAGTTCTGAGGGCCTGGGGGGGGAGGGGGGTCAATGAATTCCCTTTAATTTGCATAGATTTCCTCTCACTTCATGTTTGGCTATGGAGCAGGAAGTGAAAGGAAATCTCTGCAATGGGACAAGGATGGTAAAAAATTAACTGACAGGGGCTATAACCCTCCCTTAATCTAAAATGAAAAAAAAAAAAGTGTTGCCTGTAGTTCTACTTTAAGCACAAATTTCTGATAATTTTTTGGAGAGGACTAAGAAGATATAACCATGCCAATGGTGCAGCAGAAAACATATAGCACACTTAGGAAGGTTTGTGGTCCAGGATGATAGGATAGTCAAAATTAGAAGCAGCGCCCCCCCCCACAGTTGTGGAATGCCGGCCGCCCGCATACCAGAAGCAATGCGGCCGCTTTGTGGGAGTGCTAGACTAATTTGCCTCTCAGCCCAGTCTGCCCCATAGCGCAAGCCGGCAGGGACTATTTCCATGCTGCCCCCTGCAAAGTGCTGCCCTAGGCCTGGGCCTTGTTGGCCTATGCCAGGATACAGCGTTGCATGCAAGCCCTACCCCGAAAATAAGCCCTACCAAATTTTTGGTTGCTAAAAATAATATAAGACCTGGGCTTATTTTCGGGGAAACACGGTGTGTAATTATATGTCAGTATTACCTTGTATATCCCTGTATGTTGTGGTAGTTCAGGTGCTTATCTAATAGTTTTTTTAAACTATCGATGCCCCCCTGCTGAGACCACCGCCTGCGGAAGGGAATTCCACATCCTGGCCGCTCTTACAGTAAAGAACCCTCTACGTAGTTTATGGTTAAACCACTTTTCTTCTAATTTTAATAAGTGGCCTTGTGTCTTGTTAAACTCCTTTCTGCAAAAAAGTTTTAGCCCTATTGTGGGGTCACCAGTACGGTATTTGCAAACTGAAATCATATCCCCTCTCAAGTGTCTCTTCTCCAGAGAAAAAAAACAATTAGCCTAACATCAATAGTATGCAAGCTCTTAGAGGGGATGATAAGGGACTATATACAAGATTTTAGTAATGAAAATGGTATCATTAGCAGTAATCAGCATTGATTCATAAGGAATTGTTCTTGCCAAACCAATCTATTAACCTTCTATGAGGAAGTGAGTTGCCATCTAGATAAAAGAAGAGCAGTAGACGTGGTGTATCTGGATTTTGCAAAGGTGTTTGACACAGTTCCCCATAAACTTGGTGGTAAAACCCTTGTTGGCAATCACTGAGGTCAGACGTTTCTTGTAGTTGGCCACAAAGTTTGCACACATCTCAGGAGGGATTTTGTCCCACTCTCCAATTTGAGGCTGACGTTTGGTAACTCAAATCTTCAGCTCCCTCCACATATTTTCTATGGGATTAAGGTCTGGATACTGGCATGGCCACTTCAGGACCTTAATGTGCTTCTTCTTGAGCCACTTCTTTGTTGCCTTGGCCGTGTGTTTTGGGTCATTATCATGCTGGAATATCCATCCACGACCCATTTTCAATGCCCTGGCTGAGGGAAGGAGGTTCTCACACAAGTTTGACGATACACGGCCCGTCCATCCTCCCTTTGATGCAGAGAAGTTGTCCTGTCCCCTTAGCAGAAACCCCCCCCAAAGCATAATGTTTCCACCTCCATGTTTGACAGTGGGGATGGTGTTCTTTCCATCATAGGCAGCATTCCTCCTCCAAGCACGGCGAGTTGAGTTGATGCCAAAGAGCTAGTCTCATCTGACCACAACACTTTCACCCAGTTCTCTGAATCATTCAGATGTTAATTAGAAAACTTCAGACCGGCCTGTACATGTGCTTTCTTGCGGGCGCTGCAGAATTTCAGTCCTTCACGTCATAGTGTAGTATGGTCCCAGATGCCTAGATATAATTCATAAGATTCTCCCATGTAGTTCTGGACTGATTCTTCACCATTCTCATGATCATTAAAATTCCACAAGGGTGAGATCTTGCATGAAGCCCCAGACTGAGGGAGATTGAAGACACACAAAATAACTGTCAATTTGCGAATAATCGCACCAACTGTTGTCACCCTCTCACCAAGCTGCTTGACGAAGGTCTTGTAGCCCATTCCAGCTTTGTGTAGGTCTACAATCTTGTCCCTGTCATCCTTGGACAGCTCTTTGGTCTTGCCCATGGTGAAGAGATTGGAATCTAATTGATTGCTTCTGTGGACAGGTGTGTTTTATACAGGTAACAAGCTGAGATTAGGAGCACTCTCATTAAGAGAGTGCTCCTAATCTCAGCTTGTTACCTATATAGAAGACACCTGGGAGCCAGAAATCTTGCTGATTGATAGGGGATCAAATACTTATTTCACTCATTAAAATGCAAATCAATAATTAAAAAAATAAAATAATGTTTCTGGATATTTTTGTTGTCATTCTGTCTCTCACTGTTACAATAAACATACCATGCCAACTGATCATTTCTTTGTCAGTGGACAAACGTACAAAATCAGCAGGGGATTAAATGCTTTTTTCCCTCACTGTACCTAGTAGAACATTTATCACCCAACTTCAAAGAATGCATTAAGGTAAAAATGACTAGCCTTTAGAACAATTTAAGGTGCAGTAGTCCTTGGTAACAAAGTACATGGCAAGAGGTCACCCTAATAACAGGACGCAACAAAAGGGTGGCAGTTTGAAGAAGATCTCACATAATAGCACTGGTCCTTACTGTCTGCTTCCCATTTTGGACTGCCACAAGAACAACTCCCCTGCTTTTATGCCCTTCACAAGGGGACATAGGTACCTGCAGGGGAAACTGTGTCACAAATGACCCAACCCTTGCAACAACAGCCAGTACACAGTAACAGTACACATTGCCAAAACAACATGTAATCTCACAACATAAATTAGACACCTGCCTACACATCAAGTAACACATAATAATGAGTCCATGACTGATAATAGCATGGGTAGAAACATACTTCCCCCCCATTCTCAGAAAAATGGATATGTGCACACTAGAAAGGCTGAAAGCACACGGTGGTGGGATTAGCACTGTTTCAAATTCTGACTGGGTTAAACTGTAATAGTAAAAAGCCTGGTGCTTTATGAGCCTCTTCAAATTAGGAAAAGGCAAGTCAAGACTTATTAGCACAGATAATAAAATCTAAACAGTGCAACACATTGCCAGCAGGACTGTGCTAGGGATGCCTACATAAAAAAAAAAAAAAAAAAAAGAACAGGACGACAACCTACTGTAAAAAAAAACACTCCCACTCAATCCACCCAGTTATCAAATTATAATTGAACACGTTGAAGTCAAATTTTCATCAGCTCCAAAACACAGAAAATTTTCATGTCAGTGATAGATAAATCTTTTTATTTAAACGGGTATGAATAGATGAAAGTTATTCTGTTATAAAATATATAACAGAATAAGACTCTCCATCCAGCAAGTTTGGAAAACAGTTTTGTTCAGTGATGTACCTGAACAAGTTGTTGGAATCATCCCTGGAAAAGTGTTAATATTTCGCTACTGTCTCTTCATGAATGAGCTTTAATGCAGTAAAATAAAAATCAGGAGTAGGTGTGACCTGTAACAATATAACAAATTCTTATCAAAGGTTCACATAACAAGAGACTTAATTAATATAAATAGTTGTAATCATAACCACAATAAACACATAATAAAACTTCTGACCCCCTTTTGGTAGGGCTGAGAAGGTGGAATGATACTGAATCAAAGCCAAAACCATTAACCATCATAAATAATACTCTATGACACAAAATATTTTCATTGGAGTATTGTGGCCACAGCTTTTATTAAATAACAAGATAACATAATTTAGACACCAATTCTTCAAAAACAAACAACAATTATAATACAACCGTTAAAACCAGGTCTTTGACAATGCCAACCAATGTCATGTTAGTAGTAAGTATTTCCTTCATGAGCACCACATAATCATACATATTTGTGACCATTAAGGTCTCTTTCAGGGCCAGCCCAACGATGGGACCCGGTGGGACCATTGGTACCAAGCGTCACTTTCAGAGGGGCGGCAAGCTGACGCCCGCCAGCCAGCTCTTTCCACCAGCTCTTCTCCCTGTGAGAGAGCCCGGCGCCGCTGCTGTTAGTGGGGACAGGAGTGGGCAGGCGGGCATAACACTCGCTGGGGGAGCAGTCAGCGGGTGAGTGAGCGGGCTTGCTGGCCAGTCAGCGAGCTGACATCATCTCTCACCGCCCGCTTTCTGCTTTACTGCAGTTCCGCCCTCACTGTGCTGCCCTGGGCAGCAGAGAGATTACATTATCTATCTGCTGTCTGCCTTCACTCTGGGACACAGCAAGTGACAATTCGCAACGTGTGGCAGGTGACGTTGTGGCAAGGGACAATCCACAACTTGTGGCAGGTGACGTGGCAAGTGACAATCCGCAAAGTGTGGCAGGTGATGTGGCAAGGGGCAATCCGCAACGTGTGGCAGGTGATGTGGCAAATGACAATCCGCAATGTGTGGTAGGTGATGTTGTGGCAAGTGACAATCCACAACGTGTAGCAGGTGACATGGCAAGTAACAATCCACAACGTGTGGCAGGTGACGTTGTGGCAAGTGACAATCCGCAACGTTTGGCAGGTGACGTGGCAGGGGACAATACGCAATGTGTGGCAAGTGACGTGGCAAGTAACAGTCCGGAATGTGTGGCAGGTGACGTGGCAAGGAACAATCCGCAACGTGTGACAGGTGACGTGGCAAGGGACAATCCGCAACGTGTGACAGGTGACGTGGCAAGGGACAATCCGCAACGTGTGGCAGGTAAGGTTGTGGCAAGTGACAATCCGCAACGTGTGACAGGTGACGTGGCAAGTGACAATCCGCACGCAACATGTGGCAAGTGACAATCCGCAACGTGTGGCAGGTGACAATCCACATCTGGTCGTGCAGTCCGAATCAAAACTATAAGTACAAACACACATCACAAGTTGTATGAGACATGAGAGCCTGAGAGGGACTTGCCTTGCCCAGCCCTGATTAGCCACTTACAGATCGGAAGGATTTGTCCCCTTAATGACCAGGCCATTTTTTGCGATACAGCACTTCATCGCTTTAAGACCCCTTTCACACTGAGCCGCCCATAGCGCCAGCGGTAAAACGCCGCTAATTTTACCGCTGATGCTATGGGCGGATTTCGGCCACTAGCGGGCGCTTTCAACCCCCGCTAGCGCCCGAGAAAGGGTTAAAACCGCCCGCAATGCGCTGCTGAAGCAGCGCATTGCGGGCGGTATAGCCGCGCTGTCCCATTGATTTTAATGGGCAGGAGCGGTGGAGGAGCGGTAAACACACCGCTCCTTCACCGCTCCAAAGATGCGGCTAGCAGGACTTTTTTTACCGTCCTGCTAGCACAATGCTCCAGTGTAAAAGCCCTCAGGCTTTCACACTGGAGACAATGGAGCAGCTGTTTGAGGGTGGATTGCAGCCGCTAATTTTAATGCTATAGCGCCTGCAATATGCCCTCAGTGTGAAAGGGGTCTAACTGACAATTGCGCGGTCGTGTGACGTTGTACCCAAATAAAATTGTGTCCTTTTTTTCCCCACAAATAGAGCTTTCTTTTGGTGGTATTTGATCACCTCTGCGGTTTTTTTTTTGTGCTATAAACAAAAAAAGAGTGACAATCTTGAAAAAAATAACAATATATTTTACTTTTTGCTATAATAAATACCCCCCCCCCCCCCCAAAAAAAAATCATTTCTTCATCAGTTTAGGCCAATATGTATTCTTCTACATATTTTTGGTAAAAAAAAAACGCAATTAGCGTACATTGATTAGTTTGCGCAAAAGTTATAGCATCTACAAAATAGGGGATAGATTTATGGCATTTAAATTTTTTTTTTTTACTAGTAATGGCAGCGATCTGCGATTTTTAGCGGGACAGCGAAATTGCAGTGGACAGATCAGACACTTTTGACACATTTTTGGGACCATTGACATTTATACAGCGATCAGTGCTATAAAAATGCACTAATGTTTGTGTAAATGTCACTGGCAGGGAATGGGTTAACACTAGGGGGTGATCAAGGGGTTAAATGTGTTCCCTGGGAGGTGTTTCAAACTTTGAGGGGATAGGACTGACTGGAGAAGGAGAGAGATTGCCATTCCTAATCACTAGGAACAGCAGATCTGTCTCTCCTCCCATCAGAATGGGGATCTGTCTGTTTACATTGACAGATCCCCGTTCTGGCTCTCTGTGGAGCGAGCTCAGGTGGCCGGCAGACATCGCGGCCGCCGGCCATGGACAGGTCCCTTTATACTCCTATATACATGTGATGAGCCATGACAGGTCCTCTTTATACTCCTATACATGTAAACAACCATAGCAGGTCCTCTTTACTCCTATATACATGTATAGAGCCATGAAAGGTCCTCTTTATACTCCTATAAACATGTGTAGAGCCATGACAGGTCCTCTTTATATTCCTTTACATGTATAGAGCCACGACAGGTTCTCTTTCTACCCCTATATACATGTATAGAACCATGACAGGTCCTCTTTATACATGTATAGAGCCATGACAGGTCTTCTTTATACTGCTATATACATGTATAGAGCCATGACAGGTCCTCTTTATACTCCTATATGTGTAAACAACCATAGCAGGTCCTCTTTACTCCTATATACATGTATAGAACCATGAAAGGTCCTCTTTATACTCCTATAAACATGTGTAGAGCCATGACAGGTCCTCTTTATATTCCTTTACATGTATAGAGCCACGACAGGTTCTCTTTCTACCCCTATATACATGTGTAGAACTATGGCAGGTCCTCTTTATACTCCTATATACATGTATAGAGCCATGACAGGTCCTCTTTATACTCCTATATACATGTATAGAGCCATGACAGGTCCTCTTTATACTGATTTTATACATGTATAGAGCCATGACAGGTCCTCTTTATACTCCTATATACATGTATAGAGCCATGACAGGTCCTCTTTATGCTCCTATATACATGTATAGAGCCATGACAGGTCCTCTTTATACTCCTATATACATGTATAGAGCCATGACAGGTCCTCTTTATACTCCTATATACATGTATAGAGCCATGACAGGTCCTCTTTATACTGATTTTATACATGTATAGAGCCATGACAGGTCCTCTTTATACTCCTATATACATGTATAGAGCCATGACAGGTCCTCTTTATACTCCTATATACATGTATAGAGCCATGACAGGTCCTCTTTATACTGATTTTATACATGTATAGAGCCATGACAGGTCCTCTTTATACTCCTATATATATGTATAGAGCCATGACAGGTCCTCTTTATGCTCCTATATACATGTATAGAGCCATGACAGGTCCTCTTTATACTCCTATATACATGTATAGAGCCATGACAGGTCCTCTTTATACTCCTATACATGTAAACAACCATAGCAGGTCCTCTTTACTCCTATATACATGTATAGAACCATGAAAGGTCCTCTTTATACTCCTATAAACATGTGTAGAGTAGGGATGAGCTCGGTGTTCGAGTCGAACATACGTTCGACTCGAACATCGGCTGTTCGATCGTTCGACGAAGATCGAACGATTTGGGCCGTTCGCGCCTAATTCGAGTGACGCGAACGGCCCACAATGCACTACGCCATCGCAGTGTCATCCAGGCGCTGTGATTGGCCAAGCATGCACTGTGACCCCGCATGCTTGGCCAATCACAGCGCCGGCAGCGAGGAGAGCAATGATTGGCCACAGGCAGGATGCCTGTGGCCAATTATTGCTGAGGGTGTTTAGTACACGCCCCACACTATAAAAGGCCGCCAGCACGGCGGCCTAGTGTAGTGTGTTCCGGAGCAGGGAAAGAGAAGCATAGGCAGGGACAGTGACATTTTTTTTTTCTTGCTTAACCTGGATTCCTTTAGTTTAGGGAAAGAGAAGGATAGGTAGGGAGAGTGTCAGTGTGTTTTACTGTGCGAATCCTTGTTTCTAGGGACAGGGAAGGACAGTGAGGGAAATTCTCCTTGTGCTATAGTGTGCTAAAGCATTGATCATCAACCATCTTTAAAAAATCATTTTTTCTAGGGACAGAAAACTATAGGTAGGGAGAGTGTCAGTGTGTTTTACTGTGATAATCCTTGTTTCTAGGGACAGGGAAGGACAGTGAGGGAAATTCTCCTTGTGCTATAGTGTGCTAAAGCATTGATCATCAACCATCTTTAAAAAAACATTTTTTCTAGGGACAGAAAACTATAGGTAGGAAGAGTGTCAGTTTCTTTCACTGTGATAATCCTTGTTTCTAGGGACAGGGAAGGACAGTGAGGGAAATTCTCCTTGTGCTATAGTGTGCTAAAGCATTGATCATCAACCGTCTTTAAAAAAACATTTTTTCTAGGGACAGAAAACTATAGGTAGGAAGAGTGTCAGTTTCTTTCACTGTGATAATCCTTGTTTCTAGGGACAGGGAAGGACAGTGAGGGAAATTCTACTTGTGCTATAGTGTGCTAAAGGATTGATCATCAATCAGCTTTAAAAAAACATTTTTTGTATGGACAGAAAACTATAGGTAGGAAGAGTGTCAGTTTCTTTCACTGTGATAATCCTTGTTTCTAGGGACAGGGAAGGACAGTGAGGGAAATTCTCCTTGTGCTATAGTGTGCTAAAGCATTGATCATCAACCGTCTTTAAAAAAACATTTTTTCTAGGGACAGAAAACTATAGGTAGGAAGAGTGTCAGTTTCTTTCACTGTGATAATCCTTGTTTCTAGGGACAGGGAAGGACAGTGAGGGAAATTCTCCTTGTGCTATAGTGTGCTAAAGCATTGATCATCAACCATCTTTAAAAAAACATTTTTTCTAGGGACAGAAAACTATAGGTAGGAAGAGTGTCAGTTTCTTTCACTGTGATAATCCTTGTTTCTAGGGACAGGGAAGGACAGTGAGGGAAATTCTCCTTGTGCTATAGTGTGCTAAAGCATTGATCATCAACCATCTTTAAAAAAACATTTTTTCTAGGGACAGAAAACTATAGGTAGGAAGAGTGTCAGTTTCTTTCACTGTGATAATCCTTGTTTCTAGGGACAGGGAAGGACAGTGAGGGAAATTCTACTTGTGCTATAGTGTGCTAAAGCATTGATCATCAATCAGCTTTAAAAAAACATTTTTTCTAGGGACAGAAAACTATAGGTAGGAAGAGTGTCAGTTTCTTTCACTGTGATAATCCTTGTTTCTAGGGACAGGGAAGGACAGTGAGGGAAATTCTACTTGTGCTATAGTGTGCTAAAGCATTGATCATCAATCAGCTTTAAAAAAACATTTTTTCTAGGGACAGAAAACTATAGGTAGGAAGAGTGTCAGTTTCTTTCACTGTAATAATCCTTGTTTCTATGGACAGGGAAGGACAGTGAGGGAAATTCTCCTTGTGCTATAGTGTGCTAAAGCATTGATCATCAACCATCTTTAAAAAATCATTTTTTCTAGGGACAGAAAACTATAGGTAGGGAGAGTGTCAGTGTGTTTTACTGTGATAATCCTTGTTTCTAGGGACAGGGAAGGACAGTGAGGGAAATTCTCCTTGTGCTATAGTGTGCTAAAGCATTGATCATCAACCATCTTTAAAAAAACATTTTTTCTAGGGACAGAAAACTATAGGTAGGAAGAGTGTCAGTTTCTTTCACTGTGATAATCCTTGTTTCTAGGGACAGGGAAGGACAGTGAGGGAAATTCTACTTGTGCTATAGTGTGCTAAAGCATTGATCATCAATCAGCTTTAAAAAAACATTTTTTCTAGGGACAGAAAACTATAGGTAGGAAGAGTGTCAGTTTCTTTCACTGTGATAATCCTTGTTTCTAGGGACAGGGAAGGACAGTGAGGGAAATTCTCCTTGTGCTATAGTGTGCTAAAGCATTGATCATCAACCATCTTTAAAAAAACATTTTTTCTAGGGACAGAAAACTATAGGTAGGAAGAGTGTCAGTTTCTTTCACTGTGATAATCCTTGTTTCTAGGGACAGGGAAGGACAGTGAGGGAAATTCTCCTTGTGCTATAGTGTGCTAAAGCATTGATCATCAACCATCTTTAAAAAAACATTTTTTCTAGGGACAGAAAACTATAGGTAGGAAGAGTGTCAGTTTCTTTCACTGTGATAATCCTTGTTTCTAGGGACAGGGAAGGACAGTGAGGGAAATTCTCCTTGTGCTATAGTGTGCTAAAGCATTGATCATCAACCATCTTTAAAAAAACATTTTTTCTAGGGACAGAAAACTATAGGTAGGAAGAGTGTCAGTTTCTTTCACTGTGATAATCCTTGTTTCTAGGGACAGGGAAGGACAGTGAGGGAAATTCTCCTTGTGCTATAGTGTGCTAAAGCATTGATCATCAACCGTCTTTAAAAAAACATTTTTTCTAGGGACAGAAAACTATCGGTAGGAAGAGTGTCAGTTTCTTTCACTGTGATAATCCTTGTTTCTAGGGACAGGGAAGGACAGTGAGGGAAATTCTCCTTGTGCTATACTGTGCTAAAGCATTCCTCATCAACCATCTTTGAAATCCTTGTTTTTTGGACAGTCAGGGAAATTGTCGTTGTGCTATTCTGTGCAAAAGCAATCATCCTCAACCATATTTAGAAATCCTTAAGTAAAGGGACAGAGAAGGACACCTGAAGGTAGCCCTTATTGCTTTTTTCCCATCTCCCTGCAGGCCATCTATTAGAATGTCTGGAAGGCAAACAAGGAGAGGCAGACAGTCAGGAGGCAATAAAAGAGGGCAAGCAGGCTCTGTGTCTGGGGGCAACAGTGCTGGTCGTGGACGCGGTGCATTGTCATCAGCACATGGCCATGGGACACGCTTGTCCTTCTTTTCGGCAGCTGGACATGTTGAGCCACATCATGCCGAAGACTTGGTAGAGTGGATGACCAAGCCCTCCTCCTCCTCCTCATCCTCTCTCACCCAGGCTCAGGGTACTGGCAAAGCAGCTGCCAAAGCGTCCTCTTCCCTGGTATCAATGTCAGACTCATCATCAGTCACTCCTTCCCTAGACCCACCATGTCCTCCTCCTGAGGAGTCCCCCGAACTGTTTGAGCACAGTGTTGGGTACATGCTCCAGGAGGATGCCCAGCGTTTCGAAGGGTCTGATGATGAAACCCAGCTACAGGAAGGCAGTAGCGTGAGAGCAGACAGAGGGCATGCTCAAGAAGGACACCAATCTGGCAGTCATGTTCCAGCAGCTGCAGCATACTGCCAGATTGGCTCCAGTGATGAGGAGGGAGGGGATGATGAGGTCACTGACTCCACGTGGGTGCCTAATAGGAGAGAGGAGGAGGAGGAGGATGAGGAGGAGGCACATCTCCAATGAGGCAGGATGCCCTTTGGTGGCCAGCGTAAGGGCAGTACACCGACAGAATCACACCGCAGAGCTCCGCCTGTGCAGGGCGCTGCCTCTGCCCGTCATTCAAAAAGTTCTTTGGTGTGGGCCTTTTTTGAGGCTAGTGCATCAGATCGCACAGCTGCTGTTTGCAACATATGTCTCAAGCGTATATCGCGTGGCCAAAACATCAGCCGCTTGGGTACCACATGCCTGACCAGACATATGTTGACCTGCCATGCAGCTCGTTGGCAAGCCTACCTCAAAGACCCACACCAAAGAACAAAGCGGACCTCTCCTTGCACCGCATCAGCTGGGATCTCCAACCCCACTATAACTTCAGTCCTCTCTGAAACATGCACTGAGAGGAATGAAGGTGTAGAATTAGGTGTGTCACAGCCAAGTACTTGCGGCCACTCTGCTAGCAGTACACCGACGTCCGATTCTAGCAGGCAAATTTCCCTGCCCCAGCTGCTGGACCGTCGAAAGAAGTTCACTCCCAGCCATCCACATGCCCAGCGGTTGAATGCTAGCTTGGCTAAATTGCTAGCGCTTCAACTGCTGCCTTTTCAGTTGGTAGACTCGGCCCCCTTCCGTGAGTTTGTGCAATGTGCGGTTCCTCAGTGGCAGGTTCCCAAACGCCACTTTTTCTCACGGAAGGCGATTCCGGCTCTCTACCGGCATGTGGAAGGCAATGTCTTGGCCTCGCTGGACAGGGCGGTCAGCGGTAAGGTGCATATTACCGCTGACTCATGGTCCAGCAGGCATGGACAGGGACGTTACCTTTCTTTCACGGCCCATTGGGTCACTCTTTTGGCAGCTGGGAAGGATGCAGGACAAGGTGCAGTAGTGTTGGAGGTTGTTCCACCGCCACGCCTCCAAAATGCTACTACTGGTTGTGACACACCTCTCTCCTCCACCCCCTCCTCTTCTTCTTCCTCCATGGCCTCTTCCTGTGCTTTGTCCTCTGAACCAGCGGTGCTCCGTAGGCGTTCAAGGGGCTACGCAAGTACGCAGGCAAAAAGATGCCATGCCGTGCTTGCGCTGGTGTGTTTGGGGGACAGAAGCCACACTGGGGCAGAGGTCCTGTCTGCTCTGCAGGGCCAGGCCGAGAGGTGGTTGACGCCACGCCAGCTTAAGCCAGGAATGGTGGTTTGCGACAATGGCACCAACCTCCTCTCCGCCCTCCGACAGGGACAACTGACCCATGTGCCCTGTGTGGCTCACGTCCTTAACCTGGTGGTGCAGCGGTTCTTGGGCAGGTACCCGGGCTTACAGGATGTCCTGAGGCAGGCCAGGAAAGTCTGTGTGCATTTCCGCAGATCTTATAATGCCAGTGCTCGCCTGGCTGAGCTGCAAAAGGAGTTGAACCTGCCCAAGAACCGCCTTATATGTGACATGCCCACCAGGTAGAACTCAACGTTGGCCATGCTGCAGCGGCTGCACACGCAGCAGAGGGCCATCAATGAGTACCTGTGCGACTACGGCACCAGGACAGGGTCAGGGGAGCTCGGTTTTTTTTCTCCACGCCAGTGGGGCATGATCAGGGATGCATGCACTGTCCTGGCACCATTTGAGGAGGCCACGAGGATGGTGAGCAGTGACAGTGCATGCATCAGTGACACTGTACCTCTTGTCCACCTGTTGGAGCACACGCTGCGTGGAATAATGGACAGGGCACTTGAGGCAGAACAGAGGCAGGAAGAGGAGGACTTCCTTGCCTCTCAAGGCCCCCTTTACCCAGACAGTGTTCCTTCTGTCCCACCCATCGCACAGGAAGAGGAGGAGGAGGAGGAGGAGGAGGAGGAGGAGGATTGTGTCAGCATGGAGGTGGAGGCTGGCACTCAGCATCATCAGCAGCAGTCTTTTAGGGATGATTTACAGTCCCAAGAAACCAGTGGACTTGTACGTGGCTGGGAGGAGGTGGCTGCGGATCATGTCGTCCTTAGTGACCCAGAGGACTCCGGAGCGAATGCCTCAGCAAACCTACGCTGCATGGCCTCCCTGATCCTGCAAAGTCTGCGGAAGGATCCTCGTATTCTTCGGATCAAGGAGAGGGACCATTACTGGCTGGCCACTCTCCTTGATCCACGGTACAAGGGTAAGGTTGCGGACCTTATGTTACCGTCGCAGAGGGAGCAGAGGATGAGACAACTCCGAGTTGCTGAGGCTTCGGCCAGTCAAAGAAGGAGCGGTGGGGAAGGTGGCCGTCTGACCGATGCGTTCAGACAATTCTTTAGTCCGCAGCCCCAAAGTATGATCGGTTCCAGCAACCATCGCCAGCGTCTGATAAACATGGTGCAGGAATATCTAGGGGCAAGGTCAGACTTGGACACCTTCCCCACCGAAAATCCTCTGGCTTACTGGGTCTTGAGGATGGATCACTGGCCAGAGCTTGCACAGTATGCAATTGAGCTACTGGCCTGTCCTGCATCCAGCGTTCTTTCGGAACGCACATTCAGTGCTGCTGGAGGATTTGTCACGGATCACAGGGTGCGCCTGTCCACCGACTCGGTTGATCGACTGACTTTCATCAAGATGAACCAGTCTTGGATCACCACCAGCTACCACACACCTGATGCTGATATAACAGACTAATTGATTTTAACATGTCACATCCCTTCAAGACTGATGCTGATGCTGAGTGCCTGTGCTGTTATGTTGACTGGCTATCCTCCTCCTCCGAGTCCTCAATGATACGATTGATGATGATAGCTTGGAAGATCATTTTTGTTTATGGGTGCCGCCACCAGTGGCTAAGGCCCAATTTTTCAGCCCCTGTTTAACAGGGGCGTGTAATTACAATTTTTGAAGCAATAATTTGCCATAGGGCTCATTGCTGTGCTCCAAGAACAGTATCTGTGAGGGGTTGGAGTGTTGTGCCACCAGTGCCTAAGGCCCAATTTTTCAGCCCCTGTTCAACAGGGGCATGTAATTACAATTCTTGATCTAATAATTCACAGCAGGGCCCATTGCTGCACCCACCAAGAGTAACTCTGAGGGCTTACAGTGTTGTGGCAACGCCACCACCACCACCACCACGAAAGGCCCAATTTTTCAGCCCCTGTTCAAAAGGGGCATGTAATTACAATTCTTGATCTAATAATTCACAGCAGGGCCCATTCCTGCACCCACCAAGAGTAACTCTGAGGGCTTACAGTGTTGTGGCAACACCACCACCACCACCACCACCACCACCACGAAAGGCCCAATTTTTCAGCCCCTGTTCAACAGGGGCATGCAATTACAATTCTTGATCTAATAATTCACAGCAGGGCCCATTGCTGCACCCACCAAGAGTAACTGTCAGGGCTTACAGTGTTGTGGCACCAGCACCACCATCAAAGGCCCAATTTTTACTACCACTGTTCAACAATTATATGTAATTAAAATTCCTGATATAATAGTTGACAGCAGGGCGTTCCAGCACCAACCAAGAGTAACTGTGAGTGCTTACAGTGTTGTGCCAACACCAACAACTAAGGGGCCTATTTCTGCAGAGTATATACGGCAGGTCCCTACTTTCAAACATCCAACTTACAAACGACTCCTACTTGCAAACGCAAGAAGACAACAGGAAGTGAGAGGAAATCTACCCCTTGGAAGGAAAATTCTCTCCTGTAAGAATTAATATGGGAGAAAGGTGTCTCCTCTGTACTGATGCTTTATCAGCAATCCTTGTTTCAAGAAAAACACCACATTTCAAAAACAGTTGTCATTGGGACGGAAAGTGAGGTGAAATGTTCTGAACAGGGGCACAGACAGCAAAACAAATGTTACAGGGGTGATAACCCTTACCTATGTTTTCCAAAAAGTTTAAAAATAGATTTTTGGGCTGGAGCTACACTTAAACAATGTACCTGTTCAAAATTACAAACAGATTCTACATAAGAACAAACCTACAGTCCCTGTCTTGTATGCACCGCCTGTATACGGCTGTTCAGAGTATATAGGGCCTTTTTTATTTTATGTGCGGGGTTCCCCTTAATATCCATACAAGACCCAAAGGGGCTGGTAATGGGCTGGGGTAGGGGGGGGGGGGGGTCATGGGGTAGCTATGCCATTTTTCTTAAAGATTTTCATCCATATTACCGGGACCAGACATTACATTAAAGCCGCAAGTAGTTTTAAATGTTTTTTTTTTCCTTTAGAAGTGTCATTTTGTGCAGGGACAGTTCTAAACACGGGAAACACGTGGCACTTCACAGGCATACTTTAGACACCCCCCCAGGTACGATATTTAAAGGAATATTTGACTTTTTTTTTTCACTTTATGCATCATTAAAATGACTGCTCTCGAAAAACGACCGTTTTTAAAACTTCTTTTTGCATTGATACATGTCCCCTGGTGCAGAACCCGGGTTCCCAAACCCTTTTTAGGACAATAACATGCATAATAGTCGTTATAATTAGCACTTTAGAATTCGAACGTTCGCATCCATTGTATTTAATAGGGTTCTAATGTTCGTACGAACTTTCGGTCCGTTCGCGGGTTCTGGTGCGAACCGAACCCGGGGGTGTTCGGCTCATCACTAGTGTAGAGCTATGACAGGTCCTCTTTATATTCCTTTACATGTATAGAGCCACGACAGGTTCTCTTTCTACCCCTATATACATGTATAGAACCATGACAGGTCCTCTTTATACTCCTTTATACATGTATAGAGCCATGACAGGTCCTGTTTATACTCCTTTATACATGTATAGAGCCATGACAGGTCCTCTTTATACTCCTTTATACAGGTATAGAGCCCTGACAGGTCCTCTTTATACTCCTAAATACATGTATAGAGCCATGACAGGTCCTCTTTATACTCCTTTATACATGTATAGAGCCATGACAGGTCCTCTTTATACTCCTTTATACATGTATAGAGCCCTGACAGGTCCTCTTTATACTCATATATACATGTATAGACCCATGACAGGTCCTCTTTATACTCCTTTATACATGTATAGAGCCCTGACAGGTCCTCTTTATACTCCTATATACATGTATAGACCCATGACAGGTCCTCTTTATACTCCTAAATACATGTATAGAGCCATGACAGGTCCTCTTTATTCTCCTTTATACATGTATAGAGCCATGACAGGTCCTCTTTATACTCCTTTATACATGTATAGAGCCCTGACAGGTCCTCTTTATACTCCTATATACATGTATAGACCCATGACAGGTCCTCTTTAGACTCCTTTATACATGTATAGAGCCCTGACAGGTCCTCTTTATACTCCTATATACATGTATAGAGCCATGACAGGTCCTCTATATACTTCTATATACATGTATAGAGCCATGACAGGTCCTCTATATACTCCTAAATACCTGTATGACAGTGGCAGTAAAAGGGCTAAGTAATTGCTACTTTGCTCATATCACCCTCATAGTCACATTAGGATTACTCTGCGTCTGCTGTACAGTGTTTTAAAATATATATTTTTTGTTAAGTATAATAAATAAATTATTTACAATAACTTGCCTATCTAGATTGCACCCACCTTCCCCATAGAGTTCAGCAGGGTTTTCTGCTAAGCATGGGTTTCTAGCAAATTACGGCTTATTGGAGGTCCTTAGACCCCTTTCACACTGGAGCGGCTTGCAGGCGCTATTAGCTAAATAGCGCCTGCAAACCGACCGTAAACAGCGGCTGCCTGAGGGCTTTCACACTGGAGCGGTGCGCTAGCAGGACGAGAAAAAAAGTTCTGCTAGCCGCATCTTTGGAGCGGTGAAGGAGCGGTGTGTATACTGCTCCTCCACCGCTCCTGCCCATTGAAATCAATGGGACACCGTGGCTATACCGCCCGCAATGCTCCTCTGCAGAGGCGATTTGCGGCGGTTTTTAACCCTTTTTCGTCCGCTAGCGGGGGGTAAAACCGCCCCGTTAGCAGCCGAATAGCGCAGCGCTTTACTGCCACTGCCGCTCCCCGCCCCAGTGTGAAAGGGGCCTTTAAGTGATTGTAACGTCTGTTTTTTTTTCTTATAAAAATTACAAACATGTTATACTTACCTGCTCTGTGTAATGGTTTTGCACAGTGTAGCCCAGATCCTTCTCTTCTCGAGTCCCTCTTCGGCGCTTCTGGCCCCTCCCTACTGTTGGGTGCAGCTTGTTATGGGGCACCCGAGCTGAGCCGCAGCTCCATGTATCCATTCAGACATGGACCCGCAGTATGGCCCCGCCCCCTCTCTATCCTCATGGGCTAACTGACTTTGATTGACAGCAGTGGGAGCCAATAGCACCCACTGCTGTGTCTCAACCAATCAGGAGGGGGAGTCCCGGACGGCCAAGGCATTCCTGGACATCCTTGGATTGGAGGAGGCACAGGTAAGTATTAGGGGAGCTGCTGCACACAGAAGGCTTTTTATCTTAACCACTTAACGACCGCTCACTGTATATGTACGTCGGCAGAATGGCACCGACAGGCACAATCACGTACAGTGTACGTGATTGCCTTTGTACAGTTGGGGGGTCCGATTGGACCTCCCTCCTATACAGTGAGCGGTCGGTATTCGTTGGGGAGCGATCCGAGATGAGGGGACGGCCGTTCGATTCCGGCCACCCCCCCCCCCCCGCGATCGCTCCCGGCGAATGAAAATGCTTCCTCTGTCCTGTAATGTAAACACAGGCAGAGGAAGCAGGAGAAAGTGATGTCATCTCTCATGCGGCGCTCACATATACCGAGCGCCGTACAAGAGAAGACATCAGGTCAGTACACAAAACACTACACTGACACCAGGACACATAGGCACACAAATCGCCCCCCCAGACACCCCTAGATCACCCCCCAGCCCCCAGTCACAGTGTCACTGATTGCAGTGACCATTTATTTACTGATCACTGCAATCAGTGACATTTGTGACTGTAAAAGTGTCACTAAAGTTAGTTTTAGGTCCAGTGTAGCCCCCTAACCCCCCCTAATAAAGGTTTAACCCCCTTGATCGCCCCCCAGGTAACCCTTTCACCCCCTATCACCCCCATCGCTAAGCGATCATTTTTCTGATCGCTGTCTTAGCGTCGGTGATGCAGATCGGTAGCCAGTAATTTTTTTTAGGTTCGCCGCAGGTTTTTATAGCGTCAGGTACCCCCATTAATTATCTAATAAAGGTTTAACCCCCTTGATCACCCCCCAGGTAACCCTTTCACCCCCTATCACCACTGTCGCTAAGCGTTCATTTTTCTGATCGCTGTCTTAGCGTTGGTGATGCAGATCGGTAGCCACTAATTTTTTTTAGGTTCGCCGCAGGTTTTTATAGCGTCAGGTACCCCCATAAATTATCTAATAAAGGTTTAACCCCCTTGATCGCCCCCCAGGTAACCCTTTCACCCCCTATCACCACTGTCGCTAAGCGATCGTTTTTCTGATCGCTGTCTTAGTGTTGGTGATGCCGATCGGTAGCCAGTAATTGTTTTTAGGTTCGCCGCAGGTTTTTATAGCGTCAGGTACCCCCATAAATTATCTAATAAAGGTTTAACCCCCTTGATCGCCCCCCAGGTAACCCTTTCACCCCCTATCACCACTGTCGCTAAGCGATCGTTTTTCTGATCGCTGTCTTAGTGTCGGTGATGCAGATCGGTAGCCAGTAATTTTTTTTAGGTTCGCCGCAGGTTTTTATAGCGTCAGGTACCCCCATAAATTATCAAATAAAGGTTTAACCCCCTTGATCGCCCCCCAAGTAACCCTTTCACCCCCTATCACCACTGTTGCTAAGCGATCGTTTTTCTGATCGCTGTCTTAGTGTCGGTGATGCCGATCGGTAGCCAGTAATTTTTTTTAGGTTCGCCGCAGGTTTTTATAGCGTCAGGTACCCCCATATATTATCTAATTAAGGTTTTAACCCCCTAATTGCCCCTAGTTAACCCTTTCACCAGTGATCACCATATAAGTGTTACTGGTGATGCTGGTTAGTTAGTTTGCTTTTTATAGTGTCAGGGCACCCGCCGTATATAACCCAATAAAGGTTTAACCCCCTGATCGCCCGGCGGGTGATATCAATTAGGTTTTAGCGTCAGAGAGGGTCTGCGTCACACCCCAGGCAGCGTCAGGTTAGTGCCAGTAGCGCTAACACCCATGTGTGAAGCATACACCTCCCTTAGTGGTATAGTATCTGAACAGATCAATATCTGATCTGATCAGATCTATACTAGCGTCCCCAGCAGTTTAGGGTTCCCAAAAACGCAGATACCTGCTAGCACCTGCGTTTTGCCCCTCCGTCCAGCCCAGGCCACCCAAGTGCAGTATCGATCGATCACTGTCACTTACAAAACACAACACACATAACTGCAGCGTTCGCAGAGACAGGCCTGATTCCTGCGACTCCAGTGCTGTAGGAGGTGATTTCACCACCACAGTTAAAAAAAAAAAGCATATATGCCGAAGCATTGGGGCAGCAGGGGCGGAGGAGCGGAGGAGCGATTTTGCTCCTAATGCTGCGTACATACGGTCAAAATTCCGACGGAGGCTTGCCCGTGGAAAAGTCCGACCATGTGTGTGCGGCATAACTTTTTTGCGGGAGGATGCCCCCATGCTTCGGCATATATAAATGGTGCATGTATGCCCATCATTAGAAGTGGGTGAATGAAGGGAGGTATTCTAACGGTGGGCATACCCACCGATCAATCTCTTTTTTCGTTCAGCCAACTGGCTGCATGAAAAAAAAAAGATTACAATACATGTCCAACAAGGACCAGCAACGTACTGGTATGTTGCTGGACTTTGAATGTTTATACCAGAATGATGCCTGCGGGTTTAGGTATCATCTTGGTATCATTCTTTTCAGCCAGCGGCCGGCTTTCATGTAAAAGCAATCCTAGTGGCTAATTAGCCTCTGGACTGCTTTTACAAGCAGTGGGAGGGAATGTCCCCCCCCCGGATATAAAAAGCGCCATTGGGAAATTGGGAAAGCATTTTATCACACTGATCTTGGTGTGGTCAGATGCTTTGAGGGCAGAGGAAAGATCTAGGGTCTAGAAGACCCCAGTTTTTTCAAAAAAAGAGTACCTGTCACTACCTATTGCTATCATAGGGGATATTTACATTCCCTGAGATAGCAATAAAAATGATAAAAAAAAAAAAAAAAAAATATGGAAGGAACAATTAAAAAAAAAAAAAAAAAGCACCCCTGTCCTGCCCTGCTCTTGCCCAATGGCGAACGCAAGCGTCGGTCTGGCGTCATATGTAAACAGCAATTGCACCATGCATGTGAGGTATCACCACGAAGGTCAGATCGAGGGCAGTAATTTTAGCAGTAGACCTCCTCTGTAAATCTAACGGGGTAACCTGTAAAGGCTTTTAAGGGCTTTTAAAAACGTATGTAGTTTGTCGCCAATGCGCGTTTGTGCGAAATTTTAAAGCATGTCGTGTTTGGTATCTATGTACTCGGCCTAAGATCATCTTTTTTATTTCATCAAACATTTGGGCAATATAGTGTGTTTTAGTGCATTCAAATAAAAAAAAGTGTATTTTTTCCCCAAAAAATGCGTTTGAAAAATCGCTGCGCAAATACTGTGTAGAAAAAAAAAATGCAACACCCACCATTTTAATCTGTAGGGCCTTTGCTTTAAAAATATATATAATGTTTGGGGGTTCAAAATAATTTTCTTGCAAAAAAAAAAAATGTTTTCATGTAAACAAAAAGTGTCAAAAAGGGCTTTGTCTTCAAGTGGTTAGAAGAGTGGATGTAAGCTTCCTAATGTTATGTATAAAATGCCAGAACAGTTCAAAACCCCCCCAAATGACCCCATTTTGGAAAGTAGACACCCCAAGCTATATACTGAGAGGCATGTCGAGTCCATGGAATATTTTATATGTTGACACAAGTTGCGGAAAAAATAATATTTTTTTTTTTTTTTGCACAAAGTTGTCACTAAATGATATATTGCTCAAACATGCCATGGGCATATGTGGAATTACACCCCAAAATACATTCTGTTGCTTCTCCTGAGTACGGGGATACCACATGTGTGAGACTTTTTGGGAGCCTAGCCGCGTACGGGACCCCAAAAACCAAGCACCGCCTTCAGGCTTTCTAAGGGTGTAAATTTTTGATTTCACTTCTCACTGCCTATCACAGTTTCGGAGGCCATGGAATGCACAGATGGCACAAAACCCCCCCAAATGACCCCATTTTGGAAAGTAGACACCCCAAGCTATTTGCTGAGAGGTATTGTGAGTATTTTGCAGATCTCGCTTTTTGTCACAAAGTTTTGAAAATGTAAAAAAAAAAATATATATATATATATTTTCTTTCTTCATTTTCAAAAACAAATGAGAGCTGTAAAATACTCACCATGCCTCTCAGCAAATAGCTTGGGGTGTCTACTTTCCAAAATGGGGTCATTTGGGGGGTTTTGTGCTATTTTGGCATTTTATGGCCTTCGAAACTGTGATAGGTAGTGAGGAGTGAAATCAAAAATTTGTGCCTAGAAATCCTGAAGGCGGTGCTTGGTTTTCGGGGTCCCGTACGCGGCTAGGCTCCTAAAAAGTCCCACACATGTGGTATCCCCGTACTCAGGAGAAGCAGCAAAATGTATTTTGGGGTGTAATTCCACATATAACCATGGCATGTGTGAGCAATATATCATTTAGTGACAACTTTTTGTAATTCTTTTTTTTTTTGTCATTATTCAATCACTTGGGACAAAAAAAAAAATATTCAATGGGCTCAACAGGCCTCTCAGCAATTTCCTTGCGGTGTCTACTTTCTAAAATGGGGTCATTTGGGGGGGTTTTGTGCTATTTTGGCATTTTATGGCCTTCGAAACTGTGATAGGTAGTGAGGAGTGAAATCAAAAATTTGCGCCCTTAGAAATCCTGAAGGCGGTGCTTGGTTTCCGGGGGCCCGTACGCAGCTAGGCTCCCAAAAAGTCCCACACATGTGGTATCCCCGTACTCAGGAGAAGCAGCAAAATGTATTTTGGGGTGCAATTCCACATATAACCATGGCATGTGTGAGCAATATATCATTTAGTGACAACTTTTTGTAATTTTTTTTTTTTTTTAGTCATTATTCAATCACTTGAGACAAAAAAAAAAATATTCAATGGGCTCAACATGCCTCTCAGCAATTTCCTTGGGATGTCTACTTTCCAAAATGGGGTCATTTGGGGGGGGGGGGTTTGTACGGCCCTGCCATTTTAGCACCTCAAGAAATGAGATAGGCAGTCATAAATTAAAAGCTGTGTAAATTCCAGAAAATGTACCCTAGTTTATAGACGCTATAACTTTTGCGCAAACCAATAAATATACGTTTAATTGACATTTTTTTTACTAAAGACATGTGGCTGAATACATTTTGGCCTAAATGTATGACTAAAATTGAGTTTATTCGATTTGTCTTATAACAAAAAGTAGAAAATATCATTTTTTTTTCAAAATTTTCGGTCTTTTTCCGTTTATATCACAAAAAATAAAAATCGCAGAGGCAATCAAATGCCATTAAAGGAAAGCTCTATTTGTGGGAAGAAAAGGACGCAAATTTCGTTTGGGTACAACATTGCATGTCCGCACAATTTACAGTTAAAGCAGCGCAGTGCAAAATTCTGAAATCACCTCTGGTCCTTTAGCTACCAAATGGCCTGGGGCTTAAGTGGTTAATGCATAGAATAAAAAACCTTCTGCCTTTACAACCCCTTTAAGGCTCATTGGAGGCCCACAGCACACTTCAAGCAGCCAACAAGTAGAAAACATGTAACAGGGAAGTCACGACACATGCCAAGGTGCCACAGACAGCAAAGTGTATTATACTGCAATTATTGTCTCTTTGAATGCCAGAAACTACACTGTTTACTGTCCCATGACACATATTTGAGACAAGGAGCCATGCCTCATCGCCAGAGGCAACGGAGCCCCTCAGCTGATGATACATTGCAAGAACTGATCATCAAACTACAGAGTAGTGATGAGCCGAACACCCCCGGGTTCGGTTCGCACCAGAACCCGCGAACGGACCGAAAGTTTGCACGAACTTTAGAACCCTATTAAATACAATGGATGCGAACGTTCAAAATCTAAAGTGCTAATTATAACGACTATTATGCATGTTATTGTCCTAAAAAGGGTTTGGGAACCCGGGTTCTGCACCAGGGGACATGTATCAATCCCAAAAAAAGTTTTAAAAACGGCCGTTTTTCGGGAGCAGTCATTTTATTGATGCATAAAGTGAAAAAAAAAAGTCAAATATTCCTTTAAACATCGTACCTGGGGGGTGTCTAAAGTATGCCTGTGAAGTGCCACGTGTTTCCCATGTTTAGAACTGTCCCTGCACAAAATTACATTTCTAAAGGAAAAAAAGCAATTTAAAACTGCTTGCGGCTTTAATGTAATGTCTGGTCCCGGTAATATGGATGAAAATCTTTAAGAAAAATGGCATAGCTACCCCATCACAGCCCCCCCCCCCCCTACCCCAGCCCATTACCAGCCCCTTTGGGTCTTGTATGGATATTAAGGGGAACCCCGCACACAAAATAAAAAAGGCCCTATATACTCTGAACAGCCGTATACAGGCGGTGCATACAAGACAGGGACTGTAGGTTTGTTCTTATGTAGAATATGTTTGTAATTTTGAACAGGTACATTGTTTAAGTGTAGCTCCAGCCAAAAAATCTATTTTTAAGCTTTTTGGAAAACATAGGGAAGGGTTATCACCCCTGTAACATTTGTTTTGCTGTCTGTGCAGTGTGCACCTGTTCAGAACTGTTCACCTCACTTTCCGTCCTAATGACAAATCTTTTTTGAAAATTTGGGGTTTTTATTGAAACAAGAATTGGTGATAAAGCATCAGTGGAGAGGAGACATTTTTTTCCCATATTAACTCTTACAGGAGAGAATTTGCCTTCCTAGGGGTAGATTTCCTCTCACTTCCTGTTGTATCCTTCCGTTTGCAAGGAGGAGTCGTTTGTAAGTTGGATGTTTGAAAGTAGGGGCCTGCCGTATATACTCAGCTGAAATTTGCCCCTTACATGTTGGTGTTGCCACAACACTGTAAGGCCTCACAGTTACTCTTGGTGGGCGCAGGAATGGGCCCTGCTGTGAATTATTAGATCAAGAATTGTAATTGCATGCCCCTGTTGAACAGGAGCTGAAAAATTGGGCCTTTGGTGGTGGTGGTGTTGACACAACACTGTAAGGCCTCACAGTTGCTCTTGGTGGGCGCAGGAATGGGCCCTGCTGTGAATTATTAGATCAAGAATTGTAATTACATGCCCCTGTTAAACAGGGGCAGAAAAATTGGGCCTTAGGCACTGGTGCCACAACACTGCAACCCCTCACAGATACTGTACTTGGAGCACAGCAATGAGCCCTGTTGCAAAGTATTGCATCAAAAATTGTAATTACACGCCCCTGTTAAACAGGGGCTGAAAAATTGGGCCTTAGCCACTGGTGCTGGTGCCACGACACTGCAACCTCTCCCAGATACTCTAGTTGGAGTGCAGGAATGAGCCCTGCTGCAAAGCATTGCATAAAAAATTGTAATAACACGCCCCTGTTAAACAGGGGCAGAAAAATTGGGCCTTAGCCACTGGTGCTGGTACCACGACACTGCAACCTCTCCCAGATACTCTAGTTGGAGTGCAGGAATGAGCCATGCTGCAAAGCATTCCATAAAAAATTGTAATTACATGCCCCTGTTAAACAGGGGCTGAAAAATTGGGCCTTAGCCACTGGTGGTGGCACCCAGAAACAAAAATGTTCTTCCAAGCTATTATCATCAATCGGATCATTGAGGAGGAGGAGGATAGTCAGTCAACATAACAGGACAGTCTCTCAGCATCAGCATCAGTCTTGAAGGGATGTGACATTTGAAAATAAATTAGTCTGTTATATCAGCTTCAGGTGTTTGGTAGCTGGTGGTGATCCAAGACTGGTTCATCTTTATGAAGGTCAGTCGATCAACAGAGTCGGTGGACAGGCGCACCCTGTGATCCGTGACAAATCCTCCAGCAGCACTGAATGTGCGTTCTGAAAGAACGCTGGATGCAGGACAGGCCAGTAGCTCAATTGCATACTGTGCAAGCTCTGGCCAGTGATCCATCCTCAAGACCCAGTAAGCCAGAGAATTTTCGGTGGGGAAGGTGTCCAAGTCTGACCTTGCCCCTAGGTATTCCTGCACCATGTATATCAGACGCTGGCGATGGTTGCTGGAACCGATCATACCTTGGGGCTGCGGACTAAAGAATTGTCTGAACGCATCGGTCAGACGGCCACCTTCCCCACCGCTCCTTATTTGACTGACCGAAGCCTCAGCAACTCGTTGTCCAGGACCAGGAGTTTGTAACCTCCCAGTCTCTGGGAACGCGTTGCACAGACCTTTCTGCAAGGCCTCCCGGAGCTGTCTCATCCTCTGCTCCCTCTGCGACGGTAAGATAAGGTCCGCAACCTTATCCTTGTACCGTGGATCAAGGAGAGTGGCCAGCCAGTAATGGTCCCTCTCCTTGATCCGAAGAATACGAGGATCCTTCCGCAGACTTTGCAGGATCAGGGAGGCCATGCAGCGTAGGTTAGCTGAGGCATTCGGTCCGGAGTCCTCTGGGTCACTAAGGACGACATGATCCGCAGCCACCTCCTCCCAGCCACGTACAAGTCCACTGGTTTCTTGGGACTGTAAATCATCCATAAAAGACTGCTGCTGATGATGCTGAGTGCCAGGCTCCACCTCCATGCTGACACAATCCTCCTCCTCCTCCTCCTCTTCTCCCTGTGCGATGGGTGGGACAGAAGGAACACTGTCTGGGTAAAGGGGGCCTTGAGAGGCAACGAAGTCCTCCTCTTCCTGCCTCTGTTCTGCCTCAAGTGCCCTGTCCATTATTCCACGCAGCGTATGTTCCAACAGGTGGACAAGAGGTACAGTGTCACTGATGCATGCACTGTCACTGCTCACCATCCTCGTGGCCTCCTCAAATGGTGCCAGGACAGTGCATGCATCCCTGATCATGCCCCACTGGCGTGGTGAAAAAACCCGAGCTCCCCTGACCCTGTCCTGGTGCCGTAGTCACACAGGTACTCATTGATGGCCCTCTGCTGCATGTGCAGCCGCTGCAGCATGGCCAACGTTGAGTTCCACCTGGTGGGCATGTCACATATAAGGCGGTTCTTGGGCAGGTTCAACTCCTTTTGCAGCTCAGCCAGGCGAGCACTGGCATTATAAGATCTGCGGAAATGCACACAGACTTTCCTGGCCTGCCTCAGGACATCCTATAAGCCAGGGTACCTGCCCAAGAAGAACCGCTGCACCACCAGGTTAAGGACGTGAGCCACACAGGGCACATGGGTCAGTTGTCCCTGTCGGAGAGCGAAGAGGAGGTTGGTGCCATTGTCGCAAACTACCATTCCTGGCTTAAGCTGGCGTGGCGTCAACCACCTCTCGGCCTGCCCCTGCAGAGCAGACAGAACCTCTGCCCCAGTGTGGCTCCTGTCCCCCAAACACACCAGCGCAAGCACGGCATGGCATCTTTTTGCCTGCATACTTACGTAGCCCCTTGAATGCCTACGGAGCACCGCTGGTTCCGAGGACAAAGCACAGGAAGAGGCCACGGAGGAAGAAGAAGAGGAGGGGATGGAGGACAGAGGTGTGTCACAACCAGTAGTAGCATTTTGGAGGCGTGGCGGTGGAACAACCTCCAACACTACTGCACCTTATCCTGCATCCTTCCCAGCTGCCAAAAGAGTGACCCAATGGGCCGTGAAAGAAAGGTAACGTCCCTGTCCATGCCTGCTGGACCATGAGTCAGCGGTAATATGCACCTTACCGCTGACCGCCCTGTCCAGCGAGGCCAAGACATTGCCTTCCACATGCCGGTAGAGAGCCGGAATCGCCTTCCGTGAGAAAAAGTGGCGTTTGGGAACCTGCCACTGAGGAACCGCACATTGCACAAACTCACGGAAGGGGGCCGAGTCTACCAACTGAAAAGGCAGCAGTTGAAGCGCTAGCAATTTAGCCAAGCTAGCATTCAACCGCTGGGCATGTGGATGGCTGGGAGTGAACTTCTTTCGACGGTCCAGCAGCTGGGGCAGGGAAATTTGCCTGCTAGAATCGGACGTCGGTGTACTGCTAGCAGAGTGCCCGCAAGTACTTGGCTGTGACACACCTAATTCTACACCTTCATTCCTCTCAGAGCAGGTTTCAGAGAGGACTGAAGGTATAGTGGAGTTAGAGATCCCAGCTGATGCGGTGCAAGAAGAGGTCAGCTTTGTTCTTTGGTGTGGGTCTTTAAGGTAGGCTTGCCAACGAGCTGCATGGCAGGTCAACATATGTCTGGTCAAGCATGTGGTGCCCAAGCGGGTGATGTTTTGGCCACGCGATATACGCTTGAGACATATGTTGCAAACAGCAGCTGTGCGATCTGATGCACTCGACTCAAAAAAGGCCCACACCAAAGAACTTTTTGAATAACGGGCAGAGGCAGCGCCCTGCACAGGCGGAGCTCTGCGGTGTGATTCCGTCGGTGTGCTGCCCTTACGCTGGCCCCCCGAGGGCATCCTGCCTCGTTGGAGATGTGCCTCCTCCTCATCCTCCTCCTCCTCCTCTCTCCTATTAGGCACCCACGTGGAGTCAGTGACCTCATCATCCCCTCCCTTCTCATCACTGGAGCCAATCTGGTAGTATGCTGCAGCTGCTGGAACATGACTGCCAGATTGGTGTCCTTCTTGAGCATCCCCTCTCTCTGCTCTCACGCTACTGCCTTCCTCTAGCTGGGTATCATCATCAGACCCTTCAAAACGCTGGGCATCCTCCTGGAGCATGTACCCAACACTGTGCTCAAACAGTTCGGGGGACTCCTCAGGAGGACATGGTTGGTCTAGGGAAGGAGTGACTGATGATTACATTGATGCCAGGGAAGAGGACGCTTTGGCAGCTGCTTTGCCAGTACCCTGAGCCTGGGTGAGAGAGGATGAGGAGGATGAGGAGGGCTTGGTCATCCACTCTACCAAGTCTTCGGCATGATGCGGCTCAACACGTCCAGCTGCCGAAAAGAAGGACAAGCGTGTCCCATGGCCACGTGCTGATGGTGATGCACCGCGTCCACGACCAGCACTGTTGTCTCTAGACACAGAGCCTGCTTGTCCTCTTTTATTGGCTCCTGACTGTCTGCCTCTCCTTGTTTGCCTTCCAGACATTCTAATTGCCTGCAGGGAAATGGGAAAACCAGCAATACAGGCTAAGTTTAGGTGTAATATGGTCAGGAGGCACACTCCGCCCGCTGTAAGTGCCGCAAAATCCTGTTGGTGTAACACACCAGGAAAAAGCAGCAATACGGGCTAAGTTCAGGTGTAATATAGTCAGGAGGCACACTCCGCCCGCTGTAAGTGCCGCAAAATCCTGTTGGTGTAACACACCAGGAAAAAGCAGCAATACAGGCTAAGTTCAGGTGTAATATGGTCAGGAGGCACACTCCGCACGCTGTAAGTGCCGCAAAATCCTGTTGGTGTAACACACCAGGAAAAAGCAGCAATACAGGCTAAGTTCAGGTGTAATATGCTCAGGAGGCACATTGCGCCCGCTGTAAGTGCCGCAAAATCCTGTTGGTGTAACACACCAGGAAAAAGCATCAATACAGGCTAACTTCAGGTGTAATATGGTCAGGAGGCACACTCCGCCCGCTGTAAGTGCCGCAAAATCCTGTTGGTGTAACACACCAGGAAAAAGCAGCAATACAGGCTAAGTTCAGGTGTAATATGGTCAGGAGGCACACTCCGCACGCTGTAAGTGCCGCAAAATCCTGTTGGTGTAACACACCAGGAAAAAGCAGCAATACAGGCTAAGTTCAGGTGTAATATGGTCAGGAGGCACACTCCGCACGCTGTAAGTGCTGCAAAATCCTGTTGGTGTAACACACCAGGAAAAAGCAGCAATACAGGCTAAGTTCAGGTGTAATATGGTCAGGAGGCACACTCCGCCCGCTGTAAGTGCCGCAAAATCCTGTTGGTGTAACACACCAGGAAAAAGCAGCAATACAGGCTAAGTTCAGGTGTAATATGGTCAGGAGGCACACTCCGCACGCTGTAAGTGCCGCAAAATCCTGTTGGTGTAACACACCAGGAAAAAGCAGCAATACAGGCTAAGTTCAGGTGTAATATGGTCAGGAGGCATACTCCGCACGCTGTAAGTGCCGCAAAATCCTGTTGGTGTAACACACCAGGAAAAAGCAGCAATACAGGCTAAGTTCAGGTGTAATATGGTCAGGAGGCACACTCCGCACGCTGTAAGTGCCGCAAAATCCTGTTGGTGTAACACACCAGGAAAAAGCAGCAATACAGGCTAAGTTCAGGTGTAATATGGTCAGGAGGCACACTCCGCCCGCTGTAAGTGCCGCAAAATCCTGTTGGTGTAACACACCAGGAAAAAGCAGCAATACAGGCTAAGTTCAGGTGTAATATGGTCAGGAGGCACACTCCGCACGCTGTAAGTGCCGCAAAATCCTGTTGGTGTAACACACCAGGAAAAAGCAGCAATACAGGCTAAGTTCAGGTGTAATATGGTCAGGAGGCACACTCCGCCCGCTGTAAGTGCCGCAAAATCCTGTTGGTGTAACACACCAGGAAAAAGCAGCAATACAGGCTAAGTTCAGGTGTAATATGGTCAGGAGGCACACTCCGCACGCTGTAAGTGCCGCAAAATCCTGTTGGTGTAACACACCAGGAAAAAGCAGCAATACAGGCTAAGTTCAGGTGTAATGTGGTCAGGAGGCACACTCCGCACGATGTAAGTGCCGCAAAATCCTGTTGGTGTAACACCCCAGGAAAAAGCAGCAATACAGGCTAAGTTCAGGTGTAATATGGTCAGGAGGCACACTCCGCCCGCTGTAAGTGCCGCAAAATCCTGTTGGTGTAACACACCAGGAAAAAGCAGCAATACAGGCTAAGTTCAGGTGTAATATGGTCAGGAGGCACACTCCGCACGCTGTAAGTGCCGCAAAATCCTGTTGGTGTAACACACCAGGAAAAAGCAGCAATACAGGCTTAGTTCAGGTGTAATATGGTCAGGAGGCACACTCCGCCCGCTGTAAGTGCCGCAAAATCCTGTTGGTGTAACACACCAGGGAAAAGCAGCAATATGGGCTAACTTCAGGTGTATAATGTGCAGGAGGCTTAGCAACAATGACACTGACACTGTCCCCTGCCTATCCTTCTCTCTCCCTGCACACAAGGTTTAGCAAAGTATATGACACTGACACTCTCCCTGCCTATCCTTCTCTCTCCCTGCACACAAGTTCAGGTGTAATATGGTCAGGAGGCACACTTCGCCCGCTGTAAGTGCCGCAAAATCCTGTTGGTGTAACACACCAGGAAAAAGCAGCAATACAGGCTAAGTTCAGGTGTAATATGGTCAGGAGGCACACTCCGCACGCTGTAAGTGCCGCAAAATCCTGTTGGTGTAACACACCAGGAAAAAGCAGCAATACAGGCTAAGTTCAGGTGTAATATGGTCAGGAGGCACACTCCGCCCGCTGTAAGTGCCGCAAAATCCTGTTGGTGTAACACACCAGGAAAAAGCAGCAATACAGGCTAACTTCAGGTGTAATATGGTCAGGAGGCACACTCCGCACGCTGTAAGTGCCGCAAAATCCTGTTGGTGTAACACACCAGGAAAAAGCAGCAATACAGGCTAAGTTCAGGTGTAATGTGGTCAGGAGGCACACTCCGCACGCTGTAAGTGCCGCAAAATCCTGTTGGTGTAACACACCAGGAAAAAGCAGCAATACAGGCTAAGTTCAGGTGTAATGTGGTCAGGAGGCACACTCCGCACGATGTATGTGCCGCAAAATCCTGTTGGTGTAACACCCCAGGAAAAAGCAGCAATACAGGCTAAGTTCAGGTGTAATATGGTCAGGAGGCACACTCCGCCCGCTGTAAGTGCCGCAAAATCCTGTTGGTGTAACACACCAGGAAAAAGCAGCAATACAGGCTAAGTTCAGGTTTAATATGGTCAGGAGGCACACTCCGCACGCTGTAAGTGCCGCAAAATCCTGTTGGTGTAACACACCAGGAAAAAGCAGCAATACAGGCTTAGTTCAGGTGTAATATGGTCAGGAGGCACACTCCGCCCGCTGTAAGTGCCGCAAAATCCTGTTGGTGTAACACACCAGGGAAAAGCAGCAATACGGGCTAACTTCAGGTGTATAATGTGCAGGAGGCTTAGCAACAATGACACTGACACTGTCCCCTGCCTATCCTTCTCTCTCCCTGCACACAAGGTTTAGCAAAGTATATGACACTGACACTCTCCCTGCCTATCCTTCTCTCTCCCTGCACACAAGGTTTAGCAAAGAATATGACACTGACACTGTCCCCTGCCTATCCTTCTCTCTCCCTGCCCACAAGGTTTATCAAAGTATATGACACTGACACTCTCCCTGCCTATCCTTCTCTCTCCCTACACACAAGGTTTAGCAAAGAATATGACACTGACACTCTCCCTGCCTATCCTTCTCTGTCCCTACACACAAAGTTTAGCAAAGAATGGATTTGACACTGTCCCTGCCTATCCTTCAATTTCCCTGCTCCGGAACACACTACACGAGGCCGCCGCGCTGGGGGCCTTTTATAGTGTGGGGCGTGTACTAAACCCCCTCAGCTATAATTGGCCACAGGCATCCTGCCTGTGGCCAATCATTGCTCTCCTCGCTGCCGGCGCTGTGATTGGCCAAGCATGCAGGGTCACAGTGCATGCTTGGCCAATCACAGCGCCGGGATTACACTGCGATGGCGCAGTGTATTGTGGGCCGTTCGCGTCACTCGAATTTGCCGTTCGTTGTTCGCCGAACGCGCGAACAGCCGGTGTTCGAGTTGAACCTATGTTCGACTCGAACACCGAGCTCATCCCTACTACAGAGTAATATAGAAGCCTAAGCAGCTTTTAAACGAGACAGACATTTTCTTTGGGTAAACAGTGCAATTTCCAAAAAGTTATCACAACTTTTAGAGAAGGGAAAAAATTATGGCATTTTCCATATCATACTTTAGAATCAGATTTAATTTGGATAAGTCATTGTGCAACTGTCTTTTAATTATTACTTTC
This sequence comes from Rana muscosa, assembly GCA_029206835.1. NCBI lineage: Eukaryota > Metazoa > Chordata > Amphibia > Anura > Ranidae > Rana > Rana muscosa. The sequence continues at coordinate 228,427,987 of CM055122.1, forward strand.
GGCAGTGAAGCCTGACCTAAAAAACTGCATTAATTCACCCAGCCCAAGTTTCACATTAATTTTTTAAAATACATGTTTATTTAAGTAATTTGTGGTTAGAACATTTAGAGATAAAGACATCAACACCCCAGCATTAACCAACTGTAAGTAAACTTTTTTTGGACAGGCCCTGCCCATGTATATCATCTTGTATTTAGGCAGAGCAGAGTTCACCTGATGATATACTTGCAGCCCCGTAGGAGACGCAGCCTTTTCTAATTCAGTAGAATAGCCATTCTAGCATGGAAGAAAAGTACTGTATTTATTGGCTTATAACACTCACTTTTTTACCCTGAAAATAGAGGGTAAACTGTGCCTGCGTGTTATATGCAAGGGGCTGTGGAAAGTTTTTTTCCTGAAACTTCCTTCTTAAAGTTAGGGTGCGTGTTATACGCCTGTGTGTGTTATACGCCTGTGCGTGTTATACGCCGATAAATACGGTACTTGTAAACATAATATGGCAGTAGGTACAAGTTTCATATTGATTTAGTAATGCTGATGTGTAGGTGTGATAGCACTGGACTAATATGTTAATAAATTAAGTGTTGATGTTATTTGATATGTCATAGAATTCAGTCCTCCTTCACAGGGACTGATGCACAGTGAAGGTGCTGTGTAGATGGAACTTGTTCTGGGCTTGGTCTGTTGCCTCTCTGATGGTCTCTTGGAGAACACTCAGTGGATGGCAAAACTCTGGGGTGGGTATTGAGGGGCACTCAGTACAAAAATTCATGATAGAGGAAAGTCAATTCAAAGTATTGAACAAAAGTGTCAGATAAAGCTAATGCATTTTCAGGGAAAATGTTTCCCTCTTCCTCAGGATGAAAACTGTTGGTATGAATGGGCTCATGATTAGACATGTGCAATTAGTTTTGGTGCGAATACAAAAATCCGATTTTTCGTTTTGTATATTGGTTTTCTAACGAGTCCCAAATTTTGTGAACAATTCGAATTCGGATCGGTCGAAAAATGAGCGATTGATTTGAATTCTGTGTGAAGAATAGCAAGTTATTAAAGAGCATGTCCACCACCCACTGCGTCATTAACAACTGATGACTCATTAGCTGCCAGTGGGCTTCGCCACAGACAGATAAATGTAAACAAATGAATGCTGGCAATGAAAAATGCAGAAAAAAAAACAGCCCCCAATCCATACCAGGCCAAAAAAAAAACAGCGTGGGTGTCCCCCAAAATTCATACCAGACCCTTATCCGAGCATGCAGCCCAGCAAGCCAGGAAAGAGGGGGGAAGAGCAAGCGCCCCCCCTCCTGAACCACACCAAGCCACATGCCCTCATCATGGGAGGGGTGCTTTGGAGCAGGGGGGCTATGCCCCCTCCAAAGCACCTTGCCCCATGTTGATGGAGACAAGGGCCTCTTCCCCACAACCCTGGCCGGTTGTTGTGGAAGTCTGCAGGCGGGGGGCTTATCTGGAAGGGCCATTTTGGTGTGAAAAAAAATGCTGTAAATTAAGAAAGCTTTCAGAAATAGAAGTGTTAATATCTTGTTATCAATTAACAAAATCAGTAAAAAAAGTAAATTAAAGAAAGAAAAATCCTAATCTAACCAATATTTAGTGTGACCACCCTTTGCCTTCAAAACAGCATCAATTCTTCTAGATACATTACACAAAGTTTTTGAAGGACCTCAGCAGGTAGGTTGTTCCAAACATCTTGGAGGACTAACCACAGATCCTCTGTGGATGTAGGCTGCCTCAAATCCTTCAAATCTCTTCATGTAATCCCAGACAGATTCAATGATGTTAAGATCAGGGTTCTATGGAGGCCAAACCATCACTTCCAGGACTCCTTGTTCTTCTCTACGCTGAAGATAGTTCCTAATGACATTGGTTGCATGTTTGGGGTTGTTGTCCTGCTACAGAAAAAAATGGGGGCAATCACACTCCTCCCTTATGGTATGGCATGATGGATAAGTGTCTGCCTGTATTTCTCAGCATTGAGGACACCATTGATCCTGACCAAATTTCCAACTCTATTTGCAGAAATGCAGCCCTAAACTTGCAAGGAACCTCCATCCATGCTTCACTATTGCCTGCAGACACTCATTATTCTACCGCTCTCCAGCCCTTCGACAAACAAACTGCCTCCTGCTACAGCCAAATATTTAAAAATGTTACTGCCATTTTTCTGCAACCCAGTTCCTATGTTTTTGCGCACAGTTGAGTCTCTTAGCCTTGCTTCCAGGTTGGATCTATGGTTTTTGGCCACAATTCTTCCATGAAGACTACTTCTGGCCAGACGTCTCCGGACAGTAGTTGGGTGTACCTGGGTCCCACTGGTTTACACCAGTTCTGTGCTGTTGGCACTGCTGGACATCTTCCGATGTTGAAGGGAAGTAAGCATGATGTGTCTTTCTCCTGCTGCATTAAGTTTCCTTGGCCAACTACTGCAACTACAGTCCTCAATGTTGCCCAATCAACGGTTGCATTTTCTGAATAAATGCAGTGTTCTCTGATTGGGTAAGGTGGAGAATCTGGGGGAGATGATGTCACAAAGAGCTTTGCATTCATATCAACTTTAACTGTTATTAAAAGAGGTTTGAAGTTTTTTTAACAATAGTTTAAGCATTAAGCTATATAGCTTCTGATTGCTGCAAGAAGCTAAGGACAGATTGATGGAAACGGCAACTGACCCAAAACTTTCCAATTCGTTGAGTTAGTTAGAAAAAATAATCTGCAGTTGGGATACAAAAAGCAATAAACAATTTTGTTATTAGCAAGGCCATGAACATCTGGATTCAATCTTATACGAATATCTTGGATTCCTATTTTTTTAAGAAATGGCTCCAGAATGAATACAAATATTAGATGGAACAAATGATAATCCCATAGCTTTAGTGCAAGGTGTGCTTTAAAGTCTAAAAATCACTTGGTCCTGGAGTACCAATACAAGTGAATTTGTAACTTGCCTATTCAGAGGCATTCAAGTGACGGGTTCTCTTAAATTCTCCTGAATTGGTAAAGTGACAAGTTTACTTAACCACTTCAATACCATGCACTTATGCACCTTCCCGCCCAGACCAATTTTCAGCTTTCAGTACTCTCACACTTTGAATGACAATTACTTAGTCATGCTACACTGTATCCAAACAAAATTTTTATCATTTTCTTCTCACAAATAGAGCTTTCTTTTGGTGGTATTTAATCGCCACTGGGTTTTTTATTTTTTGCGATATAAGCAAAAAAACAGCAATTTTTTTTTAAAAAAAACACTTTTTTTTAGTTTCTATTGTAAAATTTTGCAAATAAGTAATTTTTCTTCATAAATTTGTGCCAAAATGTATACTGCTACATATCTTTGGTAAAATGAACCCAAATTAGTGTATATTATTTGGTCTTTGTGAAAGTTATAGAGTCTACAAACTATGGTGGCAATCACTGAAAATTTATCACATCTGATCACGCCTGATGTACTGAAGGGATATCTCATTTCTTGAGACACTAACAAGCGAGGAAAGTACAAATACCCCAAAATTACCCCTTTTTGGAAAGTAGACAGTCCAAGGTATTTATACTAAGAGGCGTGGTGAGTTTTTTGAAGTTGTATTTTTTTCCCACAATTCTTGGGAAAATTTAATTTTTTTTTTTTTTTTTTTACACAAACTGGTCATATTAACAGTTTTTTTCTCTCACACAGCATATGCATAATTGCAACTACACCCCAAAATACATTCTGCTACTCCTCCTGAGTGTAGCGATACCACATGTGTGAGACTTTTACACAGCCTGGCCACATACAGAGGCCCAACATTGAAGTAGCACTTTCAGGCGTTCTACAAGCATAAATCGCACATATCCTTTCTCAACCACCTATTACACTTTTGAAGGCCCTGGAGCACCAGGACAATGGAATTTTCCACAAAATGACCCCATTTTGGAAAGCACACACCCCAACGTATAATCTATGAAGCATTATGAGTCTTTTGAACGGTTCATTTTTTTCCAGAAGGTTTTGGAAAATGTGGAGAAAAAATGAAAATGCATTTTTTTTACACAAAGTTGTCCATTTATAAGATATTTCTAACGCATAGCATATACATAGCAAAAATGACACCCCAAAATGCATTCTGCTACTCCTCCTGAGTATAGCGATACCACATGTGTGAAACTTTTACACAGCCTGGCCATATACAGAGGCCCAACATTGAAGTAGCACTTTCAGGCGTTCTACAAGCATAAATCGCACATATCCTTTCTCAACCACCTATTACAATTTTGAAGGCCCTGGAGCACCAGGACAATAGAATTTTCCACAAAATGACCCCATTTTGGAAAGCACACACCCCAACGTATAATCTATGAAGCATTATGAGTCTTTTGAACGGTTCATTTTTTTCCAGAAGGTTTTGGAAAATGTGGAGAAAAAATGAAAATGCATTTTTTTTACACAAAGTTGTCCATTTATAAGATATTTCTAACGCATAGCATATACATAGCAAAAATAACACCCCGAAATGCATTCTTCTACTCCTCCTGAGTATAGCGATACCACATGTGTGAGACTTTTACACAGCCTGGCCATATACAGAGGCCCAACATTGAAGTAGCACTTTCAGGCGTTCTACAAGCATAAATCGCACATATCCTTTCTCAACCACCTATTACAATTTTGAAGGCCCTGGAGCACCAGGACAATAGAATTTTCCACAAAATGACCCCATTTTGGAAAGCACACACCCCAACGTATAATCTATGAAGCATTATGAGTCTTTTGAACGGTTCATTTTTTTCCAGAAGGTTTTGGAAAATGTGGAGAAAAAATTAAAATGCATTTTTTTTACACAAAGTTGTCCATTTATAAGATATTTCTAACGCATAGCATATACATAGCAAAAATAACACCCCAAAATGCATTCTGCTACTCCTCCTGAGTATAGCGATACCACATGTGTGAGACTTTTACACAGCCTGGCCATATACAGAGGCCCAACATTGAAGTAGCACTTTCAGGCGTTCTACAAGCATAAATCGCACATATCCTTTCTCAACCACCTATTACAATTTTGAAGGCCCTGGAGCACCAGGACAATAGAATTTTCCACAAAATGACCCCATTTTTGAAAGCACAAACCCCAACGTATAATCTATGAGGCATTATGAGTCTTTTGAACGGTTCATTTTTTTCCAGAAGGTTTTGGAAAATGTGGAGAAAAAATTAAAATGCATTTTTTTTACACAAAGTTGTCAATTTATAAGATATTTCTAACACATAATATGTACATAGCAAAAATTACACCCCAAAATGCATTCTGCTACTCCTCCTGAGTATGGCGATACCACATGTTTGAGACTTTTACACAGCCTGGCCACATACAGAGGCCCAACATCCAAGTAGCACCTCCAGGCATTCTAGCAGCATTAATTGCACATATCATTTTCTGACTACCGATCACATTTTTGAAGGCCCTTCATATATCTAACACATAGCAGGTACATACCAAATAACAAAAGATTACCTGTGGTTTTAGAAGTGCAGTGGTCCACAGAGGAGAGCATCGGTCCAGGCAGCAGGCAGGGATGAGGTCAGCGACAGCAAAAGCAATCATCCAGGCAGCAGGCAGGAATACTGTCCATAGTTCGCACAGGCAGAGATACTGTCAGCACAGCCAGAGCACAGCCAAAGCACAGGTCCAGGTAGCAGGCAGAGGTGTCCCGGCAGAAATGCTGTCCAAAGTCAGTAGAGGCAGCAGGCAGATATATGGTCAACACAGCCAAAGTATTGGTCCAAGCAGCAGGAAGAAACATGGTCCATAATGTCATGGGTCATTACAGGCAGTAATATGGTCAGCACAGCCAAATTATTGGTCCAGGCAGCAGGAAGGACCATCAAGCTTAGGGCCAGGGGGACAGGGGTAGAGGCTTCTCCCACCCAAATCGCTTTGAAGCCTCCGGGCAACCAGACCCTGTTCTTGGAGCACAGAAAACGAAAAACTGGTTTTCTCTACTCAGAACGCTATTCTGAAGCCCCTCACATATGTGAGACCCCTGTGTACTAAAAGTAGATGGCCAAAAGATCAGTCCAAGTGGCAGGCAAAAACATGGTCGATTAACAGGCCAAGGTCGGTACACGTGGAAGTCAGAAACGTGGTTTAAATCGGCAGGCAGAGGCATCGTCGGTAAACAGGCTGAGGTTGGTGCACGTGGAGGTCAGAAACGTGGTTTAAATCGGCAAGCAAAGACATCGTCGGTAAACAGGCCAGGGTCAGTTAATTAACATGGAAGGTAGTTAGTAACATGGTAGCAGGCAAATAGGGAAATGGCAGTCTGTTAATAATAAGGGGAACTAATGGATATATGATAATTTTTGAAGCAATTTCCGATGCACAGGCCAGGTTGGGAGGGACAATCGGGACAATAATAGCTGGTGTCTCTTCTTACTCCTCCTCTGCTGCATACACGGCATTTCTTTTGGCGTCTTCTTCCAGATTCTGTGGGGGGGATGCTAAAGGGATAGTGTCGCTCGTGAAGCCGACTCACACTATCAGAGCGAATGCTTCCTGGGGCGGGATCTTGTTGGTAAATGAGGGCATCGATGATATCTTCGATATATTGGAGGTAGTGGAGTCGGTGATTTTGAGTTGCTTTTTGGTAGCAGACAAACGAATTAAAAAGGGCCATGTGAAACAGGTGAAACGCAACTTTTTTGTGCCAATAATGGGACTTTCTGGTTGATAAGTAGGGCTGTAGCATCTGGTCGTTTAAATCCACCCCCCCCCCCATGTACAAATTGTAGTCGTGGACACATTCAGGCTTTACAATGGAGCCGCGTCTTCTTGGGATCTCCACCATGGTGTCATTGTGGATCGTAGAGAGGATGTGGACATCTTTCTTGTCCCTCCACTTCATGGCCAACACCTCCTCGTTCCTCATGGATGCCGATTCTCCAGGTCGCAATTTTTTTGTCAAATTTTGTGGGAATCCCTTCCGGTTTTTTTTGAAGGTACCACAGGCCGGGGTTTGTTTACTGTAAAGGTGGCGAAAAAGGGGCAGGCTGGTATAATAATTATCAACATATAAATGGTAACCTTTTCCGAACAGGGGGTATGCCAACTCCCAGACAATTTTCCCACTGGTTCCAATATATGTGGGGCAATCACGGGGCTGGAGCTGGGAGTCTTTGCCTTCGTAGATCCTGAATTTGCAGACGTATCCAGTGGCTCGATCACATAATTTATTTAATTTTAACCCATACCTGGCTCTCTTGCTTGGTATGTACTGCTTGAACTGCAGTCGGCCGGTGAAATGTACGAGGGACTCGTCCACACAAATTTTTTGGTCTGGGATGAAAACTTCTTCAAATCGCTGGGAAAAGGCATTGATTAGGGGGCGTATCTTGTACAATTTGTCGTAGTTGGGATGATCTCGGGGAGGGCACTGTGAATTGTCATTGAAGTGGAGAAAGCGCATAATCATGTCGTATCTTTTCCTGGACATGACAGCGGAATATATGGGCATGTGTTGGATGGGGCGTTTGGACCAATATGAATGGACTTCGTTCTTTTTTGTAAGCCCCATATTGAACATAAGGCCCAAAAATAATTTAAATTCCTCCAATGTTAGACGCCGCCACTGGAACATGCGGGCGTAGGAAGAATCGGGGTTGGCAGCAATAAATTGGGATGCATACAGATTCGTTTGATCCACTATATTCTGCAGCAAATCTTGTGGGAAAAATAAACAAAAATAATCAAATTTAGAAAAATTTGTAGTGTCGGGCTGCACACCTGGCTGTGCGGTGAAAGGGGGGATGATAGCGGATCCTGAGTTGACAGGCAACCATAAGGGGTTTGCCAGGGCATCGGGAAGGTAGGATTGGGGCTGGATTCTTCGGGTTGGGCGTGCATTTCCATTGCTTGTACTGGGCTCCTCTTCCTGGGGTATGGCGCTGCTGGTGGTGGGCAGTTCTCCTGATCTTGGTGCTGATCTTGGTGCTGATCTTGGTGCCGATCGCATTCTTTTGGGAGGAACGGTTTCCTCCGGGGACTCGGACTCTGAGCCACTATCCTCCACTGGCTCGTATTCTGAACCAGAATCGGATAATGGGAGCTCCCCGCTGCTCTCATCATCCGACATGGCAAGAATGGCATATGCCTCCTCAGGTGTGTAAACCCTTTGGGACATTATGGCAGTGCTTATTGGTGGGCCTGTGTAATGGTACTGCTGGTGGTAGTGGTGGCGGTCTGTGTGGTAGTACCGATGGAGGTATTAGTGGTGGGCCTGTGTGGTGGTACCGATGGCGGTATGGGTGGTGGTGGTACCAATGGTGGTACAGGTGGTGGTGGTACCGATGGCGGTACGGGTGGTGGTGGTGGCGGCGGTACCGATGGCGGTACAGGTGGCGGTACGGGTGGTGGTGGTAGCGATGGCGGTATGGGTGGTGGTGGTACCGATGGCGGTACAGGTGGTGGTGGTACCAATGGTGGTACAGGTGGTGGTGGTACCAATGGTGGTACAGGTGGTGGTGGTACCAATGGCGGTACGGGTGGTGATGGTACCGATGGCGGTACAGGTGGTGGTACAGGTGGTGGTGGCACTACCGACGGTGGTACGGGTGGTGGTACTGGTGGTGGTACCGATGGCGGCACTAGTGGTGATACTGGTAGTGGGCCTGTGTGGCAGTATAGATGCTGGGCCTGGTGGCGGTACTGGTGGTGGTACTGGTACTGATGGCGGTACTGGTAGCCTGTGTGGCGGTGCCAATGGCGGTACCGATGGAGGTGGGCCTGTGACAGATGATTGACAGATGGGCTGATTGATTGACAGATGGGCTGATTGATTGATTGACAGATGGGTTGATTGATTGACAGATGGGGTGATTGATTGACAGGTGGGGTGATTGATTGACAGATGGGCTGATTGATTGACAGATGGGCTGATTGACAGATGGGCTGATTGGCTGGGCTGATTGATGTGCTGGGCTGTGTGACAGGTCCTCTTTATGGGGGGGGGCGTGTTGTGCACTGTAAACTTATGTAGACAAACTACACTGAGCTAACTTACTGATCTCTTCTCTCTCCTCACAGATCGGTGTGTGAGGAGAGAGCAGGGATCAGGTAGTAACTCCTGTGGAGTTTGTTTACATTTGTGACCGGCTGTGATTGGACACAGCCGGTCACGTGGTAAACAGCCAATTCATTGGCTGTTTACTCTGATCGGGGACGCGCTGTGTCCAAGGGACACTCGCCTTCCCCGATCCCCGCTCTGCAAGCCTGTGGCGGCGCGCACGGAGCGCGCCGCCGAGTTTGTTTTGACAGGTGATCGGCTGTGACTTTGACACAGCCGATCACATGGTAAACAGCCAATGAAATTGGCTGTTTACCGTGATCGGGGAAGCGCTGTGTCCAAGGGACACATGCCGTCCCCGATCACCGCGCTGCGCGCCCCCGCGGGCGCGCGCAAGGCATTATCCTGCAGGACGTCATATGACGTCCAGTATCGATATTGCAACCACTTCCCGGACGTCAATTCACTATTGACTGGGCGGGAAGTGGTTAAAGGAAGACATTGTTTAAGTCTGTTAGTTAAACATTTGGATGTACATTTAGCCTTGGTTCACACTGACAGGCGAGAATGAAATTGTGCGAGTTGCGACTTCGGGGGTGATTTCAGAGACATCTGTGTGGGTTCCTGTACAGATGCCTATTGAAATTGCACCCCTGAAGTCACCAAAAGTAGTACAGAAACTACTTTAGGGAATCGATGTGGCGCCACAAATGCAGCATCGCATCGATTTGAATGGTGTAATTGCTGGCAATAGCCGCCGATTTGGATTGCAATTTGACATGTCAAATCGCATACCAAATCGCTGCAATGTGAACCAGTGCTAAGTATCAGTAGTTAATAAAGGTATCGGTATGGGTCGTTATCACTGAAATTGCAGCAGGTTCTTTTTTCTCCTTGTGAATAGCAGGTATGTGGCCAGTACTGAAGGCATCTCTGGTAATATATTCTTGCCTGAAATATTACTTATATGAGAGAAGAGTCTGAAATGTCTTATTACAAACACCTAGGTGTGGTATCTGGTATTTTCCAGATAGCTCTGGCTAGCTCATTTGATGTTACCTGTACATTACTTTTCACAGAAAAGAAGGCTTTATTCCCAAAGACATTTTTTTTAGCTTGATTGAGTTAATTTTCTTTAATGATATGCAGGCTGCATCAATTTTCCCTAATGGTGTTTGCAATCCTGGCTGTGAGGAAGTCCATCAAATTATTGGTTTTATATGAGAAGTTAATTAACATTTGTAATTAAATATATTTCTTGCAGTTCCGAGATGAAGATATTAAGATCTACCACTAGAGGTCAGTAATAGACCTTGCAATTGATGGAGTGTGTTTAAAAAGTGTATAAACGGCAACAAATTTAAAGTTTTGGCTTGAGTGGTGAAAGATTGCTAAGAAAATACCTGGTGCTTTTTAACCACCTCAATACCGGGCACTGTTACCCCCTTCCTGACCAGGCCAATTTTGAGCTTTCATCACTGTCACAGGTTGAATGACAATTGTGCGGTCATGCAACACTGTATCCAAACAAAATATTTATCATTTTGTTCACACAAATAGAGCTTTTGGTGGTATTAAATCACCACTGTGGTTTTTTACTTTTTTGCTAAATAAATGAAGAAAGCCTGAAAATTTTTACAAATCCAGCTCCCCTAATAAGGATCCTATTAGGCTTGTGCAATTCGTTTCGTAACGAATTGAAATTCGTCCGAATTTAGCAACTTTTGGACATTCGGAAGCATTCAAATTTCCGAACAAAGCAATTACAAATAAAACCGAATCCGAAATAAATTATACCGCAAATAGCGAATGCCCGAATGTCTTCGGCATAATTCGTTATGAAAAAAGTTACGAATGTACGAATTCATTCGAAGCACAATAACATTCACTCTGCTCTCTGCTTCTCCCTCACCGGGCTGAACTCCCTCTCAAAATGGTGTACAGGGGCGGAGGCTATAGCCGCATGTAAAAAACGAAAGTAAAATACGAGATTTCGAATCATTACAAATAACCGCTATGTATTTAGAAAAGTAAAAATCCATTCAAAGCACATTAGGCATAATAGGCAGCGTCGTTGTGAGAGAGACACGGAAATTTACGAATCAACGAACCCAAAAAAAGTTACGAAAGTAGGAGTTGTGTCCAGAATCAACGAAAAACAATGTACCCTACCGAAAGTACGAATTATAAATCAACTAAAAATTCAACGAAAAATGTCGCTTGCGAAAATACGAATTAGTCCGAACACGAAAAATCCCATCTAGCAAAATTACGAATGATTACGAATCAACAGGACCGAAAAGAAACGAACCGAAACTAAACAAATGTTTCCATTGTGCACAAGTCTAGATCCTATGCAGTACTCAAAATCTCTCACGATAACAACAAATCTCTTGTTTGTTACCTTTTGTAGACCTCCAGTTATTGTTAACCTAGTCAACATAGTGCTTTTCTCTATATTTCTATGCATACTTGATTCATCTTGTTATAACATCTCAATCGCTTAAAAAAAAAATTCAATCAGTTCTGTAAGTACATCAAGCCAGGGTATGCCCAACTGGCGTTGCTTTGTAATAAGACTTTGGAATCTAATAAATTACAAGAATCACAAAAAAAAAAAAAAGTTTTGCAAAGAAATAATTGTTCTTCATAAATTTAGGTCAAAGTCTCTTCTGCTACATTTCTTTGGTGAAAAATAACCCAAATCATTGGATATTATTATATTATTTAGTCTGTGTGAAACTCCACAAGCGTCCACAAACTATGGTATATATCTGAAAATTTATCAATCCTGATGTACTGATCTCATTTCTTGAGGCCCGAAAACGCCAGGAGAGTACAAATATGCTCCATATGACCCGTCTGTGGAAAATAAACAGTGCAATGTATTAAGTAAGAGGCATGGCAAGTTTTTTGAAGTTGTCATTCTTTGGCAAAAATTTTGGAAAATTAAGAAATTTAAATTGTATACATAATGTCACTAGTGCAGTACAGCGTTATCATCTAACTACTAACAGGATGATTTATTTTTTTCTTCAATTTTGTTTTTATTTTTTATTACCGTATATACTCGAGTATAAGCCGACTCAAGTATAAGCCGAGGTACCTAATGTTGCCCAAAAAACTGGGAAACCTCACTGACCCGAGTATAAGCCGATGCCCCACTGTTCCCTAGCTCGCTGTTCCCTGTAAATAGAAATTTTTACATTGTAATTATTACCTGTAAAGAAGTTGCGGCTGCGGCATCCATCGTTCGAATTCCGCGGCGTCCATCGTTCGAATTTCGCGGTCTCTTCCTGTTCCTTACTTGATAGGCGAGTCTCAGCAGACACTCTCCGCCTATCACGATCATTCTCTCATCCTTAGTTTTCCCAGCAGACACTGTGTTGGGTATTCCGCCAATCACAGACGTCTGCTGGAAAACTGAGGATGAGAGAACGTTCGTGATAGGCGGAGAGTGCCTGCTGAGACTCGCCTATCAAGGAAGGAACAGGAAGAGACCGCGGAATTTTGAACGATGGACGCCGCGGAATTTGAATGATGGACGCCGCAGCCGCAACTTCTTTACAGGTAATATTTACAATGTAAAAATTTATATGACTCGAGTATAAGCCGAGGGGGGGACTTTCAGCCCCAAAAAAAGGGCTGAAAATCTCGGCTTATACTCGAGTATATACGGTAATTTTTTTTTTTCTTTTCTTACATTTTTTTTAACACACTGTGACCAGAGCAATATAATGTTACCATAGCAACATTGTACTACTCTGGGGAAGTAATCAGGATTTGTGTTTTGTTTTTTTACACATTATAATTGCTTAAAGGCGTGCATTACATTGCTATAAGCAAGCATTTTACTGAACGAAACTGATTCATTCAGTTTGTTTTGTTTTGATTAGCTGTGATTGGCAAAAGCTAATCGGATAGTATGGATGGGCTATGATTGGCCCTGTCTGTACCATGTGATTACACTGACCAATCAAAGCTAGCAACACAATTGTACACAATGGATGGCATGAAAGGAAGCCATCCATTGTTTATAACTATCATGTGACCTACTGTGATTGGCGAGCCAGTACACTGATCAGTCATCGGCTGTGTCCGGTGGACGCAGCTGGTGACAGATTGCACCACTGCGCAGCCCCCGACCTGGGAGGACGTCGTATGATTGACAAGAGGCCCGCCCAACCATCATTGTGTTATAGGTGGGCGGTAAAGGCTTAGTGCGGAGTTCCACCCAAAAGTGGAAGCTCCGCTTATCTATCTTCTATCCCCCTCTGGTGCCACATTTGGCAACTTTTGGGGGGGAGGGGGGGAGCGGGTACCGGTTTTTTACAAGTACCTGTCCCCACTACTGTTGGACCTCGCCACGATGAGGTACGTCAGTCAAGTCCGGCCCCCCTCCTTCTGCCTCCGCCTTCCCCTGCTGCCGGACCAGTTAGAGAGCGCAGCACGCTTCACGCATGCGCAATAGTTAATCGGCTGTGAAGTCGCAAGGCTTAACTGCCGGTTTACCTTACCAGCTATGGCAGCGGCAGCACCCAAAAGCCGATGGAAACATAGACTGGGGTGCCGACATCGCTGGATTCCAGGACAGGTAAGTGTCCTGTTATTAAAAGTCAGCATCTACAGTATGTGTAGCTGCTGACTTTTACTTTTTTGTGTGGGATGGCGGAAATACTGTAGCTGCTGACTTTTAATATTAGGACACTTACCTGTCCAGGGTTCCCGCAATGTCGGCACCCTGGCCATTCATAGTAAGTGAAACCGGCAGTGAAGCCTTTCGGTTTACAGCTTGGGGACTCAGAGACCATTTATTGTTTAAAATGAAGATTTTGCTTAGATCGTCGGCCAATTGGTTCTGTGCTGCTGGAACGTATACAGCCTTCAGATCCGCCAAATGTACCTGAGCCCAGTCAAAAATAGGATGTACCTCCTTCACGAGTGTGCGACTCCTGGTGCCTTCCTGCCTCTGTATGTAGGCTTCCACCACTTGTTTGCTAGGAAGGCTTAAAAGGCAGTTCTGAGCTCCAAAATGTTTGAGACTACGCCTTGCGGCCGGAAATGCCATTGTCCCTGTGCCACTTGGTCCTGATAGTAGGCTCCCCATCCTTCCAGGCTGGCATCGGACGTGATTATTTTCACTTGGGGAGGAACAATATGTCGATATCGTTTGAGATTGTGAACCTGAGTCCGCCACTATACAGGTTGTTTCACCGTCTTGTAGATATAGATCAACTGAAGCATTGATGCTCCATCCATCTGCGTGAAAAACACATTTTGAAATGTTCTCATGTGCTATTGGGCCCACTGGACCATTGGGAAAGTGGCTGATATGGATCCCAGACTACTCATACACGCTCTGGCCGGTAGGTAAACTACTGCCATCAATTTTTTTATAGACAAGTTCAGGCGCAAGTGACTGAAACCAAATTTCCCTCAGGTCTTAATATATAATATATATATATATATATATATATAAACACAGCGCTCCCCACGCAGGATCGGACCGTCCACTGATGAAACCTTCCCCTTCTCACTTTGTTGGGACTTACCAGATGCCTTTTTTAACCTCCTAAATGTGAGTTGCCTACTGTTTGTGCTTAATAAATTTGTTATACTTCTACAGCCAGAGGAGCCTCTCCCTTTTTGTCCATCAATGTTTTTACCCTATGAATTAGGGGCCTATCATCTCCTGAGAAAGTTCCACTCTGTTGGACCTCGTATTTAATTCTGATCCCAAAAAGACCATCTTCTGAGTTGGTTGCAGGTTTGCTTTTCTTCCAGTTTATTATCAAACCGAATTGCTGTAATGTGGATGTCAGTATTTCCCAATGGTGGAGGAGAGACTGTTGGTTGTCGGTTAGGAGAAGGATATTGTTGAGATAATGGTGAACTCTCAGTCCTTTCTCCCTCAAGTACACTATCATTGGCAATAGAATCTTCGTAAAGGTTCTGGGAGAAGTCGATATTCCGAACAGCAGACTTTGGAATTGAAAGTGTTGGTGATTCACCGCATAACGAATACATTTTTGAAATGTCGGGTGTTTGGGAACGTGCAGATAGGCATCTGACAAATTGATTGACAGCATCCAATCTACTGCATTTATTGCCAGTAAGATCGATTAGAGGCTCTCCACCTTGAAGGATTAGGCTAGAATTATTTTGCTGAGATTCTTTAGATTCAAGACCGGACACAGGTCTCCCGTTTTCTTTCTTAGTGGAAAAAGTGGAGAGTAAAAACCTCTTCCTTTCTGAGCGAGTGGAACATCCACAATCGCACGTTTCTGTAGCAACTACGGCACATACTTGGCCAATAATTTCCTATTTGTAGAGAAGACGAAAGTCTGGTAGGTTGAAAATGATCCTTGGGAGATCTGTTCTTGAATCTCCATTTGTGACCCAAGCGGATAGTGGATATTGTCCATGGATCTTTTATGTAGTCCGCCCAAACCTGCATGAATAGTTTGATTCTGGCTCCCACTATTGCAGGCTGGATGGGCGCACCTTCAAAAGGATTTCTGTTGATCCCCTGTGCTAGAGGGTTTTGATTTTTGTAATCTCAAAAAAGAAGATTGGTTATTTCTCCAAATTCATTTGATTTTTTTTCCTGGTCTATATGACCTTGCCTTCCTATATCTCTTAGGCTCGGTTCACACTGCATGCAGATGCGGCTCAAAGCAGGGGTCCTGTGCATCCTGGTTCACCGTTTCAGGTCCGATTTCAGCTCCTGTGCAAATTTGCATCAGAGCCGCATCAGAGATATGTGAAGCAGCTCCATAGAGAGACGGTCACAATCTCCTGTTATTGCGAATTGAATGCGGGGAAACCGCATCCAATTCGCAATAGTGTGAACTCAGCCTGAGGGAGATAGCGTCTATAGGATGGAACTTTTTGTTGCTTCAGTCTTCTGTCGGATGGAATGAGACCCGACTTACTGCCTGTGACCTATGAGATGGTGGAGTCTAGTTGTGAACCAAACAAATTTGTTCCGTCATAGGGTATTCTGCACCAGTTGGTTTTGGAAGCTGGATCCGCAACTCATGGCTTTAACCACAGTGCTCTTCTTGACATTACCGAGGCCAGCATGGCTCTTGCCGAGGATCTGATTATGTCCACTGATGCTTCTGACAAAAAAATCTATGGGCTAGACTGAGCTCCTGAAGAGCTGTACTATTTTTTTCTTGCTTGGCTCCTTCCAGGAGCAGTTTTTTGACACTGTTAGTCTAGCTAGCATTTTCTCTTCCTACCACAGCCAGGGTGATCGCTGGTCTGCAAGCACCCCCTGCTGCTAAGTAAGTTCTTTTGAGGTCGAGGTCAATCTTGCGGTCAAGTACTTCTCTAAAAGTTACCATGTCTTCAATAGGCAAGGTCACGGGCCTAGCCAGGCACATTAGGGATGCATCAACGACTGGTGCCGAGATGAGTGGGTTTACATTTGGCTCTTTTAATAGATATAGTTTTGCTAGTCTGTTATTAAGGCTAGTTTTCTATTTTTGGTTTTTGCCACTTGTCTTTTATCAGGTCCTCCAATTCATCTATAAATGGGAAGGACTCTGGTTCCTTCTTTAAATTTGGGAAATATTTTCTAATCTTGCTTGTTGCTTCCTTTGATTCTTCCCAACCGATCGCTTCTTTTACCGATTTTGCAAATAGGTCTATCAAAGCAAAATCAAAGCCTGTGGATATTTCCAATTCTTCATTGTCGGAGGAGTAGTCTGACTTTGGAGGCATACGTGAAGCAGCTGCTGATGTGCTTGGAGATGGTCTATCTGTTTCCGGAGATGACACTTGTTGTATTGATTCCCTTACCGATTCTCAGCTAAGATATGTTACCTCCCTGGCATCCGTTTCTTTTGTCTCTGGTTGCTTCTTCAAAGCATGCATGGCATGCCAGCTTTTCATTAAGAGCTGGAGCCCCGCATACCCAGCAGGCGTTAGCTGTAGGGCAGGTGCGGTGACTGTCATGTGATTGATGAGCTGAAGATGGCTTTCTATGATGTGAATAACGATGATGGGAGGAAGACCTTGACCGAATTCTTCTAGAATGTCTATTTCCTGAAGGTGAATTATATGTTGAGCGCTCTATGCGCTTGGAGTGAGAAGATCTTGATGTCCTGATAGGGCTATCCAGATAAGATGGTATTAGTGGCAGGGCTCTCTTTTCCACATCTTCACAACTTACCAAACACCCCTTACCTTGGGTGGTGCTGTGGACATAGCATATCTTGATTTCAGCAAGACATTTAATATAGTTCCACATAATGATCTAATACAAAAGTTGTACAAGCTAGGGCTTAACCCTTGGGTGGTTCAGTGGATATACAATTGGCTAAAGGATAGATACCAGAGTGTGGTTGTAAATGGTGTTCACTCAGAACAGAGACCAGTCACTAGTGGGGAACCACAAGGCTTTGTACTGGGTCCTTTTCTATTTAACCTATATGGAAGTGATATAACTAAAGTTTGTTGGGCAAGGTATGTCTTTTTGCTGATGACACAAAGGTGTGTAATAGGGTTGATATCCCTGGAGGTGTCTGTAAGATGGAACATGATTTGGCATTGCTGGAAGATTGGTCAAAGCAGTGGAGATTGCAGTTCAATATTTCTAAATGTAAAATAATGCACCTAGGGAAAAAGAATCCCATTAGAGAATACAACATTGGGGGTACAGTGTTAGCCAGCACTACAGAAGAAAAAGATTTGGGGGTACTTATTTCAGATGATTGCAAAATGAGCAAACAGTGTGACCAGGCAGTGGAAAAAGTAAATAGAATTCTAGGATGCCTCACTAGAGGGGTCACCAGCAGGAGGAAGGAGCTTCTGATTCCCCTATATAGATCTTTAGTGAGAACTGATTTAGAATACTGTGTCCAGTTCTGGGGACCTCACTTACAGAATGATATAGATAAGATAGAACGAGTACAAAGATGGGTAACAAAAATGATGAAAGATTTGGGGGATAAAAAATATCGAGAGCGACTTCAGGAACTTAATATGTACAGTCTGGAGGAAAGGGGAGACATGATCGAAACCTTTAAATACATCAAGGAGGGGAATAAGGTTCAGGAATGCGGTCTTTTCAATATGAAACTAAAATACAGAACACAGGGACATGATCTCAAACAAACTGGAGGAAAGTTCAAAACTAATCTTATAAAATATTATTTTACTGAAGGGGTAGTTGATGATCGGAATAAACTACCAATAGAGGAAGTGAGATAGTCAACAGTAAACGGCTTCAAACATGCTTGGGATGAACATAAATCTATAGTCAGACAATGAGGTTATTGAAAAATACAAACAATATAAATATAGTGCAAACCATAATACATATATGTACTTCCAAATAAAGTGAAGAAAAAATCTAAGAAAGACTGAATAAAGTGCAATGTTGATAAATACTTTAAGGACCTACCAGGTTCGTGGAAGTGCCAAAAATAGCAATAAAGTGTGAAACAGTGCCAAAAGTAGCAATAAAATGTAAACGATCAAAAAAGTGCAAAAAGTGCCAAAGGTTCAATATGTGCAAAAAATGAAAAGAGTTCAATATTGCAATTGGTATAATGAATAATGATGAGTAGGTTATGTAATAGACTTTATTCAGAAAACAAGAATTGGACTCTTACATCACATGTAATAAAAATGAGCGGTATGAGTGAATCACAGCGTTGTGAGCGCCGTCTTACTTTGCCTTCCGCTGCTTCCGATCTGCGGTGCCTCACTTCCTCCCTACAGCATTACGTCAGGGAGGAAGTGAAGGCGTGACTTCTTCAGGGGACTAATTTTTATTACATGTGATGTAAGAGTCCAATTCTTGTCTTTTTTAGTAAAGTCTATTACATTACCTACTACACCATTAGAGGCTTCTTTCTCCCCCTGCCCTCTGCTTCTGGCTGAAGTCCCCCTCCCCACTCTTTTCCTTTTAGGATAGCTGACACCCAGGAGATCAGTGTGAGTGGTGGAGGATACTAGCCAGCATTGACAACAGTGGAGAAGAAATATAGGAGATGGGAAAACTCTAAATGCCAGATTATTTATTACAGAGAGGTGAGAGTTCTGGGAGACTGGTGTAGGATTTCCATAATGGTTCAATACTACAATTGCAAATAGATCACGGATGATAACAGTACTGCTATAAAGACATCTGACCATTCAGAGGATTGAGCTCCCACCTGAGAGATTTGTATGGGACCTCTTAGGACTTTTTACTCATCATTATTCATTATACCAATTGCAATATTGAACTCTTTGGATTTTTTGCACATATTAAACTTTTGGCACTTTTTGCACTTTATTGATCGTTTTCACTTTATTGCTACTTTTGGCACTGTTTCACACTTTATTGCTATTTTTGGCACTTCCACGGACCTGGTAGGTCCCTGAAGTATTTATCAACATTGCACTTTATTCAGTCTTTCTTCGATTTTTTCTTCACTTTATTTGGAAGTACATATATGTATTACGGTTTGCACTATATTTATATTGTTTGTATTTTTCTTTTGCGCAAGATCAATATTATTATTTATTGACCATATATGTGTAAGGTGAACACTGACAGTTTTTGCAGCTATTGAACACATAACCTCAGTCACATTCATATTTTACTCTTGAGTAGCGTGAAAGACACACATCCATTTTTAAAATTTGCCGCAGTTGCGGCGGAAGTGACGTCATTGCACTCGCGTTCCGCGACCCCCTGGCGCCACCGTGGAGACTGGCGGAACGGCTTGCCGCCCACGTCACCATCTTGGAGAGGGCAAGGGGAACGAACTGAGGGACTAGAGAGCCCAGCCAGAGGGGAGGAAGAAATGAAAAATAATGAGAAGCACCAGAAAAAGAAAGAGATGGAAACAAATAGGTAGTGCATGTGAAGGTGAAGTAAGAAAGTGGAGGTCGCTGCAAGTATTTCAAGCCTATTTAAGGCTTGTATGGCACCAGACAGAATAAACCCCTGAGACCATCAAAGTGGGGTTCCCTCCATTTAGCTCATTTAGAGACTGTACAGACAGGGACTTCCACCCAGGAGAGGCTGAACCTGGCTGGGGTGGGTGCTGTAAGGGATCCGGAGTTATTCATCCAGTCCTGAAAAAAAGGAGAATGCTGTGGTGGGTTCATATTCAGAACTTATAGCTAACGAGTCCTATCAGGTTGTGAGGGCGGACTCACAATCCAGTGTGTGCTGCCATGATGCGACAGGACAGCTCTCCTGTCTCATCATGTATTTTTACAGAGACATCTTGTTTTCCAAAAATTAATGATTCTCAGATGTTGTGATTGTTTTGCAATGTCCAGAGTAGTGATGAGCCGAACACCCCCGGGTTCGGTTCGCACCAGAACCCGCGAACGGACCGAAAGTTCGTACGAACATTAGAACCCTATTAAATACAATGGATGCGAACGTTCGAATTCTAAAGTGCTAATTATAACGACTATTATGCATGTTATTGTCCTAAAAAGGGTTTGGGAACCCGGGTTCTGCACCAGGGGACATGTATCAATGCAAAAAGAAGTTTTAAAAACGGTCGTTTTTCGGGAGCAGTCATTTTAATGATGCATAAAGTGAAAAAAAAAAGTCAAATATTCCTTTAAATATCGTACCTGGGGGGTGTCTAAAGTATGCCTGTGAAGTGCCACGTGTTTCCCGTGTTTAGAACTGTCCCTGCACAAAATGACACTTCTAAAGGAAAAAAAAGCCATTTAAAACTGCTTGCGGCTTTAATGTAATGTCTGGTCCCGGTAATATGGATGAAAATCTTTAAGAAAAATGGCATAGCTACCCCATGACCCCCCCCCCCTACCCCAGCCCATTACCAGCCCCTTTGGGTCTTGTATGGATATTAAGGGGAACCCCGCACATAAAATAAAAAAGGCCCTATATACTCTGAACAGCCGTATACAGGCGGTGCATACAAGACAGGGACTGTAGGTTTGTTCTTATGTAGAATCTGTTTGTAATTTTGAACAGGTACATTGTTTAAGTGTAGCTCCAGGCCAAAAATCTATTTTTAAACTTTTTGAAAAACATAGGTAAGGGTTATCACCCCTGTAACATTTGTTTTGCTGTCTGTGCCCCTGTTCAGAACATTTCACCTCACTTTCCGTCCCAATGACAACTGTTTTTGAAATGTGGTGTTTTTCTTGAAACAAGGATTGGTGATAAAGCATCAGTACAGAGGAGACACCTTTCTCCCATATTAATTCTTACAGGAGAGAATTTTCCTTCCTAGGGGTAGATTTCCTCTCACTTCCTGTTGTCTTCTTGCGTTTGCAAGTAGGAGTCATTTGTAAGTTGGATGTTTGAAAGTAGGGACCTGCCGTATATACTCTGCAGAAATAGGCCCCTTAGTTGTTGGTGTTGGCACAACACTGTACGCACTCACAGTTACTCTTGGTTGGTGCTGGAACGCCCTGCTGTCAACTATTATATCAGGAATTGTAATTACATATAATTGTTGAACAGTGGTAGTAAAAATTGGGCCTTTGATGGTGGTGCTGGTGCCACAACACTGTAAGCCCTGACAGTTACTCTTGGTGGGTGCAGCAATGGGCCCTGCTGTGAATTATTAGATCAAGAATTGTAATTGCATGCCCCTGTTGAACAGGGGCTGAAAAATTGGGCCTTTCGTGGTGGTGGTGGTGGTGTTGCCACAACACTGTAAGCCCTCAGAGTTACTCTTGGTGGGTGCAGCAATGGGCCCTGCTGTGAATTATTAGATCAAGAATTGTAATTACATGCCCCTGTTGAACAGGGGCTGAAAAATTGGGCCTTAGGCACTGGTGGCACAACACTGCAACCCCTCACAGATACTGTACTTGGAGCACAGCAATGAGCCCTGTTGCAAAGTATTGCTTCAAAAATTGTAATTACACGCCCCTGTTAAACAGGGGCTGAAAAATTGGGCGTTAGGCACTGGTGGCGGCACCCATAAACAAAAATGATCTTCCAAGCTATCATCATCAATCGTATCATTGAGGACTCGGAGGAGGAGGATAGCCAGTCAACATAACAGCACAGGCACTCAGCATCAGCATCAGTCTTGAAGGGATGTGACATGTTAAAATCAATTAGTCTGTTATATCAGCATCAGGTGTGTGGTAGCTGGTGGTGATCCAAGACTGGTTCATCTTGATGAAAGTCAGTCGATCAACCGAGTCGGTGGACAGGCGCACCCTGTGATCCGTGACAAATCCTCCAGCAGCACTGAATGTGCGTTCCGAAAGAACGCTGGATGCAGGACAGGCCAGTAGCTCAATTGCATACTGTGCAAGCTCTGGCCAGTGATCCATCCTCAAGACCCAGTAAGCCAGAGGATTTTCGGTGGGGAAGGTGTCCAAGTCTGACCTTGCCCCTAGATATTCCTGCACCATGTTTATCAGACGCTGGCGATGGTTGCTGGAACCGATCATACTTTGGGGCTGCGGACTAAAGAATTGTCTGAACGCATCGGTCAGACGGCCACCTTCCCCACCGCTCCTTCTTTGACTGGCCGAAGCCTCAGCAACTCGTTGTCCAGGACCAGGAGTTTGTAACCTCCCAGTCTCTGGGAACGCGTTGCACAGACCTTTCTGCAAGGCCTCCCGGAGTTGTCTCATCCTCTGCTCCCTCTGCGACGGTAACATAAAATCCGCAACCTTACCCTTGTACCGTGGATCAAGGAGAGTGGCCAGCCAGTAATGGTCCCTCTCCTTGATCCGAAGAATACTAGGATCCTTCCGCAGACTTTGCAGGATCAGGGAGGCCATGCAGCGTAGGTTAGCTGAGGCATTCGGTCCGGAGTCCTCTGGGTCACTAAGGACGACATGATCCGCAGCCACCTCCTCCCAGCCACGTACAAGTCCACGGGTTTCTTGGGACTGTAAATCATCCCTAAAAGACTGCTGCTGTTGATGCTGCTGAGTGCCAGGCTCCACCTCCATGCTGACACAATCCTCCTCCTCCTCCTCCTCGTCCTCTTCCTGTGCGATGGGTGGGACAGAAGGAACACTGCCTGGGTAAAGGGGGCCTTGAGAGGCAAGGAAGTCCTCCTCTTCCTGCCTCTGTTCTGCCTCAAGTGCCCTGTCCATTATTCCACGCAGCGTGTGCTCCAACAGGTGGACAAGAGGTACAGTGTCACTGATGCATGCACTGTCACTGCTCACCATTCTCGTGGCCTCCTCAAATGGTGCCAGGACAGTGCATGCATCCCTGATCATGCCCCACTGGCGTGGAGAAAAAAAACCAAGCTCCCCTGACCCTGTCCTGGTGCCGTAGTCGCACAGGTACTCATTGATGGCCCTCTGCTGCGTGTGCAGCCGCTGCAGCATGGCCAACGTTGAGTTCCACCTGGTGGGCATGTCACATATAAGGCGGTTCTTGGGCAGGTTCAACTCCTTTTGCAGCTCAGCCAGGCGAGCACTGGCATTATAAGATCTGCGGAAATGCACACAGACTTTCCTGGCCTGCCTCAGGACATCCTGTAAGCCCGGGTACCTGCCCAAGAACCGCTGCACCACCAGGTTAAGGACGTGAGCCACACAGGGCACATGGGTCAGTTGTCCCTGTCGGAGGGCGGAGAGAAGGTTGGTGCCATTGTCGCAAACCACCATTCCTGGCTTAAGCTGGCGTGGCGTCAACCACCTCTCGGCCTGGCCCTGCAGAGCAGACAGGACCTCTGCCCCAGTGTGGCTTCTGTCCCCCAAACACACCAGCGCAAGCACGGCATGGCATCTTTTTGCCTGCGTACTTGCGTAGCCCCTTGAACGCCTACGGAGCACCGCTGGTTCAGAGGACAAAGCACAGGAAGAGGCCATGGAGGAAGAAGAAGAGGAGGGGGTGGAGGAGAGAGGTGTGTCACAACCAGTAGTAGCATTTTGGAGGCGTGGCGGTGGAACAACCTCCAACACTACTGCACCTTGTCCTGCATCCTTCCCAGCTGCCAAAAGAGTGACCCAATGGGCCGTGAAAGAAAGGTAACGTCCCTGTCCATGCCTGCTGGACCATGAGTCAGCGGTAATATGCACCTTACCGCTGACCGCCCTGTCCAGCGAGGCCAAGACATTGCCTTCCACATGCCGGTAGAGAGCCGGAATAGCCTTCCGTGAGAAAAAGTGGCGTTTGGGAACCTGCCACTGAGGAACCGCACATTGCACAAACTCACGGAAGGGGGCCGAGTCTACCAACTGAAAAGGCAGCAGTTGAAGCGCTAGCAATTTAGCCAAGCTAGCATTCAACCGCTGGGCATGTGGATGGCTGGGAGTGAACTTCTTTCGACGGTCCAGCAGCTGGGGCAGGGAAATTTGCCTGCTAGAATCGGACGTCGGTGTACTGCTAGCAGAGTGGCCGCAAGTACTTGGCTGTGACACACCTAATTCTACACCTTCATTCCTCTCAGTGCATGTTTCAGAGAGGACTGAAGTTATAGTGGGGTTGGAGATCCCAGCTGATGCGGTGCAAGGAGAGGTCCGCTTTGTTCTTTGGTGTGGGTCTTTGAGGTAGGCTTGCCAACGAGCTGCATGGCAGGTCAACATATGTCTGGTCAGGCATGTGGTACCCAAGCGGCTGATGTTTTGGCCATGCGATATACGCTTGAGACATATGTTGCAAACAGCAGCTGTGCGATCTGATGCACTAGCCTCAAAAAAGGCCCACACCAAAGAACTTTTTGAATGACGGGCAGAGGCAGCGCCCTGCACAGGCGGAGCTCTGCGGTGTGATTCCGTCGGTGTACTGCCCTTACGCTGGCCACCAAAGGGCATCCTGCCTCGTTGGAGATGTGCCTCCTCCTCATCCTCCTCCTCCTCCTCTCTCCTATTAGGCACCCACGTGGAGTCAGTGACCTCATCATCCCCTCCCTCCTCATCACTGGAGCCAATCTGGCAGTATGCTGCAGCTGCTGGAACATGACTGCCAGATTGGTGTCCTTCTTGAGCATCCCCTCTGTCTGCTCTCACGCTACTGCCTTCCTCTAGCTGGGTTTTATCATCAGACCCTTCAAAACGCTGGGCATCCTCCTGGAGCATGTACCCAACACTGTGCTCAAACAGTTCGGGGGACTCCTCAGGAGGAGGACATGGTGGGTCTAGGGAAGGAGTGACTGATGATGAGTCTGACATTGATACCAGGGAAGAGGACGCTTTGGCAGCTGCTTTGCCAGTACCCTGAGCCTGGGTGAGAGAGGATGAGGAGGAGGAGGAGGGCTTGGTCATCCACTCTACCAAGTCTTCGGCATGATGTGGCTCAACATGTCCAGCTGCCGAAAAGAAGGACAAGCGTGTCCCATGGCCATGTGCTGATGACAATGCACCGCGTCCACGACCAGCACTGTTGCCCCCAGACACAGAGCCTGCTTGCCCTCTTTTATTGCCTCCTGACTGTCTGCCTCTCCTTGTTTGCCTTCCAGACATTCTAATGGATGGCCTGCAGGGAGATGGGAAAAAAAGCAATAAGGGCTACCTTCAGGTGTCCTTCTCTGTCCCTTTACTTAAGGATTTCTAAATATGGTTGAGGATGATTGCTTTCGCACAGAATAGCACAATGACAATTTCCCTGACTGTCCAAAAAACAAGGATTTCAAAGATGGTTGATGAGGAATGCTTTAGCACAGTATAGCACAATGAGAATTTCCCTCACTGTCCTTCCCTGTCCCTACAAACAAGGTTTAGCACAGTAAAACACACTGACACTCTCCCTACCTATAGTTTTCTGTCCCTATAAAAAAATTTTTTTTTAAAGATGGTTGATGAGGAATGCTTTAGCACAGTATAGCACAATGAGAATTTCCCTCACTGTCCTTCCCTGTCCCTACAAACAAGGTTTAGCACAGTAAAACACACTGACACTCTCCCTACCTATAGTTTTCTGTCCCTATAAAAAATGTTTTTTTAAAGATGGTTGATGAGGAATGCTTTAGCACAGTATAGCACAATGAGAATTTCCCTCACTGTCCTTCCCTGTCCCTACAAACAAGGTTTAGCACAGTAAAACACACTGACACTCTCCCTACCTATAGTTTTCTGTCCCTATAAAAAATTTTTTTTTAAAGATGGTTGATGAGGAATGCTTTAGCACAGTATAGCACAATGAGAATTTCCCTCACTGTCCTTCCCTGTCCCTACAAACAAGGTTTAGCACAGTAAAACACACTGACACTCTCCCTACCTATAGTTTTCTGTCCCTATAAAAAATGTTTTTTTAAAGATGGTTGATGAGGAATGCTTTAGCACAGTATAGCACAATGAGAATTTCCCTCACTGTCCTTCCCTGTCCCTACAAACAAGGTTTAGCACAGTAAAACACACTGACACACTCCCTACCTATAGTTTTCTGTCCCTATAAATTTTTTTTTTTTTAAAGATGGTTGATGAGGAATGCTTTAGCACAGTATAGCACAATGAGAATTTCCCTCACTGTCCTTCCCTGTCCCTACAAACAAGGTTTAGCACAGTAAAACACACTGACACTCTCCCTACCTATAGTTTTCTGTCCCTATAAAAAATGTTTTTTTAAAGATGGTTGATGAGGAATGCTTTAGCACAGTATAGCACAATGAGAATTTCCCTCACTGTCCTTCCCTGTCCCTACAAACAAGGTTTAGCACAGTAAAACACACTGACACTCTCCCTACCTATAGTTTTCTGTCCCTATAAATTTTTTTTTTTTTAAAGATGGTTGATGAGGAATGCTTTAGCACAGTATAGCACAATGAGAATTTCCCTCACTGTCCTTCCCTGTCCCTACAAACAAGGTTTAGCACAGTAAAACACACTGACACACTCCCTACCTATAGTTTTCTGTCCCTATAAAAAATTTTTTTTTTAAAGATGGTTGATGAGGAATGCTTTAGCACAGTATAGCACAATGAGAATTTCCCTCACTGTCCTTCCCTGTCCCTACAAACAAGGTTTAGCACAGTAAAACACACTGACACTCTCCCTACCTATAGTTTTCTGTCCCTATAAATTTTTTTTTTTAAAGATGGTTGATGAGGAATGCTTTAGCACAGTATAGCACAATGAGAATTTCCCTCACTGTCCTTCCCTGTCCCTACAAACAAGGTTTAGCACAGTAAAACAGACTGACACTCTCCCTACCTATCCTTCTCTTTCCCTAAACTAAAGGAATCCAGGTTAAGCAAGAAAAAAAAAATGTCACTGTCCCTGCCTATGCTTCTCTTTCCCTGCTCCGGAACACACTACACTAGGCCGCCGTGCTGGCGGCCTTTTATAGTGTGGGGCGTGTACTAAACACCCTCAGCAATAATTGGCCACAGGCATCCTGCCTGTGGCCAATCATTGCTCTCCTCGCTGCCGGCGCTGTGATTGGCCAAGCATGCGGGGTCACAGTGCATGCTTGGCCAATCACAGCGCCTGGATGACACTGCGATGGCGTAGTGCATTGTGGGCCGCGAATTAGGCGCGAACGGCCCAAATCGTTCGTTGTTCGGCGAACGATCGAACAACCGAGCTCATCCCTAGTCCAGAGGGAAGTAAAAAGCAGAAACATTTTATCAATGCCAGCAACTTAATGGCTCCTGGATATTATATTAATTTCTGCAGTGCAAAGAAATGGAAAGTGCAACTGATAGCTGCAGAAAAATGCAGATGTTAAATTTTATGCACAGGCATTCTCCGCGGCTGCCGTCTGCATTTTGGTGTCAGTGAGGCACATAAAAAAACAATTGTTTTCTGTTTCAACATAAGAATTTAAAAAAGATGAGATTCACACTCTGATGTTAACCTGTCTTGATGATTTATTCTATTATCAACAATGCAGCTGCGACTGCGTACATGTTGTCACCCAAAAAAATCACACTTCCTTAACTCTTTTCACCTCAATGGGACGTTTCTGTGTTCCCTTGTGGAGGTCTGCATTTTTCAAGGGCAGAAAAAGTGGATCTCCGCACAAGTGTTATTTAGATCTAAGGGAATAGACTACCCAACTACTGTAAAATATGAAAGTAAAAAAGGAAATACTTGATTTTTTTGTTTTTTCTTTAAATCAAAAAATTCTCTGTGATTTTAAATATCATGTAATCAAAAATAAATATTCCTAGTGTCCCAGACTGACTGAACATTTCCCATAACATACACTAGATGGCAGCAGACTATCAGTATGGAATGTAGTGGTAACTTGAGTTGCTCAGTGTTGACTTTTGACAGCTCTCCTGTCTCATCATGTATTTTTTACAGAGACATCTTGTTTCAAAAAAATTCATGATTTGCAGACGTTGCGATTGTAATGCCCAGAGGGAAGTAAAAAGCCTTAAAGAAGCATTTAATCAATACCAGCAACTTAATGGCTCCTGGTAATTTACGCAATCCCTGTGCTTTAGTATGTTGTAACTTTGTGATTGTCAAGCCTGCTATATGCTGATGGAACTTCATGTTCTTGGCTGCAGACTTCCTGTACTTTAATATTTGCCAAGAGCAGAATACCTGTGTGGTGTTATCACTACCTTTCCTTTCATCTTCCCTCATTTTCTGGACCGTTATTGCTTTTTTTTTAGTTTTTTTTTTTAGGCTGTCAGCTAACTTTGCACTAAAGGAAAAAAAACAAAATCAGGACAATAAGCTCCAAGATGTGTAGAAAGAGGTAAAATACAATTGTCAAATGGCCCTGATTGGTTGGATTTGAAAATTTGTTTCTGAACATTTTTGTCCGCTGTTCAAAAGGCCATGACTGTTCTTCATTCATAATAATACATAATAATAGTGTTGCTCTGCTTCAAGATAACTTACAAACTGGTGATCAGTGGCGGCTGGTTTTCGGGAGGGCGCAAACAAACTGAAAAAATCAGAAAAAAAACAGCCTCACTGTGCCCATCAAACGCAGCCACTGTGCCTATCAAACACAGCCACTGTGCCATCAAACGCAGCCACTGTGCAAACAAATGCAGCCACTGTGCCCATCAAACACAGCCACTGTGCCATCAAACGCAGCCACTGTGCCCATCAATTGCAGCCACTGTGCCATCAAACGCAGTCACTGTGGCATCAAACGCAGTCACTGTGCCCATCAAACGCAGCCACTGTGCCCATCAATTGCAGCCACTGTGCCATCAAACGCAGTCACTGTGGCATCAAACGCAGTCACTGTGCCCATCAAACGCAGCCACTGTGCCCATCAAACGCAGCCACTGTGCCCATCAAACGCAGCCACTGTGCCCATCAATAGCAGCCACTGTGCCATCAAACGCAGTCACTGTGCCATCAAACACAGCCACTGTGCCATCAAACGCAGCCACTGTGCCATCAAACGCAGCCACTGTGCCATCAAACGCAGCCACTGTGCCCATCAAAGGCAGCCACTGTGCCATCAAACGCAGCCACTGTGCCCATCAATGGCAGCCTCTGCGCCATCAAATGCAGCCACTGTGCCTATCAAACGCAGCCACTGTGCCATCAAACACAACCACCGTGCCCATCAATTGCAGCCACTGTGTTATCAAACGCAACCACTGTGCCATTAATAGCAGCCACTGTGCCATCAAACACTGCCACTGTGTCCATCAAATAGTGCCACTGTGCCCAACAATGCTTTGCGCCACGAGTCCACCTTTTTTTAAGCCTATTAGAGCCTATGGCTCTAATCAGGTGCTTAAAAAAAAACCTCCACCACTGTAATTCAGGCACCCGGCATCTGAAAAGGGGCCAGACTCATGATGGGGGGTGGCGGCCGCCATGGATAGATTCATGCAATGCATGAAACTATCCATTAGTCATATAGGGAGTGGCTGGACAGAGGGGGTGACGTCCGTGCACCCTTAATAGACACATCGCCACTAGGGTGATCACGTGTCCCGGATTGCCCGGAACAGTCCCGCATTTTGCAGGTCTGTCCCGGGCACCTTCATTCCAGGACAATACAGTGTCCCGGAATGAAACTGACACAGCCACCCCCCGGGCCAGTCTGATGCCCCCAAAATAGTCTGCCACATCACCACTTTACTCACTGACAGTACTTGTCCTGGCCGGGAATGCCTGGAGGAGCACAGTCCCCACCCCCTGTTTGTGATTGGAGAAATCATAAATCCCGCCTCTTGAGTCCAATCACTGTGCTGTGTTTCGTTACAGCACAAGCTGATTTTTGGGAAGGGGGGTGTCCCTGAATTGTAGTTTGGAAATGTGGTCACCTTAACCGCCACTGCAAACCATGATACAGTAACATAAAAAAATAAAACTATATCTCCAATCTGGTGTAAGCTGAAGCTGTGATGCAAGTGAATGTTTGTGATGCCACAACCCCAGTGCTATACAACAACACACATTTGATCCTATAAAGAAGTCATGTGATTTGATAATGTAGCGTGTTGTGCGGTGCCAGGTGACGTCAATACGAAAACAGCAAGTGCGGCACCAAGAGTTAATTTTATGATCTGATGGTATTTATGTACACTGTAATTACCTCTCTGATCCATTTGCATGGCAGATGTACGATCTCTTAAAGGGGAACACACTTTTGTTTGTTGGAGTGCTAGATGATCAAATGCCATTTGTGGAAGAGCTATGAACCTATTATTACAAACACCCACAGGCCTCACTTAAAGTCCCAATCCAACCCTGTTTTGGTTTTCCATGTACATTTGTGGAAGAGACCCTTCTGTGGCCCTCAGGATAAAGTATTACGCATATTTGACCTGTACATGTGATATGGGTTCAAGCCTGAAAGTGAGAGCATAGTAAACATGGTGGTGGATCACATGTGTTGTACAGCACTGGGGTTGTGGTGTCAGAAACCTGAAAACTTTCACTTGGATTGAAAGGAATTTTTATAGTCAAAGATATAATTTTATTGTTATTTTAATTGTATTCTTTGTTATTGTACCACGGCTTTAGTTTGCACCAGATTGGAAGGACTTTTTGATGTTATGTCATTTTATTTTTATTTTATAGTATGTTATGCCCTGTACACACGATCGGAATTTCCGATAGGATTTTTTTCTATCGGAAAAAAATAAAACATGTTCTATTTCTAACTCAGACGAAAAAAAGTCAGATGGGGCCCACACACGGTCGGAATATTCGATGAAAAAATTCTGTCTGACTTTTTTCATTGGAAATTCCAATCGTGTGTACAAGGCATTCCTGTATCATGTTTTTTTTTTTTTTTTTGCTAAATAGCTAGTTTGTAAATTGTCTTGAAGCAGCGCAACATTATTATTATTTATTATTTTAGATGTTTGATGTGGGAGCACATTAGAGGTGTGTGCAGCAGCGTGTTGTGTAATTTGGAGCACATATATTTTTGTGAGACTTTTTTATTTTATTTCTTTGGTCTAGCAGTGCATGAGTTATTAATTAAATTTTCATGTGTTCTTCATTCATCATTGTAATAAATAAAAGAAAACATCAAAGTCGAACTAATGGCACAACTTTTGTTTGTTATTTTGAAGTGAGGGAAGTTTATAGCCCCTCCCAGTTTCTTTGCCATTTGTGTCCCACTGGGGGGATTTACCTTCACTTCTTGTCCCATAGCCAAAACAGGAAGTCATAGGAAATCATTCCAAAGTGAGGGAATCCCTGGTTAGAACTAATGTCCCCATTGGAGGATTTCCCCTCCATTCCTGTCCTGGTGACAACCCAAAATTTGAGATTTTCTTTCACTTTCTGTGGCAACGTTAAACAAGACAACTTCCTAATTGGGGTACAGATAGCAAAAAAAAAAAAACATTGGGTGTTCTGCTACCTCTCCTTTAGTTACATTTTAAATGTAACAGTTTTCTTATCATATGTAGCTGATCCATTACCAATGAAGCCTTGTACACATGGCCGGTTTTCTCGGGCAAGAAAACTGCTGGGAGAGCTTTTTGCCGAGAAAACCGGTCGTGTGTATGGTTTCTCGTCGGGAAAACTGCCTGTCGGCCTGTTTCCCGACGAGAAAACCGTGCGTGCGTACGCTTACCTGTCCCCAGGTAAACCCGCGCATGCTCGAAAAGACTTTGACGCATGCGCGGTAGCATACAAGGGTAGTGTAGGGTGTAGCAAGATGGCGGCGACGGCATTGAATGTGACGAGTGCATGCTCGTCGTAGTCGATGACGTCACCGCGTTCTTGCCATTCAAAAGAACGGCGGTTCTTTGGAATGTGCGTGTGTACACAGGGCTTGGCAAGACAAGCTTGCCAGGAATCCCGTTGAGAAAACCGATGTTTTTTTTCCAACGGGATTCTCGCCATGTGCACGAGGCTTGACTCTCAGGCCTCGTAAACACGACAGGTTTTCCCGGCAGGAAAACTGCCATGAGAGCGCTTTGCCGGGAAAACCGGCCGTGTGTATGCTCTATCGCAGTTTTCCCGACAGGAAAACTGCCGCAAATCGCGGCGGGAAAAAAGAGAGCTGGTTCTCTATTTTCCCGCCGGGATTCCCGGCGGACTATTTCCCGTCGTGAAAACCGGTTGTGTGTATGCTTTTCCGAGGGCAAAAAAATCGCGCATTCTCAGAATCAAGTATGAGACGGGAGCGCTCGTTCTGGTAAAACTAGCGTTCGTAATGGAGATAGCACATTCCTCACGCTGCAAATTATTGCATCGTTTAATGCTGCGCATTCAAATCTTCTTTATAATGCTACAATAATGAACAATAATGAACTCGTTTTGCTGCTGATTCTGACAAACTTTTTTCTTAATTTTTTCTCGTGATCTCATGAATATTTATTTATATTTTAGAGCCAGATCTCCTTAATAATGCGTTTATTTTATTTTTTAAGATAAATTTTAATCCAGATCTGCATTTTATAATATGTTTATTTTTTTTCCAAAGCACGAAGACTGAAAAGCGTGAATCGTCTCTCACCAAACTTTTACTAACAGGCGATAACACGAGATCAGCAAAAGCAGCCCAAAGGGTGGCGCCGTTGGAATGGAACTTCCCCTTTATAGTGCCGTCGTACGTGTTGTACGTCACCGCGATTTGAACCGGCGGGATTTTGTATGACAGTCTGTACGCAAGACAAGCTTGGCAGAAAACCCGTCAAGCTTGGCGTTTTTTTTTCCTGCCAGGAAAACCGGTCATGTGTACAAGGCTTCAGTGTTAAAACAGTAGTTCTGAGAACATCCCAATGTCTTCTTTGAAGCTGAACTCCAGACAGATATGAAAGACACAAATTCATGCAGCTCTGAATTCATTTTCACATTTTTAAAATGTGTGTTTTTTTTTTAAATGCAAGTAGCGTAGGTTCCTGAATTTGACTTTGTTTCAGCCTCTGTACAGCAAAGTACAGGCATACCATACCTCCCAACTTTCAAAAGTCCCAACGTGGGACATTCAGATCGGGAGGGGGGGGGCGATCGCGGGGGGGGGGGGGGGGGGCGTCGATCGCGCGGGAGGGGGGTTCGAGCACTGTTTTGAACACCAATCTGGGGGGGGGGGGCTTACCTGCTGGTTCATGTTTCCTCCTCTTCATGCTTCCTGCTGTGCGGGAAAGATGACACTCTCGCGGGACTGCGGGAAGAAGGAGCCTATGCGGGTAAAACCCGCAGAACCCGTGCCAGTTGGGAGGTATGTACAGGGGTGGTGGAAGCAACACTAAGAGCCAGTCAGGTGTTCTGCATTGCAAGAAGCATGCTGATAGGATAATGGTTTTACATGGATGAATAAAAACTGACCACACTTGTCCTTGGTAAATGCTTTAGCTCAACCCTCTAATTAAGGCTGGGTTCACACTGGAGAACGCAGCTGCTTACAGCAAGAGTCTGATGCGTCTCCATTCACCGTTTAAGGTCCGATTTCAGCCCAAAATTTGGTCTGAATTCCAAAAGACGCACAGGTCTCCTGTGCAATTCACACTGGAGCCCCTAGCGGAGATGTGTGAATGGGCTCCATAGAGAGCCGGTCACAATCTCCTGCTATGCAAATTGAAATGTGGGGAAACCCTCATCCAATTAGCATCAGCAGGGCCGCCATCAGGGGGGTACAGGCAGTACACCTGTAAGGGGCCCGGATGGCCCCCCTTTTTTTTGTAAGGGGCCCGGAGTTCCCCAGGGCCCCGAATGTCAACCCCCCTTTTTTTTAAAAAAATGTATATATTTTTTTATTATTCATTTTTTTATTTAATTTGTTTTTTTTATTTATTTATTTGATTTAATTAATTATTATTTTATTTTTTTTATTTTTTTTTGTAAGGGGCCCAGAGGTCCCCAGGGCCCCGGATGGAAACCTCCCTTTTTTTATTCATTTTTTATATATAAAAAAAAATAATTATTATAATATTTTTTTAATTTATTTATTTTTTTTATTAAATTTTTCGAATCTTTTCTCTCTATAATGTCAAATCTTTTCTCTCCTATGTCGAATCTTTTCTCTCCTATGTCAAATCTTTTCTCTCTATAATGTCAAATCTTTTCTCTCCTATGTCGAATGTTTTCTCTCTATAATGTCAAATCTTTTCTCTCCTATGTCAAATCTTTTCTCTCTATAATGTCAAATCTTTTCTCTCCTATGTCGAATCTTTTCTCTCTATAATGTCAAATCTTTTCTCTCCTATGTCAAATCTTTTCTCTCTATAATGTCAAATCTTTTCTCTCCTATGTCGAATCTTTTCTCTCCTATGTCGAATCTTTTCTCTCTATAATGTCAAATCTTTTCTCTCCTATGTCGAATCTTTTCTCTCTATAATGTCGAATCTTTTCTCTCTATAATGTCGAATCTTTTCTCTCCATAATGTCAAATCTTTTCTCTCTATAATGTCAAATCTTTTCTCTCCTATGTCGAATCTTTTCTCTCCTATGTCGAATCTTTTCTCTCCTATGTCAAATCATTCTTCTATCTATAATGTCGAATCTTTTCTCTCCTATGTAGAATAATCTTGGACTAATAGAGTTAAGGTTAGGCACATTCGACCACAGGTTCGATAGACACAGATTGTTATTGTCAGCGTCACGTCGAATCTCCTATCTATATCGAACTGTTGTAGCAACGAAAACGAAAATAAAGCATTTGTTTATGTCGGATCTTTCGGTTTTCGGATTCTGTGCTTTCGATTTCGTTTGTTAAAACGATAATGAAAATAGCTGAAATTCGGACGAAAATGCATTCGGACGAAAACGAATGCACATGTCTACAGGAGATTACAACCGTCCCTCCGCTTTCCTGACCGGTAGTCTTGTTATCCCGGTATCAGGTGGAGGGACGGTTGAGATCCTGCAGCCAGGATAGACGGGACCGCAATATATGGTGCAAGCAGCCTAACCAAAACCCCCAGCAAACAACTCACGGTTTAGTAGAAGCTGAAGACAGGAACCCAGGTGGAGAAAGGACAATCCAAGTAAGCGGATCAAGGCGGATGTACACAGGGGTCAACCAGAAGCAGCGTCGGAAACAGGCGGGGTCGGCAACAAGATAAGCAAAGTCCAAGGGGTAATCCAAGTATCAAAGTCAAGAATGAGCCAAGTCAGCAACCAAAAACAAATAGCATCCACAAAACAGCATGAGCAGGAACCTATACTAGGGCAAGGACAGGAAGGGGAAGTTGAGATTTATAGGGACACTGATGAGAAGACTACTAACTGGTCCCAGGGTGGAGCCAGCATCCCAACTCATGAAGTGGAAAATAACCAGGATTCTACCATAATACACGTTTCCTGGTGGTTCAGGCCATAGGAAACTGTCTACGAACAGGATCAAATCCCAGACACGGCGTGACACGTCTCTTATTTCTCAGGAGTTTGTCCAGTTTTCAGGTTGAAGAGCAAGTCTTCTCCGGAATGAATTGGACAGAATGTGGCTGCAAAGAGGTTACAGGGGATCATCAGCACTTAAATGCAGAGAAGAAGGTGAAGTAAAGGTGAAAACAGTATGTTATATATAATAAAAACATAATTGTTTATGATACACAGTTCTGAACATAAAGTTCTGAACATAAAAATGATCCCCCCCCCCCCTCCTCTTTTTGCCCATCCTGCCAAACCTGTATAAAAAAGATCTGTGTACTTGCCTATTTTTATTCTGATCTGGTCACGTGAGCCTGCAGCTCTGGCTCGACAATAGCTGGGCCTTTTAACACATTGGGTGATGTCATAGTATTCCCAGCTGTTGCCAAGCACCCCCTTACACAGAGTTACAAGATCATGTGACCGGACTGGAGTGGATTGAATATAGGTAAGTACACAGACCTTTTTTTCCTTTAAATTTTAGGAAGGATATGTAGGAGGAAAAGGGAGGAAACATTTATAAGAATAGTTTTAGTTAGGCTATAAAACTACCATATATACTCGAGTATAAGCCGACCCGAATATAAGCCGAGGCACCCAATGTTACCATAAAAAACTGGGAAAACGTAATGACTCGAATATAAGCCTAGGGTGTCCATCTGCATGCCTCATTGTGCCTCACTGTGTCCATGTAAATGCCTCACTGTGCCCATGCCTCACTGTGCCCATGCCTCACTGTATCCATGCCTCACTGTATCCATGCCTCACTGTGCCCATGCCTCACTGTGCCTATGCCTCACTGTGTCCATGACTAGACTGACGTTTAACATGGGAGTCTATAGAAGGGGTGCCCGGCTTTGAAAAATCGGTGTTCCCCGGCTGTAGGTCCCCCAGACAACAAACTTTGCACACTTGTAGACGAGAAATGTGGGTTCATGTGTGCTAAGTTCCGGGTCCAGGGGACCTACCACCGGCCGGTTCCGGGTCCCCAAAGTCACCAGAGAAATTACCATTTAACATGGGAATCTATAGAAGGGGTGCCCGGGTTTGAAAAATCGGTGCTCCCCGGACAACAAACTTTGCACACTTATAGAGGATGAGTGGGGCTACATGTGTGCTAAGTTTGCCGGTACCGGGTCCCCAAAATCTGGGAGATCAGGCGCAAAAACGTGACTCGCGTATAAGCCGAGGGGGGCTTTTTCAGCACAAAACAATTTGCTGAAAAACTCGGCTTATGCGGCGTACACACGATCGTTTTTCATGCCATTTTTTAAACCGACGTTTTTCTCGTCGTTTTTTTTTTCATGTTTCCTCTCAAGCCTGTCTTGCGTACACACATGATCATTTTAAAAAACGTTCAAGCAAAGCGCAGTGACGTACAACACGTACGACGGCACTATAAAGGGGAAGTTCCGTTCGGATGGCGCCACCCTTCATGTTAGTAAAGTTTGTTGAGCGACGATTCGCGCTTTTCAGCCTCCTGCTTTTCAGTCCGTTACAGCATGATGAATGTGCTATCTCCATTACGAACGCTAGTTTTACCAGAACGAGCGCTCCCGTCTCATACTTGATTCTGAGCATGCGCGTTTTTTTTCACCTCGTAAAAGCATACACACGACCGGTTTTCACGACGTTAAAAAAAACGACATGAAAAACGAGGTGAAAAAATAGAGCATGTTCGAAATTTTTAATGCCCGTTTTTCACGTCGTTAAAAATGCTCTGGAGCCTACACACGATCGGTTTTAATGCCCATTTTTAGAAAAGGCATTACTCTTTCGTCCATGGACCGACACAGCTTCTCTATTGACAAAGTGGGTATTATCCGTTAATTAGGAGTGACTAGGCAGAAAAACT
Source organism: Rana muscosa (assembly GCA_029206835.1). Taxonomy (NCBI): domain Eukaryota; kingdom Metazoa; phylum Chordata; class Amphibia; order Anura; family Ranidae; genus Rana; species Rana muscosa. Next base: position 228,465,524 of record CM055122.1, read on the forward strand.
TGTAAAAAGTGTTGCATCACACCTTCTACAGTACCGCCCAGGGGGCGGACCCTCTGGGTATACCCTCTCAGTCTGCACATCGCAGATCAGTTTTTTTCTGTCTAGCAAGGAGTAGGACATGGCTCCCTTCGGGCCCATTGGTCCGGGGAAAAAAGATATATATATATATATTTATTTTATTTTTTTGCTACATTTGTTGTTTCCTGCGATCTTCGATCAACTGCCGACTGGGTGACAGGCTGGATCCTCGATCCTTGTAGTCTCCCCAGTTTCGGCCATCGAGCGTGTGCCGACCCTAGCTACGCGCTGGGTTTTCCACGACATGCCCGTCGCTCCACGGGTGGCCGGTGAGCCTACGCTCCAGGGCCTGCATCGGACCGCTCAGCTTCGGCTGACCTTACGGCCGAGTCGCAGCAGCCTGGCCGGTGAGCTTACGCTCCAAGGCTTGCATCGGACCGCTCAGCTTCGGCTGACCTTACGGCCGAGTCGCAGCAGCCTGTCCGGTGAGCGTCTTGCTCCAGGGCATACATATGATCGTCCCTTCTGGGTCCAATCACAGCATGCCTGGCCAACAGTCACCTTCCGTGCGCGGACGATGATCTGTTTGGAATGTCTTCCAGCAGAATACATGCAGGATAGGTAAGTAAAACTCCCCTGCCTCGGCTGGGTGATTTAGCTGGACATTCCTGGAGAGATCAAGTAAGTGGTTGTGGCCCCTTTCTTCCCTCTCTCCCTGCCTTTCCCTCCTCCCTGGGCTTCTAGCTAAAGGTTGCTGGGTGCTGGGGGTCACCTAGGGGGTCCCACTGGAGCGGGGCTGGCTGTAACTAACATTTAAAAGAAATGTCATTTTTGCTTACCTGTGTTTCTGTGTCTCCATGCTGTCGGCGGCCATTTTGAGGTGGTCCATGCCAAGTTTGGCCTCTTGTAACTGCCTGGCGGCCATCTTCCTGTGGTTCGGCCACACCCACTGGCCCCTATCAGGTGATCGGCGGCCATGTTGGTCCACCCTGTATGCAGATATTGCCGTTCGGCGGCCATCTTTTTGGGGGCTATGGCTGCCTGACCTCTATCTTCTGTCGGCGGCCATTTTCTTAGAGCCCACATTATCTTCCATACAGACGTTTTTGGCAACCATTTTGCGAGAGCCTCCGGCCTCTAGGGTGCATTACACTGGCGTGAAAATTCACACAGGAAGTGCTGATAAAAGAAGCAGACTGACACAGCAGCAAGGGGACAGCATCACAGGCGCAGCATAGCAGTACCTATCCAGGGTGGTGAGTCCTCTGGGTAACCCAGCATCTCTGCAGCGCAGGAGGGTGGCCTATTGATATCTTGCCTGGAGCCCTGTGAGTGTCAGCGTGTGGTCAGCATGGCATCTGAGCCAGATGTCTTCTCCCCTGAAACACCAGATTTAGCAGCTGGTGCCCCTGAGGTGTCTATGAACGCTATGACTGCAATCCTAGAGGCGTTTGCTGCCAGGGTGGAAGCAGCACACGGGAATACAGGGGGTAGTAAACGCCCCGTCCCCTGCAAGCTTCTGGGGATATTTCTGATGCAGAACCAGGTCCAGCTACGGCTCATGGCCCAGATTCTGATGCATCAGAGACTGCAGACCGTGACCGATCGGACAGTGAGGAGGACTCCAAGTCCAGGTCAGTACGCGAGACGGCTTTGGTATCTGACCTTATTACTGCAGTGCGGGATACGCTAAAGTTGGAAAATACTGCAGAAGCAGCAGAGACTCCGGTCCACTTGGGTTTCATAGACCTGCCCGCACTGCTAAGGTGTTCCCTTGTGTGTCTTTTGATAAACTCTTATACAAGGAATGGGAGAACCCACTGAGGGTCTTTACAGCCCCAAAGAGGTTTGCGGTACGGTACCCCTTTTGAGGAGAGTTTTCTGAAGAAATGGACCTCTCCCCCCTATAGTGGACCCTCCGGTGTCCAGACTTAATAGAGCCACCCCAATTCCTGTAGAAGGGGCTCCTGTTTTCTAGGACCCTGTGGATAAGAAGGCTGAAGCACTCGCTTGCTACCTATACTCAGTGGTAGGCTCGGCAGTACGCCCGGCATTGGCGGGGGCCCTAGTGTCTCACACACTTACTGAATGGGCAAGATTGCTACTCCAGGGGTTAAGGAGCGAGATGCTCCTCCTGATGAGATAACATTGGCCGACCTGTTGGTCCAGGGCCTTAGGTTTGTCTGCGAGTCAGACATGAATACTATTCCCCTGCTGTCTAAAACTTTGGTTTATGCAGTAGCAATACGCCGCCTGATCTGGCTAAAAGGCTGGTCTGCGGACCAGACTTCCAAGAAAGCCCTGTTGGATCTGCCTTTTAAGGGCGACAGACTTTTTGGGGCTTCTCTGGATGACATCATCAAGGATGCCACAGGAAGTAAAAGCACTTTGCTTCCCCAAATTAGCAAGGGTAAGGGGCCACGCCAAGGGCAAGGGCCCTCCTTTACTGCACACAAGTGGTTTTTTCGTCCCCCTAGGGCGACAGGGAAAAGACCCCAGGCCGATAAAGCGCCTGCCCAAGGACAAAAGCGTCCTTGGTCCCGCAGACCCAACAAGCCTGCGGACAAATCTGCGTCCACATGAAGGTCCGCCCCCACCCAGCTCTCGGGTGGGGGGACGTCTTCACGAATTCGCGACTCAGTGGACTGCTCTAGTCTCCGACAGGTGGGTTTGCGAAGTAATCTCCTCAGGCTACAAGATAGAATTTCTCTCTTGTCCACCAGACAGATTCATCACCTCCAATCTCCAGCTACTACCGACCCGTCGGGAGGCCCTGTATGGGGCGGTCCAGGGTCTACTGGAACACGGGGTAGTTATTCCAGTTCCAGAACAGGAACGGGGTCAGGGTTTTTACTCAAATCTGTTCATTGTGCCAAAGAAGGAGGGGGTTCGTCCAATCTTGGATCTCAGAGCCCTCAATTGCTTTGTGAAGGTACAAAGATTTCGGATGGAGTCGGTTCGATCCGTAGTCACGGCTCTCCATCCGGGGGACTTTCTGGCCTCCTTGGACATCAAGGACGCATACCTGCATGTCCCCATATACTCCAGACACCAGAGGTTTCTGCGATTTGCTATCGGGAAGAACCACTACCAGTTTGTGGCCCTCCCGTTTGGCCTTGCCTCAGCACCCAGGACGTTCACCAAGGTGCTCGCTCCGATTCTGGCACTTCTAAGACAGCGGGGTATCGCTATCACAGGTTACTTGGACGACCTTCTGCTGAAGGCCCCTTCAAGCTCAGAATTAGAGGTAAGCGTGTCCATTACCTGTCAGACTCTTCGAGACTGTGGTTGGATACTAAACACGCAAAAGTCAGTATTGGTGCCCACTCAACGCCTAGTGTACCTGGGGTTGATTCTGGATTCCTCAGAGGCAAAGGTATTCCTCCCTGTGGAGAAGTTGCAGACCCTCCGGGCTGCAGTACGGCAGCTGACTTCCAGGAATTGGTCGTCACTCCGTTTTTGCATGCGAGTGTTGGGCCTCATGGTAGCCTCCTTCGAGGCGGTCCCATATGATCAATACCACACTCGAGTGTTACAGAAGGAAGTTCTGTCCAGATGGAACAGATGCCCTTCATCTCTGGATTATCAAATCCGAGTGAGCCACCTAGTCAGGAGATCCCTGGTATGGTGGCTGACAGCACCGGCTCTAATGGCCGGGAAGTCATTTCTTCCGGTTTACTGGATAGTGATCACGACGGACGCCAGCCTTACAGGTTGGGGGGGAGTCTGGGGTGTCCAGTCGGCGCAAGGTCGCTGGACCCCAGAGGAAGCCCTCCTGACGATCAATGTCCTGGAGATCCGGGCGATCAAGCTGTGCCTCTTCAAATGGTCTCAGAGACTGCAAGGGCGTCCAGTCAGGATCCAGTCAGACAACGCCACAGCAGTGGCATATGTCAATCATCAAGGAGGAACAAGAAGCTCAGCTGCAGCATCGGAGATCGCTCGCATCCTGAAGTGGGCAGAGAGGAGCGTACCGGCACTGTCGGCCGTGTACATTCCGGGTGTGGAAAACTGGCAGGCGGACTACCTGAGCCGCCAGATGCTGGACCAGGGAGAATGGTCCTTACACCCGGAGGTGTTCCAACTCCTCTGCCAAAGATGGGGCACACCAGACGTAGATCTTCTGGCTTCCCGACTCAATCGGAAGGTATTGAGGTTTGTGGCCCGGTCAAGAGACCCATGGGCAGACGCAACGGACGTGTTGGTAGCATCGTGGGGTCAGTATCGGCTAATCTATGCCTTCCCTCCCTTAAGGCTTCTTCCTCTTCTGCTCCGCAGAGTGGAGGCAGAGGGAATTCCAATGATCCTAATCGCTCCAGATTGGCCTCAGCGTCCTTGGTACGCCGATCTAGTACGTCTGGTAGCAGACGTCCCCTGGCGCCTACCACTACGGAAGGACCTGCTATCGCAAGGTCCCATATTCCATCCTGCTTTACAGTCATTGGCTTTAACGGCATGGCTGTTGAGAACCAGGTACTGAGAGATCGGGGCCTGTCAGACTCAGTAATCTCTACTATGAGAAGTGCTCGGAAACCGTCCTCTAGGAAGGTCTATCACCGCAATTGGAGGGCCTACATCTCCATATGTGAGGAAATGAAATGGCATCCGCGTACCTATTTGGTTTCCAGAATCCTGCTGTTTTTACAGCATGGGGTAGACAAAAGGCTTGCCCTAAGTACGATTAAGGGACAGATATCTGCCCTGGCTGTCTTTTTTCAGCGACCCCTGGCGACTCACTCTCTCGTGAGTACATTTGGGCAGGGGGTTCGACATGTGGCCCCTCCGGTCCGCCCCCCATTACCTCCGTGGGACTTGAACCTGGTCCTCTCGGTGCTTCAGACGGCACCGTTTGAGAATATTAGAGATATTTCCCTGTTGACACTTTCTCAGAAAGTGGTCTTTTTGGTGGCTGTTACGTCAGTTAGACGAGTCTCTGAGCTGGCAGCCTTGCCCTGCAAGGCTCCCTATTTTGATTTTCCACAAGGATAAGGTGGTGCTGCGGCCGCAGCCTTCCTTTCTTCCGAAAGTCGTTTCGGCTTTTCATCTCAACGAAGACATTGTACTTCCATCCTTGTGTCCTCAGCCGTCGAATCCTAAGGAGTCGGCATTGCATTCCTTGGACGTTGTCCGAGCTTTGAGAGTATACATATCTGCTACTTCCCTGTTCCGGAAGTCAGACTCACTGTTTGTTTCGGTGGCTGGTCCCAAGAAGGGCCAAGCAGTCTCATCGGCCACCATCTCTAGGTGGATCCGACAGATAGTAATCCAGGCTTACGCCTTAAAGGGTCAGGCGCCCCCCTTTCCTGTCACGGCGCATTCGACCAGGGCAATAGGTGCCTCTGGGGCTTTCCGACACCAAGCGTCTGTTTCCCAACTATGTAAAGCGGCGACTTGGTCGTCCGCTCACACTTTCACAAAATTCTACAAAATTGATGTAGGTGCATCTTCGGATGCCTCTTTCGGCCGCAAGGTTTTGCAGGCGGCTGTTTAGAGTTGCAGCTCCTCCGTTGGAGGAGTGCTGTTTTGTGTTTTGGGGTGAAGTTTGTTTTTATGCTGTTACCACCCCTCGTTTTTTCTCTGACACTGCTTTGGGACGTCCCACTTTGTCAATAGAGAAGCTGTGTCGGTCCATGGACGAAAGAGTAAATAGGATTTTTTACTCACCGTAAAATCCTTTTCTCTGAGTCCATGGACCGACACAGCACCCACCCCTCCTTTTAAGTTTGTACTGCTTTTTGACGGACTGATCTGCGATGTGCAGACTGAGAGGGTATACCCAGAGGGTCCGCCCCCTGGGCGGTACTGTAGAAGGTGTGATGCAACACTTTTTACAAGTTTTTCTGCCTAGTCACTCCTAATTAACGGATAATACCCACTTTGTCAATAGAGAAGCTGTGTCGGTCCATGGACTCAGAGAAAAGGATTTTACGGTGAGTAAAAAATCCTATTTTTTGAACGGTATGAAAAACGATCGTGTGTATGGGGCATTATACTCGAGTATATACGGTACTTTCATTTAAAATTATGGCCAGAATGTACATTTTAGGAGCAATTTATCTTTCATTAAACATACAGTAATCATATACTGTTACTATATTAACACATTTTACCTAATAAGGTTTACGAAAGCTAAAAAAACTGACATAAAGAAGCAAATGGAACAAATCCATATGAGTATTTAAAATATACCTTAAGGATTTGATTTCCAAATAACATAAAGTGATGCAAAGAACATTTTAATGTACAATTAAAAAAAAAAAAATGCATGAATATGTAAAAACTAAAACAGCAAAATCTTTGCTAAAAGCAATTTTCTCATTTCCTTGTTTACATGCCTGTGGTTTGGGTTATTTTACAAGTGTGTACATGTGTAACACGAGACGTCTGAGGACTATATGAGCTCTGGGCATTCTGAGCTTTGAGGTTTGGGAGAAATTTTGTCAGCTGCAGCATTATTGGGATGTTTAGTGAAATTCTATGCTTTTTGTACCATTTAAAGTGGTTGTAAACCCACTTTTTAAACAAAGACCTACAGGTAAGCCTAGATTAAGGCTTACCTGTAGGTGCATGAAATATCTCCTTAACCTACACGGTTAAGGAGATATTTGTATGTAAATGCAGCGACGCTGACGTCACCCCATTCACAAATTCGGCTAGGTCGCAACATTCGACGACGTAGCCGAATTCGACAGCTCACGCGCGCATGCGTGGAGTCACGTCTTCTCCGCTCCAGCCAATCACAGCGCCGGAGCGGCGCTGTGATTGGCTGCAGCGGCGATACCCGGAAGTAACATTCCAGCTATCGCCGCAGCGATGGATGCGACTAGAGGAGGGACACGGACGACTTCGGGGGCCCCGATCGAAGGTAAGTGGTACATAATGAGCTAGTATGCTAGTCATACTAGCTCATTATAGCTTTGTCTTGCAGGTTAGTCAAAAAAAAAAAAAAAGATAAAAGGGTTTACAACCACTTTAAGGCAAAGGTCAATTATACAGCCCAGTCCTGGAGAGCACCAGGCTCTTCACTATATCCAGAGGTCCTAAGGAAGTGTACTGCACATTACTGCAAAACACGTGTGTGGTGCTTTGTAGTGCCATTTACAGTGCCTTGAAAAAGTATTCATACCCCTTGAAATTTTCCACATTTTGTCATGTTACAACCAAAAACTTAAATGTATTTTATTGGGATTTTATGTGATAGACCAACACAAAATGGCACATAATTGTGAAGTGGAAGGAAAATGATAAATGGTTTTCAATATTTTTTACAAATTAATATGTGAACAGTGTGGCGTGCATTTGTATTCAGCCCCCCCCCCCCCCCCCCTGAGTCAATACTTTGTAGAACCACCTTTCGCTGCAATTACAGCTGGAAGTCTTTTTGGGTATATCTCTACCAGCTTTGCACATCTAGAGGGTGACATTTTTGCCCTTTCGTCTTTGCAAAATAGCTCAAGCTGTCAGATTTAACGGAGAGCGTCTGTGAACAACAATTTTCAAGTCTTGCCACAGATTCTCAATTGGATTTAGGTCTGGACTTTGACTGGGCCATACACACGGTCGGACTTTTTGCCAACAAACTTCAAAATGAGCAAATTTTCCAAAAATCCGACCGTGTGTACGCTCCATCGGACAATCTTTTTCGGTTTTCATCGGACAAAAGTTCGCTCTGCACACGGACAAACTGTTCGGCAACAAAAGTCCGATGGTGCAAAGTCCGACCGTGTGTACAGAAATCCATCGGACTTTTGTCCAAAGTACAAATACGCATGCCCAGAACCAATGTTAAAATCAACCAACAATAGCAGAAGTTGATCAAAGGGTGGCGGTAAAGAGCAGAAAAGAGCAGAAAAACCACGTGATGTTGGGAAAGTTTTGGGAAAGTTTGCAGAAAAGTCCTGCCGTGTGTATGCTATGGGTGTGCCCGGCCAACTCCCTTCGGACAAAAATCCATGGAAAAGTTTGTTTGAAGTCCGACCGTGTGTACGAGGCTTAACACATGAATATGCTTTGATTTAAACCATGGGGTCTTAAACTGGCGGCCCTCCAGCTATTGTGAAACTACAAGTCCCATCATGCCTCTGCCTGTGGGAGTCATGCTTGTAACTGTCAGCCTTGCAATGCCTCATGGGACTTATAGTTTCACAACAGCTGGAGGGCCGCCAGTTTGAGACCCCTGATTTAAACCATTTCATTGTAGCTCTGGCTGTATGTTTACAGTCATTGTCCTGCTGGAAGGTAAAAAGGTAAACCTCCACCCCAGTCTCAAGTGTTTTGCAGACTCTAACAGGTTTTCTTCTAAGATTGCCCTGTGTTTTGCGCCGTCCATCTTCCCATCAACTCTGACTAACTTTCCTGTCCCTGCTGAATAAAGGCATCCCCACAACATAATGCTGCCACCACCATGTTTCACGTGGGGATGGTGTGTTCAGGGCTCTGGCATAGCGAGGGGGGTGCAAGGGGGGGGGGGGCCACTGTCCCGCGCGCAAAATTTAGAGGGGCGCTGTCACGAGTGTGGACCGTCTAGCATGGGGATAAAAACCCCTTGTTAAACTTATGACGAGTCCACGTTGTCCAGCAACAGCGTCCGTTCTTGGGGTGCGGGGCGAGCAGCAGGGGGATCTCTTTCATGGTGGTGATCAGCGAGGGGCCGAGCCAGGGACAGACAGGCCTGAGAGCCTGGGAGTCAGGAGAATAGTTCCACCGCGACCGCCCCCTCCTTGACCTCGTCCCCCTGACCCCGCTCCCCCAAGAGGTGAGAAGCTGTGGGCGCAGCATCTCCCGTGCCTTCAGAGCATGGATTGCTCTAACATTCTCGTTGCAGTAAAATTAGGCCCGGAGAACAGGCTGACTGGGGACCCAGAAGATGGGCGAGGAGCCGCACGCTGCCAGGGAGCCGCTGGAAGGATCAAAGAAGACACACTAGCATGGAAGGTGGGGCTCAGCCTTCCCCCCTTTCCCTCAGTTCCACTGTCTCTCTGATCCCAATGTCTCTCTCCATAAATTCAAATTACCAGTGTTGCAAAAACACACAATTGTGCAAATGTGCAAATGTATAAATAAATAAACAAACAAATTTTATATAATTATCAATAAAATGTTCATTCATAGCCATGTTTTTTGGATGCTTTTTATTTATTGTTATATGAAATTAGTTTGTTTATTTATATATTTGCACAATTGTGTGTTCTTGCAGCACTGGTGATTTGAATAGATTCACTACCCAGTAGGGCTATCTTAGAATTATTGTATTTGATTATTTGTTTTATGAAATTTTCTGTACTTTATTTTAGGGCTGTGGAAATTAACTATTAATTCCTCAATTAATCGATTAATTGTTTTGATCGATCAAAATTATTTTGATCGATCAAAATTCTTTGGGCTTGCCGTGTCCATCTGAAGGGCTCCTTTGCTGTGCCTTCATATCTGCATGCCGGTGGGACCTTACTATCTGCCACACACAAGGGCTGTTACTCTTCTCTCTATCACTTCCCTCTATCAACCTGGGATTCTACAGCCATCCACTGGGAGTTGTGATAGTTCCCTTCACGGGACATTTACATGCCGACGGACTGATGTTAACCCCTCCTCATCTGGATTCAGCAGTGGTATCGTTGTACACATTTTTATACCAGTATCATACTTAGCTACATGTTTTTGTGACTGCTTTTGCTACCGTTTGGTATTACTCGCACCATTTTTACAGTTTATGTAGCTACATCGATTTTATCTCCAGTGCAATATTTATTTTGTTACCTACATGAAGACTATAAAAGTTTTAATGCTATTCCCATCGAGCGCTGCATTTGTGTGTTTTTTGTATCCTGCTATCCATTTTTCCAGTGGTTGGTAGCTGCACTGGGAATCGGCCTGCAAGGAGATCAGCTAAAAGTAGTTGGATCTATGTGCGTTATAATTAATCGAAATTAGTCGATTAATCGATTAAAAAAAAAACGATTAATCGAACACGAAAATTTTAATCAGTAACAGCCCTACTTTATTTATTTGCTTTATTTGCACAATGAGGTTGAGGTTTCATGCAGCACCGGTGATTGGGACTCACTACTCAGTAGGGTTATTTTATAATATTTCAGTTAATGGAAGCTACATATCTCATATTCACACTATAATACTTGTTGCAGCACCGTGCACTTGGGATCAATAACCGTCAGGGTTTTTTTTTTTTTTTACTTTTTAGAATTTTTTCTATATATATATATATATTTGGTTTATATATAGATATACCCAAATATATACAGAAATGTTCCAATAAGGTTAAATACAAAACCCTACTGGGTTTTGATCCCAACTGCACAGTGCTGCAACAAGTAGTATAGTGTGAATATGACATATGTAGCTTCCATTAACTGAAATATTATATAATCCCACTCCTAATGCCTATGATGGCTAACATGTGTAGAAAAGATGTAAACACCTATTTTCAGGCTGTCCTGTCATGTTATTCCCTGTGTGAACCAGTGGTGTATGCAGGGGAGAGGAGGGAGCGCCAACAACAGATGGGACATAGGAACCTATAGGTCACACACCAGGCTTTACCAGTCATTGTCAAGCATGCGCTCCTCTCCCCTGCAGCCACCGCTGGCTCACACAGGGGCTCATGTAACCAGACTGGAGCTAGCTGAAAATAGGTAAGTCCGCGAGTCAGGGGGCAGCAAATTACTTGCCTCGCCCCGGGTGCTGACAACCCACGCTACGCCACTGGTTTAGGGTGATGTGCAGTGTTAGTTTTCTGCCACACACATCGTTTTACTTTTAGGCCAAAAAGTTTGATTTTAGTCACATCTGACCAGAGCACCTTCTTCCACATGTTTTCTGTGTCCCCCACATGGCTTCTCGCAAACTGAAAACAGGACTTCTTATGGTTTTCTTTCAACAATGGCTTTCTTCTTGCCACTCTTCCATGAAGGCCAGATTTGTAGAGTGCACAACTAATATTTGTCCTGTGGACAGATTCTCCTACCTGAGCTGTGGATCTCTGCAGCTCCTCCAGAGTTACCATGGGCCTCTTAGCTGCTTCTCTGATGAACGCTCTCCTTGCCTGGCCTGTCAGTTTAGGTGGACGGCCATGTCTTGGTAGGTTTGCAGTTGTGCCATACTCTTTCCATTTTCGGATGATGGATTGAACAGTGCTCCGTGAGATGTTCAAAGCTTGGGGTATTTGTTTATAACCTAACCCTATTTTAAAAGTCTCCACAACTTTATCCCTGACCTGTCTGGTGTGTTACTTGGCCTTCATGATGCTGTTTGTTCATTTAGGTTCTCTAACAAACCTCTGAGGGCTTCACAGAACCACTGTATTTATACTGAGATTACATTACACACAGGTGGTCTCTATTTACTAATTGGGTGACTTCTAAAGGCAATTGGTTCCACTAGATTTTAATTAGGCCGCTTTCACACTGAAGCGCTGGATGCGCTGGCAGTATAGCACCGCTATACCGTCATTTTTGCGGCGCTAGCGGGGTGTTTTTTTCCCCCGCTAGCGGTCGAGAAGGGGATAAAAACCAACGCAAAGTGTATCTGCCTCTGTATAGCCAGGCTGTCCCATTTCAAGGGGTACAAATACTTTTTCAAGGCACTGTATTTTGAATGGTACCCCACTGTATCTAGCCACTGAACAATCCACATGTGTTTTAGCATACCACATTTCACATTTGTAAACTATCTGTACAATGGGGTGTGTTACATTGAAAAAAATGCAGCAGGTCCATAAAAACCTGCATTGTGCATCTGGCGTTTGAGGCACTATTCCTCCTATTGACACCAACAATGGAACACTATTCCTCCCACTGGTATCAGTGATGGGGCATTATTCCTCCCATGGATACCAGTGATCGGACTCTATTCTTCTCACTGACACCAATGATGAGGCAGTATTCTTCCCACTGATACCAATGATGGGGCACTATTCCTTCTCCTACTGAGCACAGGCACTATGATTTTTTTTTACTTTCACTGACCTCCAAGCCCGAGGCATATTATAATCCCACTGATGCAGGGACATTTTCTACCCTCACTGGCCACCATCCAGGCCCCACTAAAGTCTGAAGGACAGTGAACTGGCCCACTGTTTAGAAAGTTTAGAGACCCTTGATCTAAATAAAAAAATGCAGATTTGTCATATAAAAAAAAGTAAGCACATTTACCACCACTTTACAGTAGACATGTGCAAAAGGAAAAAAAATGTTTAGTTTAGTTTCGTTTTAATTTGTTAATTAATTAGTTTTGTTTAGTTAGATTTGTTAGATTCGTTAAATTCGTTTTCGGATTTCGTTCCGTTTTCGACCGAATTCGTTAAATCGTTCGACCGGATTCGAAAATATTTAGACCGGATTCGAAATTATTTCAACATGATTCGAAATCATTTCAACCGCATTCGAAACTATTTCAACCGGATTCGAAAATATTTACAACCGGATTCGATCGTCTTTCAACCGGATTCGATAATATTTCAACCGGATTCAAAATTATTCCAACCGAATAGAAAAGACCATGTTCCGACATTCGAATTTCGTATAGAATGAATTAAAATTCCAATTAGAAAAGATTAGAATAGAAATAGAAAATAGACTAGAAATAGACTAGACTAGGGCCATTTCCCTAGTCTAATCCGGTTGAAAGACGATGAAAGACGATCGAATCCGGTTGTAATTTTGTCGAATTCGGTAGAAATATTTTCGAATGCGACCGACTTTTCGAATTCCAATTAGAAAAGATTAGAATAGATTAGAATAGAAATAGAAAATAGACTAGAAAAAAAATAGAACAGAATAAAATAAAATATAATATAATATATATATTGTATTTTATTCTATTCTGTTCTATTGTTTTTCTATTCGATTCTTTCCAATATTTTCGATTCTATTCTAATTGTTTTCAAATTCGATTCGACTAGATTTTTTTTCGAATTCGATTCAAATTTTTTTCGAATTCGATTCGAATTTCGTTCCTGGTTTTTCGATTCGAAACGTTCGGATTCGGTTGAATTCAGATGCATCCGAACGTCCGAATAATGAAAATTCGTCCGAATTTTGATTCGGAACGAAACGAAATGCACATGCCTACTTTACAGTAAGTCCATGAAATTAGACTCTGGTGTTCCAGATTAGGTACCTCCTCAAGGAGTTTGAAGGTGGAAGCTGCCTGTCTTATTTATATCACAGATATCTTAAGTCTTGTGTTCTCTTTGCTATTGATATGTGTGGTATCATCATGCCAAGATCAAAAGAGCTCTCCTTCAGAAAGAATGTTGCAGATGCCCATTAGTCTGGCAAGGTATTTAAATTAATCACAAAATGATTTGCAATTAATCAATCTGTTCCACTGTAGGGAACTTAGATTTCAAACAATTCCAATTTGTTCAGGACTGGTCAGCCCCGCAAATTTAAAAAGCTTATCATAGGATGTTAAAAGATGTCTCTAAGAATTCCAAAATCAAATTGAGAGATGTTCAGTTAACTCTTGCAACAGTTGGGGTCATTGTGCATGAATCTTAAATCAGATTGTATCAACCTATATGAGAGGTTTGTTAAGAAAAAGCACTTTCTGTCAAAAAAGAACATTAGAGCAAGATTATAATTTGCAATTAAACAGATAGAAAGAGCATAGGGAACACCTACAAGATTTATTTTCTGCTACAGGGACAATACCAACTTGGGTTGCCAAGGATGTACTTACTTTTCCTAAAATACACCATTACATCCTTATATATGTAGGCGGCGCTGTAAATAAAGATCTAATATTTACCAATTTTATAAAAATATGTCAATATGTTGAAAAAGCCGACAGATTTAATGGGTTGTACTTATATACTAATACTCATTATCTGTATATATTACTTATTACATATTGTGACAGTGAGAGACCATGCCACTGTGAAAATGGAGGAGAATATGACACAGTTCTAGACTATCGTTTCTGAGCAGAGAGAGCTGTGTTTTTAATTTTCTATTGATTCTGTAGTCCCGAATCGAGGCCCGGAGCTTGAAGGTTCCAAAGTGTATTGGGTGGGATGGAACCTTTAATCCTGTGTCTGGATTTTACCAGGTGCCTGCACCCTGTGTGAGTACACAGATGTGAAGTGTCATTATATTCTCAAGCCTGAGGATAGCTCAGGTCTCCCAGTTTGGAGACATCTTCCAGTTTGAAAGACAAACGTTTTTACCCAGCGGTCAGAGGAGCCCCAGCCAGGAGCCAATAGACAGGTGGTCACACCCAGGGGTCAGAGGAGCCCCAGCCAGGAGCCAATAGACAGGTGGTCACACCCAGGGGTCAGAGGAGCCCCAGCCAGGAGCCAATAGACAGGTGGTCACACCCAGGGGTCAGAGGAGCCCCAGGCAGGAAGTCAAAAAACAGAAGGTCTCACCCAGGGGTCAGAGGGGCCCCAGCCAACAGCCAGGAGACAGTGTGTCTAGTTCCAGGAGTCAGGTGAGCTCCTATCGGGGTGTCAGGAGGCCCTATCCAGAGGCCAGGATTGGGCCGTGCAGCAGCGCAGTGCGAATAAAGGCTAAGAGAGCCAAGTAAATCAGAGGAGCTGGACAACATAGTCAGAGGGACTGGTAAGAAAGAAGAGCAGTGGTACTACTAACAAGGGAGCCAGGTGGCTCGGTATTTTCAGTTGACTTTTCGTGTTGATGGTGGAAACCCCTGCATGGGCAACTGATGTGTATGTGAACTTTCTGTTTTAATTAAGAAAAGTGGGCTGCTATGCCCTAAAATACAGCACCTTTCACAAGAGCAAAATCACCCCATTACCACTATATATATTATGACAGCGCAGTTAGCTGTGATCAGGGATGTTGCCCAGGATTCTCAAACAGACAGGTTGAGGGGCTTCAGGATGATTATTTAATGTGGAGGAATCTGTTTAGTCAGTTTCCTCCAAGGTTTGTAAAATCCAGTTGGGGACCTGGAGCCTGGAGATTTCGCAGCGATCTGGGTGGGATGAAATCTCCAATCCTGGGACCGGGTTTTGGGAACAGCCAGGAGTTGATTGTGCAGGTCCGGGCTAATAGTAGAGTCATGATAATGGACTAAACTCCCCCTTAACGGGACTTTAGTGGTCCAAGTAATTGAATCTATAACATACAGAATCAAACAAAAAAGGGTATATCAAATTTCAACAAATTTATTTAACAATGAGTTAAAACAGAGCAACAATGGTGGCTATTACAAATAGATGCCAACACAAACATGTATAGAAAATAGTAAGTAATTGGAGCTCTAGGGAGGTCCATGGACTACCATGATGAGATCACCTCACCATTAGTGATCTCATCACGGTAGTCCAGTAGTCCAGGGACCTCTCTAGAGCTCCAATTACTTACTATTTTCTATACATGTTTAGGTTGACACCTATGCATAATATCTACCATTGCTGCTCTTTTTTAACTCATTGTTAAATAAATAAATTTAAAGGGAAAAAAACTGCGCTGATGGGCAAAAAAATGGATGGATGGACCAGTCCAGGAGCAGCAATTAAATGTGGGATATAACACAAAAGTAAATGGAGAAGAAAAATGTCGCTAATTGAAAAGTCACATGGGAAGTTGAACACAGTCCTGCACAAACGTACAATTGTTATTGCAACACCCAGTAAATGGATTGTAGGCAAGTGCACCACCACCAAATAAATAACCTGCTTACCAGATAGTAAGCTAAGTAAGCAGATGGCTTAAACCCAGCCCAGGCCTTTATCCTAATGGGTATTCACGGAGATCCTATATGAATGGCGATGACTTCCACGTCCCGATATGCACAGACTCCGTGTGTTTGTGTAACAATCAATCCAAAAAACAAAAAAGGAAGATCTAAGCGTGACACCGTCTCACTTAGATGTTTAGTAGGTACTGTGAGATGGGGGTTGTTTAGCTCAAGTGGTAGATGCGTTTTCCCAGCGATTCAAGCCAGTCAGGAACTATATTTAAGGGCATGGTAGCCCATTTTTATTAAAAAAGGCAAAATAAAAGTCCAAACAAAGGTTTCCCACGCAGGGGTTCTTCTCCATTAAATACACATAACAGAAAATGCTAGCCCACCTGGCTCTCTGTAGCAGTACTTCTGCACTTTCCTGGTCACCCAGACCACCTTACTCCTCAAAGTAGACGGCTTCCCTTTAGCGTCAACAGCTCTGCCTCTTGCAGTCACCAATGTTCTGGCTGTCACCTACAGCCTCTCTGACTCCTGAAGACCTCCTGTCTCTTGGTGTAGAGCCGTCTCCAACTGGGAGCCATGAGGTCTTCCCATACATTCATTATAAGGGCTGTGCTCACCTGAGCACACACCCTGCTGGTAATCAGCAAAGTTTGGATACAGGGTTGGAGATCCCGTCCCTCCCAAGACACTGTGGAATCTCCAAACTACAAAGCCCCTTTCCAGAATACCAAAACCTGGAGAAAGCTGCGAAAGCAGTCTTCTCCAGTCCACATCTACGCTCTGTAGTCTTGCACCTTGCAAATGTGCATACCCTGTGTCCAGCAAACTGTCCATTTTACCGTGACAGTAGCTCCTACTGTCACAGTACATATGCCTTTAAGGTACAAATTAAGCCAATGTATGCACAAAAAAAAAACAGTGAATAATTCCTTGCACAAGTGCACCACCACCACATGGATATCCTGCTTACCAGATATCACTCCAAGGATTGCAGATGGCAAAACCCAGCCAGGGCCTTTAACTTTTCAGGAGTATCACAACTGATGTATGTAAGCTGATAAGACTCTCAGGTGAATGACCAACAATCCATAAATTCCATTGGGGGTAGGCAATATTCAACCCAAAAGAAAAATAAAATGGACCATAGCGTAAAAACGTCTACAACTTGGTTTATTAGAACAATAAAAATACACTTATACTTCCGCAGATAAACATTCACGATAAAATATCCCCGTCCTCAACACGAGACAGCGCGGAGACGTCAGCACCCACCTCCTCAGACGCGTTTTGTCATACCAGACATTATTAATGAGGAACGGCTAGCGTGCTGACTCACCACCTTTTAAGCTCCCACACCTCGGTCTGAGTCCCGGATATGAAGGCGTTACCACCATTTTGGATATGGGCAGCTTTACATAACTTTATAGATCTTTGCCAGACGTTTCTATTATGAGATAGACGAAGGACTAATATACTTATTTGAATACTTGTAAAAACGTATATTGCTCAACTGAAAATTTAACAGAATAGGCAATATAAACGAGAGAGAGTAAAAAAGAAAAAGAAAAAGAAAAAACGTTTTAACACGAAAAATTCATCTACTTCATTGAAGCATTGATAAAAATGCTGAAAGAATTCCAACAACATAGTAAATATTCTAACATACCATATGTGTATACAATTATCACCCATCATTTTATTAGATGAATTATATGTGATAATATATAAGGATATATATATATTTAAGTAAAAAATATATATGTGAACAAATAAATAAATAATTTACATTTGATTAGATAAATTATATGTGATAATATATAAAGATATATATATATATATATATATATATATATATATATATATATATATTTAAGTGAAAAAATATAAATGTGAACAAATCATCGTAGTGCTATCACCAATTATGTGATTAATTGGAAAACTAATTTATTTGATACTCCATAAAATTATGGTGTGATGTGATCATGTGAATAAAAATATTCGTAGACGGTAACAACACCCAAAAACTCATATAGTAAGTTAATCGGATATTGTTATCGGCAAAAAAATAATAATATTAATAATAACAAAAATATTATTATAGAGAACCAATTATATAATGTGAAAAACCGAACAGAATCATTTAATTAAAAGGTAAATTATATATAAAAAATAAATAAATTTGTTTGAATTTTATATACCCTTTTTTGTTGGATTCTGTATGTTATAGATTCAGTTAGTTAGGCCACTAAAGTCCAGTTAAAGGGGATTTTTTTCCATTATCTCTACTATTTGGGATGTGGGCCAACTCCATTGTTCAATCATACCACAACTCTTTTTGAATAGTAGAGTCAGGACCAAGGTTCTGGGCACCACCCTTATCGAGGAGTCCAGGTGTGCAACGGGGAAGCCTGCATGTCTGCACGGGAGAGTCTGAAGGAGCAGACAGAGGGCCCAAGCCTGTGGGCTGAAGCAGCAAGGAAGCTGTAAAAGAGGGTGTCAGCAGAGGTACAGAGTGTGTACCAAACAGGGACAGTGTTACAGGGTCAAGAGGACCGAGGCCAAAGCCTGAGCAGCAGTGCTGACCAGAGAGCCAGGTGGCTTGGTATTTTTTGTTTATTATTACATTATTGCTGTGTGAAGTTGAAACCCCTGCGTGGGAATACTGGATGGAGTTTTTATTTTCCTTTAATAAAAGTGGGCCAACAAGCCTTTAAACGGCACAACTGGTGTGGACACAACTGATGTGGATGTAGGCTCTACATCAGTGGCTCTCAACCCTGTCCTTAAGTACCCCCAACAGGCCATGCTTTGGAAATTTCTCTTTGATCCCTTACACACTGAGGCGCTTTACAGGCGCTATAGCGCTAAAAATAGCGCCTGCAAAGCGCCCTGAAAGAACCGGTCCATTCACTCCAGTGTGAAAGCCAGAGGGAGCGATGCGCTGGCAGGACGGTAAAAAAGTCCTGCTAGCCGCATCTTTGAGGCGCTGTAGGAGTGGTGAATACAGTAGTTTTAACCCTTTTTCGAGCACTAGCGGGGGTTAAAATCGACCCGCTAGCGGCCGAATAGCGCCGCAAAAACAATGGTAAAGCAACGCTAAAAATAGCGGCGCTTTACCGCCGACTCCCCCACCGCCCCAGTGTGAAAGGGGTCTTAGATAAAATGGCTGTCCAAAATACCAAGCCATTGACTCTGATTTAAAGCACCAGTGCATAAAGGAAAACCTGCAAACATGGCCTGTTGGGGGTACTTGAGGACAGGGTTGAGAACCACTGCTCTACATTAAGCTAAATAGCCCCCAAATATCTCTCTCTCTCTCTCTCTCTCTCTCTCTCTCTATATATATATATATATATATATATATATTAGACCTCAGTAGAACTCAGACTGGCAGAAGGAATGCAGCATAAAGAGCCAATCATTTGTGATAGATTGTAAATTTGCTAACAATAAAAATGCTGATAGGAGGAGAGGGCAGAGTGATCAAGAGATAGGCCTATAAGTCTACTGCTTCTCTTTTTAGTATCAGGTCACATGTTGTGGGAGGGACAAGACTTGTAAGTGTTATTTAAATGCCCCAGAGAAAAATCAGGTCTCCTGCCCTGCCAGACAGGGCTGATAACACCAGAGCTAAAGTAGTGAGGAGTGAAGAAGAAGAAAAAAATTGGGTTCCCAAAGAGGGACAGGCCCTGGGACAGACCCCCCAAATAAAGGATAGTTATAACCTTTGCAAATCACACAAATCTGTCAGATGGTTAGTTTGGTCCACAACATGAACAGAGAGCATTCATTCAGCTCTCTGCTAATGTAGGCTGGGATTTCATGTAGATTGTTATGCCGTGTACACACGACCGTTTTTAATGTCATTGAAAAAAACTGCCTTTTTCTCGACGTGATTCTTCTCAAGCCTGCCTTGCCTACACACTATCGTGGAAAAAAATGTTCGAGTAAAGCGCGGTGACGTACAACACGTACGACGGCACTATAAAGGGGAAGTTCCATTCGGATGGCGCCACCCTTCATGTAAGTAAAGTTTGTTGAGAGACGATTCGCGCTTTTCAGCCTCGTGCTTTTCAGTCCGTTACAGCGTGACGAATGTGCTATCTCCATTACGAACGCTAGTTTTACCAGAACGAGCTCTCCCGTCTCATACTTGATTCTGAGCATGCACATTTTTTTTCACGTCGTTAAAGCCTACACACGGCCGTTTTTCATGACGAGAAAAATGACGATGTGAAAAACGACGAAAAAAATTAGAGCATGTTCCAATTTTTTCATGGCCATTTTTCACGTCGTGAAAAATGCTTTGAAGCCCACACACGATCATTTTTAATGACCATTTAAAAAAATTGCATTTTTCTCATCATTAAAAACGGTCGTGTGTACGCGGCATTCGTTTTTGTATCAAACAGAACAGAACACAGGTAAGCAGCAGTTCTGGAATAACCTACAATTTGTCTAATTGCTTGTCTAATTTGCTCCTAAGAACTACACACTGTTCTAATTCAGAGCTAAGAAAAAAGCCGGAGAACATGTTGGATGTGAAATCTGTCACCTGACGGATCACAGAGGGGAAGACAGAAGCAGAGCCGGTGAATTGTAATGACACATCTAAACCTAGAAGAAGCAGCAATGTAACGGGAAAGTTATGTGCGGTGCCCTGGAACAGGTTGTTCATTATGCAGTGACTGATTACATATGATTTTCTGCTCCAGCGGCAATTAATTTAAACTAGCAGGAATACCAGGGGAGAAATAACAGGCTTAACATTTATATTCAAATGAGGCCATTTTTGAAGGATAAAATATCGGGCCATCTGTTAATCTGCGATGAAACAGCATCATTTCCACCGGTGGGCCTGCAATGTTATTGCTGGAATCCTGGCTGCAGGATTCATCTCCAGAATCACTGTACATTCCAGCTGATTCAGCTGTTAAAGCTCAGCTAAATGACGTGGGAACAGTAAGTGCCATTGTTGGAAATGCAATTTGAAAGGCAATTTAGGCACAATGTTTTTGTTTTGCTTATCCAATTTGGAATGGGGGTGTGGAGTAAATAATGCCATGGGGCCAATGTCTTACAGCTTTAAAGGGTAACTCCACTTTCATGGGGAAAGAATAATAGGCAAAAAATGAAATAATATATCACATACAATTACGATATAGGCCATATTGTAATTGAATGTTATTAGAAATTATCTTCCCTTTTCAATCTACAGCGTTGTAATTTTCTATAAAACAAAATGCAATATGGCAACCTGGAGGTGTTCTGTACACAGATGGCACCCAGCAATGTAATTTCTTGATATGCTCACTGATTTTCACAGAAGTCTACACTAAGATACAAATCAGATGTTGGGCATCTCCTGCAACAACAATTTAATTTTGGGTGAGATATTTCCAAAGGGAAATCAAGTCTAAAGGGATGCAGACCCTGCAGTTTTCCCCGTTAGAATCCTGCAAGTGCAGCAGCTGATTGATAAGAGAAAAAAACAAACAGCTATTTCTTCAGAGCAAAGAGAAATAGGAATCTGCAACACAGTTTGTTAAAGGAGAAGTACAACTAAAGCTTGTTTGGCTGTACTTCTCCTGTGGATCACAGGAGTGCAGTTTGTTTTGCATTCCGGTTACCCATCTTCAGCTAAAGCCCACTGTCAGCTGACGTAACAGATCTAGTTTAGGCTAGGGAAAGATCGTTACCATGTGGTCAGAATCTGCCCACAAGCCTGGACCTGCACCCAGCCTAGCCTCTCAGCAAGCTGCTGAAAGCCTGAGCCAACCACTGCCACCCCCTTTCCAGCCCAGCACTCCAGTGAGCGCGGGGGCGGAGCAGAGAAGAGCAGAGAGCAGGTGACTGACAGTCAGCAGCTCTCTGCCCAGGGAGCTGTAAGAAGTGAGTGATCAGCAGTGTTTGATCGCTTGGTTCTCAGTCCTTGAGCTATCAGGGGACAGATGCAGCATCCACCTAGGTGAGTATGATTCTGGAAAAAAAAACAATTCCTGTACTTCTCTTTTAAAACCCTGCAATGTACATAATAAGGCTCCTTTCACACATACGGAACGTTTGTCCGTTTTTCATCCGTCCGTTGACGGATAAAAAAAAGACATCAATGCATTCCTATGGAAAAACGGGTGACAATGAATGATCATCCATTTGCATCTGTTTTCATCCGCTTCCGTCAACATCCGTTTTTCTGAATGGATGAAAGCCCGTCAAAAAAACGGATCGGATGAAAAATGAATGTAAACTGACAAATGGTCAGTTTTTCATCCGTTTTTGCATTGGTAGTGGATGTAAAAAAAACTGATGAAAAACTGATGAGCACAGCTGAAAAACTGATAAAAAAACTGATGATCACTTATGAAAAACGGATGAAAAACTGGTGAATACTAAGGGCTCTTTCACACTGGACGGATCCGTGAAGATCCGCCCCGTGAAGCTCTGTTTGCTCAGCGGGGATCGCTCAGTTGATCCCCACTGAGCTGGCGGATGACTGGGTGGTCCCCGCACACTGTGCAGGGACCGCCCTGTCAGAGCGCCGCTCTCCCCTATGGGGGGATCGGATGAACACGGACCGTCTGTCCGTGTTCATCCGCTCCGCTTAGGGTTGCCACCTCATCCCTTTAAACCCGAACACATATGAATTACACAGGTTCTGAGGCCAATTTAATGCAGATAAGGCACCAAGTGAGTTTAATTACCACCTTAATCAGCCACAGAACCTGTGCAATTCATATGTGTTCGGGTTTAAAGGGATGAGGTGGCAACCCTAGCTCCGCTCCGCCGACGGATGGAAAACGAGGGTTTTCCTCCGTCACACTTTGGCGGAGCGGAGCGGGTCGGATGTCAGCGGACATGTCACCGCTGACATCCGTGGCTCCATAGGGCTACATGGAGCATTTGTTCAGGTCCGCCTAAAAAACTGACAGGCGGACCTGAACGGACCATCCGTGTGAAAGAGGCCTTAATCTGTTTTAGTGACTGAACTGATGAAATCACCTGGCCTAAATCACCAACAAGGGATTTTTTTTCTCAACAATATTTAAATTATTATCTAAAGTTCACCAAGATAATGGGCAGTGAGAGATGAGCTCATTCTGGCTTGACTTGAACACCTCTGGGACTTGCTGTAATCATCTACACAACTCAGGTGATGGTAGAATGCACAGTGCAAACTGTTTCCTTTCCTCTTTATAGAAGAAAATGATCGATACTTGGCCTTGCAGAACTGTTTTAGTCACTCTTATGTTAATACCTACACAGGCCATGCATTGCAAGCATTACTTAAATCTATTTAATTGATTGCACTGATTCCATGCATTAGCATTAGGACCATGTCACATCAGGTGCCAGGGATATAATTGCTAAGGGTCCATTCACACATAGGGCTGCATATATAATACATTTGCATAGCTGGTCATCCATCAAAATTGCATGTGAATTTGTTCAGGCCTTATTAAGACCTTGTTTTTGAGGATTAAATACAATTGAATAAATAAAATGTGAGATATCAAATCATAAAACAAACAACAATAAAGTGTAAGTATTACAAATTTCCAAAGAACAAATCCAGTAAGAAATCCTGAATCCGTGATGATCTTCCACCAGCGTGAAGTTACCACCAGATTGTGCCATTCACTTAGTTGGTGTTGGGACACGCACTGGATGATTGGTTTGAGATTGGTATATTCACTTTGGTGGAAGATCACTACGGTTCCTAGTTTTCAGACCACCTTTGTCAAGCTAAAACACAAAGTCACCCACACTACTGTATGTGTATTATATCGCTCAACAATGGAGCAATGGCCTCTAATGCCGCGTACACACGATCAGTTTTTCTGATGAAAAAAGACAGATGGACTTTTTTCATTGGACAAACCATTCGTGTGTGGGCCCCATCTGTCTTTTTTCCATCGGTATAAAAAAATAGAACATGTTTTAAATTTTACCGATGGAAAAAAAAACGATAGCAGATTACTATCGTCTGTGGGGAACTCCATCGGAGAAAAAAACCACGCATGCTCAGAATCAAGTCGACGCATGCTCAGAAGCATTGAACTTCATTTTTCTCGGCTCTTCGGAGTGTTTTACGTCACAGCGTTTGGGACGGTCGGATTTTTGACTGATGGTATGTAGGCAAGACTGATGGAAGTCAGCTTCATCGGATTTCCGATGGAAAAATCCATCAGATTTTATTCCATTGGAAATCCGATCGTGTGTACAGGGCATTATAGAACTATTAAATTTAATTGTATAGGTGTACCATTATTCTTGAAATTAACAATTAAAAAGCAGCAGGAGACAATTCCCCCATATGTCCCCAGACAGTTTCTGTGAATGTACTATCTTGGTACCTAATGATTACAGATTGAGGATAAAACATGGATTTTGTATTAATACAAAATGTTCTAAAAAAACAAGAATCCAGATACAAATGAAAAAACATGAGTCTCATTTAGGGAAACCCTCCACAGTTGAAAATGGAGGGATGGTTAGTCCTCAGTGAAAAGAACATCCTCTACATGTTTTGCGGATAACACTGCTTCTTCAGGAGGAAGCAATGTCTGTAACAAAAACGTGATAATATGATTACAAATAATTGAAGGTACAAAGCAAAAAACAAGTGAAGAAATGATAGGGGAATAAAAACACTGAGAACCAGAACGCAGGGACAACCAAGACAGAAACACCATCAAATCTCTGCCACGGCGGGCACATAGGACAAAACGGGTGGATATATAAACTGGTACAATAACCCAAGGCTACAAATGAAAATGAAGGAGTAAACAATTATGTAAGCAGTTGTACCCTGCTAAACAAGGAATAGAAGATTGATAAAAGGAGAAGGAGTGGATAAAAGGAGGAAGATAGAGGGATAAAAGATCAAAAGAAGAAAGAGGAAAAACCAGGGAGGGGGGAGGGGTGGAAAAAGAGGAGAGAAAGGGACAAAGGGAAAAAAGGGGAAAGAAGGAACAAGGAAGGAGAAGGAATGAAGGGAAGACAGCGGGGTACTAAAAGCAAAAAAAAAATAAGTGAGGGAAAAAGGGGGGGGGGTGAGTAACATAGGGAAGGAAGAAGGGAGAATTGGGGGGGGGGGAGAAGGGAGAGGAGGGGAGGCGGGTAAAAATTTGTGAAAAGAGGAAAGGAGGGGGGGGGTGCATGTTGGGGGGGAGAAGGAAGGAAAGGGAGGGAAAAAAGGGCGGTGAAGGAAAAAAGGGGAGAGAAAAAGAGAGGGGCTTTTTAATTCCTTTTTAAATATATCTCTCAACAGGAAAATAGTACAAATAAATTGTGACCTATGAGGACTGCTGCTGTTCATGGATCGCATGGGCCGGAGCGCGTTGGGCGGGGCTTCTGGTGTTGTCACTTCCAGCCTGTGGAGCGCAGCCCGGGTCTAGATGTGATCTGTATGATTATATATGTTAGTGTAATAGAGATTAGTTTTAAAATATAATTAAAAAGTTACTACACTATGGTACTTTCTCCCTTTGTTTCTTTACCATTGTTTGAGTGGCTGACATCCCAATTGAGTTGTACTGGCCCATATTGGAGGCAGAGTAGTATCCAGGACAGGAACACTCAAGGGGCATTGGAGCACACAGAAGAACCCAGGAGGGGAGGTTTCCACAAATGTGATTGACTCTTATGCTATATTGCAGAGGGTCAAACAACCTCTGGTGAGTGTGGGAGCACTAAGGGGGATCACAAGAGTCTCCATTGGATTATTGTTGGGCGCTATATTGGTGGACTAATTTTACAAGACTGTGCACCTGCAATTTAGAATAGAGTGAATTTATTTGGTATTTATCTGGTCTAAACATTACAGTATGGTACATATGTGTACAGACAGTGCTGTGAATGAATGTTTTACCGTCTTTGTCAAACTGACTAATTAGTCAAAGCTGATCTCTGGGATAAGTATATGTTGTCTAAATACAAGAGATATGTGTATTTTTCCTTGAGTCTTCTTCCAGATTCCCTCCTCTCTCTCCGGCTGCTGCAGACATACAAGGGGATCTTCAGCATGGAGAACGGGGAAGGGGACGGTAACAATGTAATTTACTTGCCCCTTTTCTTTTCTAAATGAACACAGTGAGTGATCGGTACTAATCATTTACTGTGTTCATACATAACTGAAGCATGGTAAGCTGTGTTTACTATGCTTCCATTTATGAATGAACAGGAAGGCTGGGCAGAGCTCTTCGTGCGCATTGATTCTGTGCAGCTGTGGCTGCAGAAAGGAACTGGGGAATGTGTTTCCCCATTCCCTTTCTCTGCCTCAAAAGTGAGACTTCAGGTGTCTATTTAGACCAGTGATATCTCATAAAAGCACCCCACATCCCAAAAAGCATTGTGGGAAAAAAATATGTACATTTTTTTTTAAATTAGAACTAATAAAAAAAATGTAAAAATAATTAAAAATGTAAAGAATAATTTAAAAAATGTAAGGGCTAATTCACACAAATATGTGTGTGTATGCATATTTATAGATATCCATACACACACAAACACACACACATGTGCATCTGAGCTTTGGGGTGCACACCCTAATGCTGTACGCCTATGAGTTGCACTGAGCACTACAAGAGGTTGTGTGTGAGAGGGATTATAGCAAATGGCATTTTAAAACATAATTATCATTTCTAAATGTCAGATATATTTTAGGCATTTTGCTGCAACCTACAGAAATCCCTGATGTATCAGTCACTAGGCTCTGAGCCTTTTCTCTAATAAATCTGTGCACTGTAGTTACAAAAGACACCACTAGATGTCAGCATCTTATTAATTAAAGGCAGCTGGAAAAAGAGCTGGGAGATAAACAAGCATTCCAAAATTCCAACCACTCCAGACTTCAATGCAGATTGGTAAAATATTCCTGCTGCTGCCCAGGTGGTAAGAATTAAGCAGGTGTCTGCGCCACTTGTTTGAACATCAGCTCAAACTTTAATACCTGCTCTATGGTATTCTAGGAATTCCATGTCATCTCCCCAGTTTCAGTCTGTCTTGAATTTTCAGCAATAACAATGAAACTATGCAAGTGCCTTTCACTTCTCAGCATTATACTGGGCGACTTGTTTGTGAATGTGATTCCCAGAGCCAGCAGGTCACCTGCTTCCCTGAGAGTGTTTACTTACACTACTAATTCGCTGCTTATGGTATGTATCTGGGTAGCCGTACTAAATGTATTATTTATAGCCAGAGTCCAATTCTTAACACACAAAGTGTACTGAATGTGTTAAAAAATCTTCTATAAGGTGTCCTTAGATGCTTTGCAGAAGGGAAGCAATTCATTCCTATGCACAGCGCTCTCCGGGTATCCGCGAATGCATCTGGGGTTTGATAAAGACACCCAGGTAGTGGTGGTGGTGGTGAAGGGTCATGCTGATTTATTGGAAGGTGTACCGTTCCATAAACTGCGTTCTTTATCAGAGTTGTTTTTGAAGTCACTGCAGAATCCTGTGTCTCACATAAGCAGCCAACCTGAATACATAAGCGTGTATTTGCAGAGAATTCAGGCAGCACGTACATCATTTAATAATAGATACGCACCATGAATAATGTACCTGTGTCTGTTTTTATATGGCAATGTCACTCTTTGGCAGTAGACATGATAATCCATCAGAGTGTTGTGCAAATAAAACCCAGAGACAACAAGATTTCTTGGTGGGCTATGGGCACACTTATCCAACGTGTAGCACCCTCTAGTGTGCTAGAGTAGGTAATGTTAGGATTTTTGTTAGTGTAGGTAAAATGTTTTGCCTTGGCTGGCAGACGAGCCTGTGTTTGAATCTGGGTCGGGTAAGTGATCCAGGGAGGCTGGTATGACTCAGCAGGAAGCATCTCTAGTACCTCCTCCCACTTCTCTTGTAAGAAACCTCCAGAAGAATAGGAAGGAGGTTAGGAGGAGCTGCCTGGAGTATTCATGAGGGACCTGACCAATCCCCAATTGATGGGTTGGCAGGGGGCAGCCCCCCTCAAATACTCAGGGTCAGGCCAGCAGAGTTCAGGTAGAAGTTGGAGATGGAATGCTAGGAGGCTGTTAGTGGGCCCTTAAGGTGAACCCCCTAGTCTGGGGGGGTGACCTTGGGCCTGGGAGCTCAGGTGCGGGAGGCAACCTCTGACAACCCAAGAAGGAATCCTGTCCAGTGGCACAGGAGCAGGTGTGAGAACAGCAGGAGGCAGTGACCATGTCCCGGAGATCTCCAGGGAGAAGACAGCCAGGAGGGCTGGTGAGTGAGACAGTCGGGAAGGACTGGGAGGCATGCCTGAAAGGACTGGGGAATACAGTCTGAGATAGTTTCAGAGTCAGTCTGGGAGGACTATGGAAGATTAGCCAGGAGAGTTAGTGAAAGGGGCAGCTGTGGCCAGGTGAGCTGGCAGTGCCTGGAGAGGTGGTGCTGGGATCATTAGCCACAGAAGGACAGCTGAGCATTAGGACTTTGCTACACAACCAAGGGGCCCACGGTCCCTGCCTGTAATGGACTTTTGCTTCACCTGACTGAGCCCTTTTTGTCAGATCACCTAAAAGTGTACCAGCTGGTCCTGGGGTTTTTTGTGCTGCAATCAAGTGATGTGCTGGAGGAAGCAGAGGAGTGTGTCAATAGACTGTACAGAAGAAGTTGTCCCTGAAGAGTTTTGCTAAAGCAAGAGGACAACCCATAATATGCCTATCCCCATCCAAGTTTATTCCCCTCAATAAAACACAAAAAAACAAACAAAGTACTGGACTATTTCCTGACTGCAGTGTGCTTGTGAAAATGCGATACGCCTGGCTGTGCAGGTTGGGGGTCCCTGTCTACTTGTGGCTCCTTAGGGAGGCATGCAAAGGTATCAAGCAACTAGCAACTTTGAATAACAATATCATAAAAAATGGAGTCCCCTCCAAGGAAATAACAACCCCCAAGATCAGTGCCAGTTTCTGCAATAACAATCCCCAGCTTTGCTGTCAGTTTCCGCAATAAAAATCGGCAGCATTGGTGTCAGTAGCAACAATAATAACCCCCCACATCGGTGCAGATTTCTAGAATAAAAACTTCAGCATCTGTACCAGACAGTGTACATAATAATGACCATCAGCACTGGTGTCAGTTTCCGCACTAAAGACTCCCAGCATTTGGTGTCATTTTCTGCAATAATTGCCCCCAGCATAGATGGGAGGATATCAGGTTAGACACTTCCTAATGGCTCAGTCACCAGGAACAGTAATGGATAATGGCCAACAGGCCCTCTTACTAGACCTGGTGAAACCGCAACAGTGATCCCTCTGGCTGGACGTTCGTTCACTCTGGGTTGCCCGGGGTGACTCTAGTCAGTAGTGTAGCATGCCTGTACCCTGGCAGTGGCTCGGTCTTTCTCCCTCTCTGGTGGTGCGGGTACAGCGTGGCTCCCTCTCTGGCGGTGTGGGTACAGCGTGGCTCCCTCTCTGCTGGTGCGGTTACAGCGTGGCTCTCTCTCTGGTGGTGCGGGTACAGCGTGGCTCCCTCTCTGGCGGTGTGGGTACAGCGTGGCTCCCTCTCTGGCGGTGCAGGTATAGCGTGGCTCCCTCTCTGGCAGTGCGGGTGCAGCGGGGTTCCCTCTCTGGTGGTGTGGTTACAGCATGGATCCCTCTCTGGTGGTGTGGGTACAGCATGGCTTCCTCTATGGTGGTGCGGGTACAGCGTGGCTCCCTCTCTGGTGGTGTGGGTACAGCGTGGCTCCCTCTCTGGTGGTGTGGGTACAGCGTGGCTCTCTGGTTGGTGCGGATACAGCGTGGCTCTCTGGTTGGTGCGGGTACAGCGTGGCTCCCTCTCTGGCTTCCCCCAGCACAGTATTCTCTTTTCTCCTCTTATAACACCCCCCAGCAGAGTGCTTGCATGCTGGGGGCTGTAGCATGGTGTCTGTGGACACGCTGGGGCCGCCACTCTTCAGGGACTACATTTCCCATGATGCCCCCAGTCCCCAGAGTCTTCTGATTGGCCCTCTGCTGTGGCCAATCATGGGGAGGAAAACAGCGGGCATGAAGCAAGGCGGCGGCACGGCAAATCCAATTAGAGCCGCTCTTTCTCTCTTCTAGCTTCAGCTGACAGAAAGGGGAAGGGGGGCGATCAGGGGAGATATACAGACAGCCCGCAGCGCTCCTCTCCCTGTCACAGCGCCACCGCTCCATTTACCAGAGAACTCGGCAGCGGCGCCGTGACAGGGAGAGGAGAGCTGCGGGCTGTCTGTATATCACCCCCGACCGCCCCCCTCCCCCTTTCTGTTAGATGAAGAGAGAGAGAGAGAGAGAGAGAGAAAGAGGCTCTAATTGAATTTGCTGCGCCGCCGCCTTGATTCCAGGGGGGGGGGGGGGAAATGCCCTCCCTTGCCCTATGGAGCAGATGCCCATGCACACTTCCTGTTTTAGGGTGTCTCCATTCTGGAAGGAAGAGAAACAGGGACACCCTTGTACAGCAGCATTGTCAACCTGTGGATAAGGTAGTGTGAGGTGCACTAGAAGATTTAGATTTACTTGACTAACAAATTAAAGCTGAACTTCAGCTAACACTTGTAATGCAGTATTTTTTTCCAGATTTTTTTCTTTTGAGATAAAGGTTTTACATAAATGAATAAAAGCTGACCATTGTATGCACCCTCAACCCTTTAACTGCCACTTTTGTTGGACTGCTTGGTCTGATAAAAATAATAGACTTACTGGCTGGTTTACATTCTTGTTTTGAGTTTAAAAACCTACAACAGTAAAATCAGTTTGTAGATGCAGTAAAGCATGATTGTTATAATCACTGTGGAACCTAGGTGGTTAATCCTCTGCATTGTGCAATAAGGCTGTTTGATCCTGTCTTCTCCGTTCCTCCCCTTCTTCCACTGTCAAGTTAAAATAAAGACTATACAACCGCTTTAAGCAGTTTATATTTACTAAAATAATTGCATTTCCATGTTCTGTGTACTTTGGGAGACCAGATATAGTGAATGCAGGGTCCTGGGTTTAGCAACAATTTAAGTACCGTTGTAGCTGCTGCATCAGGCCTTGTATAAACAATAAAATAGTATGAGACATATTTCTACTGAGGATAGGAAAACATATAATGATAACTATTCAAGAAATGCCGCAGCCATCTATACCCACATGTCCACTGTTTCTAATGGTAATTCAGGCCAGCAATTTATGAATAACTATTGATTAGATTCCTAAATTACTTTGTTCTTTCAAATTCAGACAGATCTGCATGTAGATATTCAAGAACACCAAATAGCAATACGTTGGTGATTATTCTGATTTGCTCATCACTAATAATGACATTTGACTCTCTGCACAGATATGAATCCTTCCTTGTATTGGATGGAAAGGCTGCGGAATTCCCTAACAAAGGAAGTGGTGAAGGCACAAAATGAACCAAATGGATTTACAGAGTAGATGCCATTCTAACAGGAAATGTCATCTGGTACTATAATTAGGAAACCAAGTATATGGGGCAATGGAAATTTTTACTCTTCAAATACTTTTTTGCAGCTGCCTGTCTGAGGTTTTTCTTTTGCTTTCCAGCAAAACAGCAAAAAATGTATGATAATAATATAAAAGTTAAAGTGTAATTCCATTTTCTTGAGAAAAAAAACAATCCCCTCTGGGTGATCAATGTACATTGCAAGGATTTTTACTAAACATTGTAGTAGAGTCCTACCTCTTTCTGCTATTTGTTTCACCATGATACTGATTCTGAATGTAGGGTGTGGTACAATATAATCACCTGGTGCATACTTATTGATGAGAAAAGCTGCAGTGTTGGCATCCCTTTAGTAGTATTTAAAGCAGAGCTCCACCCAAAAGTTTCGCCCCCGCTCCTGTTTGTGAAATTGAGTTTTTGGGGAGGAGGGGGGAGCGGCTACCTCCCCAGCTCCCACTTCTACTCCGACCGCTTAGGCGATCGGAAAATTAAGTTCTCCTTCCCCCCTCCCCCATGACAGGTCCCAAGAATGTCCATTCACATGCGCAGTGCTACTCACGTATATGCAGTGGTCACCTGGCTGTGAAGCTGCAAGCTGTTACTGCTGGGTGCCCATAGTAAAGATGGCAGGGAGAGAAA
Organism: Rana muscosa; assembly: GCA_029206835.1. Taxonomy (NCBI): domain Eukaryota; kingdom Metazoa; phylum Chordata; class Amphibia; order Anura; family Ranidae; genus Rana; species Rana muscosa. The sequence goes on from CM055122.1 coordinate 228,497,275, forward strand.
CACCAAGGATGAAAACGGCTGGGCCGAGCCCAGTGATGGAAAGTGGGACAGGTGAGTGGCTATTTATTCAAAGTTGTAAAACGTGGTAAATCCGCGTTAACCCTAATACAAAAGTGCAAAAATGTGCAAAGACATAAAAAGTATAAAAAGGATATATAAAATATCTAAATAAAAAAAGAGGTAGAAAGTGATAGGTGCTGCAAGTAAAATATGGCTGGAATAAACAGCTACAAATGTATGTGTAAAAATGAAAATAGATGGGCAACCTAAAATAAAAGTAATCACAGTGCAAAAAATATATATATAGCGTCGGGCGGAGCTGAAGATCCTGACGTCACCACGCTCCAGCTGACTGGATAGTACCGCAGCTGTGTCTATTTCGTTTGTAAAGCTTGTTGCTTCTAAGAACTTTTTAAAGATGTCAGTTACCCAGGATTATCAATAAAGGGTATTCCTTTAAAAGAAACTACTGCACTATGAAGTGTTCCTTTCCTCTCTTTTTACCCGCTGTCTTATCCTGCTCTGTGAGTGATCTCACATACGCTGATACCAGGAAGGAGATCGTTATTTGAGTCCCCAGAAGGTTGGTGGATAATTGGCAACACTAGCTGGATCTGTCGTTTTGTTGCTGTTTGCCCGAGTGATCTTCGTAGGATACTGAGCCCCTAAAGATCTCCGTGATAGAGATCCACCAGATTCGGTAAGCGGCTTATTCATTTATCCCTTCCTGAGCAAGATTTGAGCGGAATTTATACTTTTACTTATCCCAGGTGTTTGGAACATATGAATAACATCTGATGTGGCTACTTTGATATGGACTATTGTTTCTTATCTCTTTCATTCCAGGGATTGAGCTTTTTGCATTGGACTTTGTTTCAGCACTTTTACACTATATATATATATATATATATATATATATATATATATATATATATATATATGTTTTGCACTGTGATTGCTTTTATTTTACAAGGTTGCGCATCTATTTTCATTTTTACACATTTATTCAAAGTTAGCTGACTTTTCATTTTTACATAGGAGACTGGAGCTCCTCTTTAACTCTTGGGGAGTATCTCACCAAAACGAAATTTCTATTGCAGGGGGTGGCTAAAATTTTACTTATATCGTATGAAGAAATAATTTTTTTCTTGCACATGATTGAATGATGGATGTCAGCAGAGCTTCTCCTCATTTACTAAGCTCTGGAGCAACTGCACTTTGCAAAGTGCACAGTCTATTTGCCTTTAGTAAATCAACCCCATTGCCTACTATTGTTTCTTTCAGGAAACCCACCCTTATGCCTCGTACACACGACCGGTTTTCCCGGCAGGAAAAAAACTGACGCTTTTCCCGACGGGATTCCTCTCAAGCCTGCCTTGCATACACACAGTCACACAAAAGACAGCTGAACTTTTGAATGGCAAGAACGCGGTGACGTCAAAGACTACAACAAGCCGACAAAATGACGTTCTATGCTTCCACGCATGCGTCAAATTGTTTACGAGCATGCACGTTTTTTTCCCCCTCGGGAAAGCATACAGATGACCGGTTTTCTTGGCAGGACTTTTTCCTGACGGTAAAATAGAGAACAAGTTCTCTTTTTTTCCCCGCAGTTTTCCTGTCTGGAAAACTGCGATGGAGCGTAAAGCTGTCATGGCAGTTTTCCTGCCAGGAAAAACGGTCGTGTGTACGAGGCAATAGAAATGCCATGTAGTGATTACTGGAGTGCATATGGCTATGAAGTGGCTGCAATTGCTGCAGAAGATCGCCAGCACTGGGATGCAAGAAAGAATAGAAAAGGAGATAAGAAAGTATTATATTAAAAAAAAGGTAATTGTTTATAATACACAGTGAGGTCAATCTACTAAAACTGGAGAGTGCAAAATCTGATGCAGCTCTGCATAGAAATCAATCAGCTTCAATGTTTTTTTTTTTGTCAAAGCTTAATTGAACAAGCTCAAGTTAGAAGCTGATTGGCTACCATGTACAGCTGCACCAGATTTTGCACTCTCCAGTTTTTGTAAATCAACCCTAGTGTAATTTACTAGAATTCTCATCTACTTTAGGACCTTTTCACACGGGCGGATCCCGTGATGATCCGCCCAGTGAACATCCTCTTGCTCAGTGGGGATCGCTCCGTTGATCCCCGCTGAGCCGGCGGATGACTTGTCCGTCTCTGCACACTGTGCAGAAACGGACCGGTCAGATCGCCGCTTTCCACTATGGGGGAATCGGATGAAAACGGACCGTCTGTCCGTGTTCATTCGATCCGATCCTCAGACAGATGGAAAAATAGGATTTTCCTCTGTCATGCTAAACGGACCATAGCGGAAGACTAATGTCATCGGATGTCAGTGGATGTTCATCCGCTGACATCCGCTATCCCATAGGGATACATGTATGTCCGTTTTTCAGCCGAAAATGCATGGATGAAAAACGGACATACGGTCCGTCCGTGTGAAAGGGGCCTTAGGCATTATCATCAAATCTATAAGGATCATATTATTATTACTTGTATTTATTTTGTGGGTCCTATGCTTTGAGTTAGGACTTTGGTCAGCATGGAAACCAGGCTACACAGATACAATTCAGCTCATACAAAACCTTCACCAGCAGCCAGTGAATCAGGACATGTGTATGTTCAGTGATGCTTCAGGTTGAGGTCCACCTTCTAATTAAAAAGAACTTGTCACCAAGGAAACAGTCATTGTACATGTAACAGTTCATTGTTTTAGATAAGGTAACATCTTTCCTCCAAGCCCTTCAGTGTCCATAATAATGTTACAAAAATCATTGTGAATGCAGCCACTGTACACTCCAGTCACCAGTGTGCGGGTGTGCTACCATTCACAAGATCTCCCAAATCGTCTATTGCAGATTATGCATAGGAAAACAGATTTTTCTTTTCCAGTTCGAATTACGCTGATGGCAGCACAAATGTAAAATGACTAGCAATGTCTATTCTCTTTGTACATGCATCGTATGTTTGAGTTTCTACAGACCTGCACAGCAATTTTGGCCGTGAGCGTAGATTACACATATGGAGGTGTACTGTGGACTGCTCACCAAGATTGTCAAAGCATTGAACCTAATGGATGTAAAAATGTAAGGATTCCCCCAAGGGTTTTTTAGCAGCTAGGTATTCTAATCAAGAAAGTTTATATAGTTAATAATATTGTAAAATCTTTATTGGACAAAATTAGTATAGGAATAGGATTTAAAATGTGAGTTCTGGTTGTGGACCCTCTTCTAGGACTGTGATCTTTCATGTGCAACAGCTCTCCTGGGATCATCACAGGAAAGGTTCCTTTCCCAGCTATGCGGATCGTGCGAGGAGCCTGTGGGATGCAGTAGAACTGCCAGGACTACATACTTATGATGAGCATGACTCCCACTTATATCTTGTAAGTGTTTTTAATCTTGTGCAATAAATGTTACTGTTTTAATACTACACTTAGAGAGCCGCCTCCACCCCCCCTTGTTTCTTCTACATGCTGTGAAAGGCTACCTATGTGTGTGGTCTGACAGGAAACCCCCCCTTTCACACACACAAAGCTAACAAAGAGATGTGTATTTGTTCTGACCCGGGTAACCACCCTAACATCTGGCACCTCATCCCAAGAAGTCAAATATATTTTTAAAGAGGATTGGGGTGGGATTATAACGGTGCCAACATATAATAATAGAAACAAAAAGCAATTAAAACATCAAATTTATTGTGAATGTGGTTAAAATATGATCAACATAAAATCACTTATTGTACATCTCCATTTTGGTGGTCGAACATATGAAATTCCGGTTATATGGTGGCTATAGGTTCATACGTTATCCCGACATGTTTCTCCAATGTTGGCTTCATCAGGGGATTTAAGAACCATCGGAAAACATGTGAAACCTGGCAAGCCCCCAGGCGGTCACCACTAAGAACAGCACCACCGAAGACAGGAGGCACCATGAGACCATAGAGGACACACAATGACCAGGTTGGAGGGCAATATGCAAAATGAACACAGGAGGGCGCCTGCATATAGGATAACAAATATCCAAGCTAGGTGGGTCGGTTTTGCTTTCAAGCAAATGAAAAATGATCAGCAGGTTGCCCTCAGTCTCTGGCTGTTCTCATGCCAGTGAAGCCGGCTTTTTGTGTCCTCCAATGGGCCGGTGCCTAACAAAGAGATGGCTGCATTGACGGTCGGTGCTCATCTCCTGCTCCTAGCACTAGCCTGAGACAAGCACTGGCAAGAGGAGTGCAGAGGGACAGGAGGCTGTCACCCCCTGCATTCCGCTTGCCACCACATTTTAGAATTCACCTCATTTACTGTCCCGGTAACAAAGATCACCAGGTCAGACTGTAAGAGTAAATCTCCCCAGTAGGGTCAAAGACTGTGATATACACCCAACAGTGATTCTAACACTATTCCACTCTACGCCAAATACGTATTTCGCCGCTGAGGATATTCTATAACACTTAATCTTAACCCTAAAATCTAACCAAACACCTGGTCCTCTGAAACCTAACTTTAACCCCTGTCCCTAACCATAACCCTTAATACTTATTTAACAACTTAAAATATGTGCTTACCTTGTCATCAACAAAGGTAATGGGTCATCTTTTGTTGGGATCATTAATGAAACCACCTGGTCATTTCGCCTTCACAATCTCCAGTAGAAATAATAAAATAGGAGATAGCGCCAACTTGGTGTGCTCAAAGTTTTTGTTTTTTTCCCAGAAAGATTTAGATAGAATTTGCCTTTAAAGCTGAAGTTTAGGTATGGTAATTGTTACATAGCTACATTGGTCCATCCTGGAGCAAAGTATGCATGTGCCATACCTGTGGAATCCCTGTGGAAGTTGGAATCACTGTAGTAGGCACCACTACTACAGCGATCTCCTTTACCTTCTAGGTCCAGTGCCGAGCACCCATCCCAAACTTCAGCTTTAAATCTAAAACTTCTTGTCTCAGGTGAGATATACCTACCCGAAGGCTTGGCCATAAAATCTAAGGCATACCTAAGAATTCTGTGTCAAACCTTGAGACTTCTCAGGCATGGATATTTATGAAATTGTTGCTGTGATTTATGTACTACTGGGGTACAGACAGGTCTGAAAGACACATTCAAGATGGAATTAATACATTTTCTCCAACAGCATTCACACTGCAGGCCCCCATTCTTCATCGCTGCCCCGGGCTCCAGTTTTTCTACAATCCACCCCGATTGGGCACATAATTTTACAATGTATCAGTGTTAACGTTCCCCTAATCCCTGCAACTCTGAAAGGCAAAACGAGGCTGTGATGTGTGTAGAATCAAAAGACATCCTCTTAACTGTCCCGTAGGTTTAAATCAGCTTTGTAAGAATTCTGAAGCTCTGGTGGTATCCTAGTTTGTCACAGACAATCTGTAGGAGACCGTTGCCAAGTGGCAAGTGTCCAGTCACTTTTACTAGCTACGTATTTAGAATGTTTCCCAGCCACCATGAATAGGGTTTTGTTCGACATTGCAGCTAATGCTGACCAATTTATAATTAGTCCTGAATTTTCACAATTTTTTTTTTTACTGGAGATGAAGGAGTTTCAACTATCAGAGACTATTGCTGAATGTATTCATGTTTAGTAGAGCACTAAATTGATGTTCTATAGCCGGTCTCTTAAGCATAACATCTTGGTTACCATGGAAACAGCAGTACTACATGTTACACTGTCAATGCTGATAGACTGGTCTTTAAATGCAAACTCCTTCTCATCACACCAGTGAACTAGAGAAGAGAAGCTTGTGTTTAACTGGGTGAATTGTCACAAATAGCGGTTTGCAGGCTGCAGGGTAATGACCGTACCTGGGAACTGGCGGGATCTGACCCTGAGAGTTTTTAGATAAATCTCATAAATTCATCTCATAAATAACCCCATAAATTGTAAAGCACTGAGGAATTTTTTGTCACACCAGCAATAAAGGGCAATAAAAAATAATAGCAATCTCAGGGACGTTTATTGCTGCTTCACATAACGCAGTAGGTAGCCATTTACATCTATATACTTGCCAGTAGAATAACGCACATATTTTATGAAAATGTAGCTAAACAGTAAATTACTGTAAGATAAATAAATTATTCTGCTTTGCATTGTGGTGAAGAGATTCCTTCCTGCATGTTAAAGTGTATCTAAACCCCAAACCTAAAATGTAATATACCGCAACCTACCAGTCCTCAGATAAGGCAGCTGCATTCGTTTTTTTTTTCAGGCATTTTTTCTTGTATTTATTTTTGCCCGGGGTCCTCCAAATAACACACCTTCTGTGCCTTTGTGCCAACACTCATTCATCCACTATATTTGTCGTGGTAGCCATAGTAGCCACCCAAGCTGGACTGCCTTTGTTTATCTCCAGTACAGAGGAAGAGATGGGATTATTAGTTTGCACAATTAACCACTTCAGCCCCGGAGGATTTAGCTGCCCAATGACAGGGCACTTTTTTGCGATTCGGCATTGGGTCGCTTTAACTGACAATTGCGCAGTCGTGCGACGTGGCACCCAAACAAAATTTACGTCCTTTTTTTCTCACAAACGGAGCTTTCTTTTGGTGGTATTTGATCTCCTCTGCGGTTTTTATTTTTTGCGCTATAAACAAAAAAAGAGCAACAATTTTGAAAAAAAAAAGCTATATTTTTTACTTTTTGCTATAATAAATATCCCCAAAAAATATCTAAAAAACGATTTTTTTCCTCAGTTTAGGCCGATACGTATTCTTCTACATATTTTTGGTAAAAAAAAATCACAATAAGCGTATATTGATTGGTTTGCACAAAAGTTATAGCGTCTACAAAATAGGGAATAGTTTTATGGCATTTTTATTAATAATTTTTTTATATTAGAAATGGCGGCGATCTGTGATTTTTATCGTGACTACAACATTATGGCGGACACAACGGACACATCGGACACTTTTGATGCTATTTTGGGACCATTGTCATTTATACAGCGATCAGTGCTATAAAAATGCACTGGTTACTGTGTAAATGACACTGGCAGGGAAGGGGTTAACCACTAGGGGGCGAGGAAGGGGTTAAGTGTGTCCTAGGGAGTGATTCTAACTGTGTGGGGGCTGGGCTACCAGTGACACGACACGGATCACTGCTCCCGATTACAGGGAGCAGTAGATCAGTGTCCTGTCACACTTTGCCCAGCCAAGCCATTCTGCCGAAGTACAAGTGCGTGAATCGGTCGGCAAGTGGTTAAGATAACGTTGTTTTTGCTGTCTTTTCAACTCACAGGATGTGCCAAAAACACCTTCTTTTAGGCAAGATCAACATGTATTTTCTGTACTTATTGAAAAAGTTCTTAGCCCCCAAAAAACAAATGCAGCTAACCATTGGTGTGCGCAGCCTGTTGCATTAGGGTGTGCACTACAGAGCACAATCACACTGCATGTATATCAGCAGAGCAGTGGACAGTGTCAGTAGAGCAAAGATTGGGGTCAGTAGGGCAGTGGACGATGTCAGTCATTTTATTTTTATTTATTTTTTTATAATTTAAAATTATTATTTTTTACAATATTATTATTATTATTATTATTATTTTTAGAAGCCCTGTTATGGGGCTTTGGTGAAATATCAAGGGTCTAAACAAATCCCTGGTGTCTCACTTTTGAGACAGAGAAAGAAACTGAGGACAGAGATTCCCCCGTACCTTTCTCTGCAGCCTGCAGTATACGTAGTTTACTATGCTTCAGTTAAGAATGAAGACAGGAGCGATCAGTACAGATCACTCGCTGTGTTCATTCAGAAAAGAAAGAGGAGTGGAGAGGAGGGAAGCTTGCAGCACTGCAGGGGGAGAGAGGAAGCAGGGGGAGTCGGCCCCACACAGGATGATTAGGGTGCGCCCAGGCACACCCAGCACACCCTGTGCGCACGCCTATGCATCTAACACATATACGGTAGGCTGCAATATATTACATTTGACATATTACATACATATTACATGTTACAGTCACTGTTCTCTGCTCACTGAAGACCAAGAACAGAGCAATCAGTGGTCTTTGAGAGCACGGTTCTTGGTCTTAGAGTGAATGGTGACAGATACACCGATGCTGCATCCACCTAAGTGAGTATGAATGTTTGTTTTGAAAGCCTGCACTTCTCTTTTAATCAAATCAAGAAATGATGGCTGGTCTTATAAAAGGTAGGTTATTTACTTACTTTGCAGTCAGTTATTCTGTGTTTTTATTAATGTAAGTAATTTAGTTTTTCTAACTCTTTGTAACACTTTGCAGAGATCTGTTTTCACTTTGATATTAAAGGGTATATTTCTGTTGATCAGTTTTAAAAAAAAAAAATTAAAGTGGGGTTCCACCCGCGACATTGCGGGAACCCTGGACAGGTAAGTGTCCTAATATTAAAAGTCAGCAGCTACAGTATTTCCGCCATCCCACACAAAAAAATAAAAGTCAGCAGCTACACATACTGTAGCTGCTGACTTTTAATAAGGACACTTACCTGTCCTAGGCGCCCGCGACGTCGGGCCCCCCGAGGGTGATCCCTCGATCGTGCCAGGTCCCGGCGCCGCCATCCTCACTAAGGGAAACAGGCAGTGGAGCCTTGCGGCTTCACTGCCCGTTTCCTACTGCGCACACGCGAGTCTCGCGGTGCTGTATGAAGGGGCGGCTGCTCTCTGGGATACACACAGTTCCCAGAAGGCAGCGCGCCCCATTCCCCAGAAGACAACGCGAGGATGACAACCAGCTATTTCTATTTTTTTTTCTATTTTTTTGTAGCATTTTGGTGTAATTTTTTTTTTTTTAGGGTGGACCTCCACTTTAAATCCATTTGGATTCAGTGTTTTTTGGGAATAAAAGGGGGCAAATACTTTTTATATCCAGTGTGTTCGTTTTGCAGGCCATGCATGGGTCGAATTTCGAACAAATTTTCTATCGAAAATCCGAAATTTTGTGTTTTGTGATCCAATCCGACCAACCTAGCCTTCAATTTCACTTCATGTTGCCACAGAAAATAATTTTCCTGGTTGGGAATCTTCTTTTCTTCCCAGGTCACAGCTCATGCCCATTTATTTTTCGATTACATTTCTCCCATGATTCTCCCATCATTGTGTAGCCAAGTGCCGAGCCTCTCCAGGCCTAATGGTGACCTCCAGAGTTAGGGACAGCTGACATCCTTCTGTGTAGAGTTGGTCACGAGGCATGGTGGGTGTAATGCAAGGTAGATTAATGGGCCCCAGACACTTCTTGAATGCAAAGAGATTTATTTTCTCTTGAACAGAACTGTGGGAGAGAGGGTTAGGGCCAGGACACCCTTTAGTAGTTGCAATGTTAATTATGCAGACTCTGAGACTTCTCTAGGTAGACAGCCATGTAGGGAAAAGCATCCAGCAAGACAAGACATCTGCATGTGTAGACACGCTGTCTCCTATGGCAACAATCTTGAACAGTTTATAACAAAGGTTGTAATTAACTCTTTCACTTCCTCCACAATCTCCTTTTAGATCTTCACTCAACTGATCTCCCAGTCTATCACCCAGACCCGCTGATCCACTGCCACTGTATCTCCTGAGCTCTTCCAATCTTATCACTGAGTATCTTCCTCAAGCGTCACCCGTGGGGGTGAATCACAGAAACTCCTCAAGCGTCACCCCACTGGCCTGGCTTGGCACACAATATTGCTCTGCAAGCGTCATCTCCACTGGCTGGGTCGCTGGTATGATGCTGAAGTTTCCCAACTCTTCACTGTCCTCAGTTGGTGAGAATATTGCTCTGGGACTTACTTCAGCTACTCACAGTGGTCCCTGAAAGTAAGGCAGATGGCCCGTGAGTGGCGACAGCTTTCCCTCTGACCACGTCAGGTTCTCTGGCCAGCAGAACCGATACTTCTGGTTGGACTGCAAGCCGCAATCCCAACCCTACACTGCTCTCTTTCTTCTGGATAGGCCCTCAGACAGCCTAGCAGCCAGATGCCCCCGGGATAGACCTCAGGCCCTGGCCTAGCAGCCTGGGGCAGCACAACACATGTCCACCCAGACAGGCATCCAGGTGGCACAGAACCCCGATTACCTGACCTTACCCCAAATAAATAGACTCCCAGCAGGCCAAGGGACCTAAGAAAATCCCTGCCCATTGGCTGAGACACCCCATCTATTCCTAATCTGTCTTTGCAATGCCCTTTGTCTTATCTAATGCCACCAGATACCCGGCCATCTAGTGGCAGAAGAGATAAGTGCAGCAATTCCAGAATTAGGGTGAAATCAATTGACCTCCTATCAATCGGACAAGGCAACTATCACTTGGCAGGTACATTTGCTAGCATCCCTGCCTAAACAGATTTGAATAGAAATATTAGTTTGTTTTTTTTTTAATTTCCAACATGTCCAATCACTCAAATTTGATGGCCAAACTAAAATCGCCCGTTGCTGCAGCCCACTAATTGTGCAAAGTTTGAACAAACATTTTTAGTTACAATTTGCGAAAGAAAATCTGTTTGGGATTTGACCCATGTATGGCCAGCTTATGTATGTATTGTTATGCAGCCTCCCAGTTCTTCCCATTTTCCTTGTCAGCTTTGGGGTAATGAGTCTTGCCAAATGCCTCTATTTCTGGGATTGTATTGTCTCATGCACACTGGTTGTTTGACCCCAGTGCAGGAGATGCTGGCATTTTGATGCGGGTAGAAGGCACAGGTGAAATGAGTGGTACTCTAGCCACCCATACATGGCATGAAAGGGACCGCAGGGACCAGCTAAATTTTGATCCATGTATGGTCAGGGAGGTTGTACAGACATTGATCCACCGATCAACTTCTGTACAACCACCTTCTCAGATTTTCCCTGCACCATTAGTGATGTTGGTTGAGCCAACAGTGCTAATCAGTGTTTTCTGACGCCAGGGAAGTCTCCCTGCTGTCAGAATACAATAGCCCAGCGGGGAGGATTCCCCAATCCACATTGAGTGTGTAGATGAAAGAATCAAGGAAGTTTTTTTCATTCAACCCGCTGGCTGAATAAAAGAAAATTACTAATCTATGTGCTGTCTTAGGTTTAGGGGTGTATGCATCCAGGGAGGGCGGCCCCGGACGCAAGCAGTTTATATTATATTCTTGAAACTCAGAAAAAAAGGAACAATGCATACATGCATCAAGATAAAAAAAAGCCAGATACAGGGCTTAAGAAACCATATTATACTAGACATAGAACGTGCACATGTAATAAAGTATGTGTATAAACGTTAATTAATGCATTGTGTATTTCACAATACATGGACCACAGCTGTTAATTAAAATAAATGCTGGGAAAAATTCTCTTTCGTGACGTATGTTAAGCAATTTCTTTGGAAGGGATTTCATCAGTAAGGCTGAGGAGACACTCTGCAAATGTGCCTTCACACAGCAATGTACAGTATCTCACAAAAGGGAGTACACCCCTCACATTTTTGGAAAAACATTATTATATCTTTTCATGTGACAACACTGAAGAAATGACAAAGTAGTGAGTGTACAGCTTGTATAACAGTGTAAATTTGCTGTCCCCTCAAAATAACTCAACACACAGCCATTAATGTCTAAACCGCTGGCAACAAAAGTGAGTACACCCCTAAGTGAAAATGTCAGAATTGGGCCCAAAGTGTCAATATTGTGTGTGGCCACCATTGTTTTGCAGCACTGCCTTAACCCTCTCGGGCATGGAGCTTCACATGTTGCCACTGGAGTCCTCTTCCAGTCCTCCATGACGACATCACAGAGCTGGTGGATGTTGGAGACCTTGCGCTCCTCCACCTTCCATTTGAGGATGCCCCACAGATGCTCAATAGAGTTTAGGTCTGGAGATCTGCTTGGCCAGTCCATCCCCTTTACCCTCAGCTTCTTTAGCAAGGCAGTGGTTGTCTTGGAGGTGTTTTTGGGGTCGTTATTATGTTGGAATACTGCCCTGTCACCCAGTCTCCAGGTGGAGGGGATCATGCTCTGCTTCAGTATGTCACAGTACATGCTGGCATTCATGGTTCCCATAATGAACTGTAGCTCCCCAGTGCCGGCAGCACTCATGCAGCTCCAAACCATGACACTCCCACCACCATGCTTGACTGTAGACAAGACACACTTATCTTTGTGCTCCTCACCTGGTTGCCGCCACACACGCTTGACACCATCTGAACCAAATACGCTTATCTTGGTCTCATCAGACCACAGGACATGGTTCTAGAAATCCATGTCCTTAGTCTGCTTGTCTTCAGAAAACTGTTTGCAGGCTTTCTTGTGCTTCATCTTTAGAAGAGGCTTCCTTCTGGGATGACAGCCATGCAGACCAATTTGATGCAGTGTGCAGCGTATGGTCTGAGCACTGACAGGCTGACCCCCCACCCCTTCAACCTCTGCAGCAATGCTGGCAGCACTCATACGTCTATTTCCCAAAGACAACCTCTGGATATGACGCTGAGCACTTGCACTCAACTTCTTTGGTCGACCATGGCGAGGCCTGTTCTGAGTGGAACCTGGTTCCTGTTAAACCGATGTATGGTCTTGGCCACCATGCTGCAGCTCAGTTTCAGGGTCTTGGCAATCTTCTAATAGCCTAGGCCATCTTTATGTAGAGCAACAATTATTTTTTTCAGATCCTCAGAGAGTTCTTTGCCATGAGGTGCCATGTTGAACTTCCAGTGACCAGTATGAGAGAGTGAGAGCGATAACACCAAATTTACCACACATGCTCCCTATTCACACCTAAGACCTTGTAACAATAAACAAATCACATGACACCGGGGAGAGAAAATGGCTAATTGGGCCCAATTTGGACATTTTCACTTAGGGTGTACTCACTTTTGTTGCCAGCAGTTTAGACATTAATGGCTGTGTGTTGAGTTATTTTGCGGGGACAGCAGATTTACACTGTTATACAAGCTGCACACTCACTAATTTACATTGTAGCAAAGTGTAATTTCTTTAGTGGTGTCACATGAAAAAATCTAATAAAATATTTACAAAAATGATAGGGGTGTGCTGTACATGTGTTTGCTAACGCATTTAACAAATAGCTGTTTTTACCTTAACATTAAAACTATTTAATAAAATCTTTAGTGCTGACTAGCTTGACAGAGTGCTGGTCATTTTTTGTATTGTTGGAAGCATGTGAGTTCCTCCCATGATGCAGTGTATGGGCCTGAACATGCCATCACTGGGCCAGAACACAGTCACATGCTTTAGGTAGTGATCTCATCTTTAACAATATCTCCACATGGTATCTGCTGGAAATGGTAGGTTCTCCTACCATTTTCAGTGATGGTTTGTCCTGTAACCAGGCCCAAGTGTACACCGAGACACTAGAAAAATAATTGGGCTTTATTAAAGAAGAGATAAGTCCTGCAATAAAGTATTGGATAAAAGGCTTTACACTGGTAAAAGGTACAATGAAAGCAATATAATTTAATAATACAATGAGATGAGTAGGACTGGTGTTTGTTCTGTTTAAGCCTCGTACACACGGTCGGACTTCCATCTGACTTTTCTGTGTTTTTTTGTCCAAACGGAGTTGGTCGGGAACACCCATAGCATACACACGCTCGGACTTTTCTGCAAACTTTCCCAAAACTTTTTGCAACATCATGTGGTTTTTCTGCTCTTTTTTGCTCTTTACCGCCACACTTAGGTCAACTTCTGTTATTGTTGGTTGATTTTAACATTAGCTGTTTTGTCCATCGGACAAAAGTCCGATGGTTTTCTGTACACACGGTCGGACTTTGCTCCATCGGACTTTTGTTGGGCAAAAGTTTGTCCGTTTGCAGACCCAACTTTTGTCCGATAAAAACAAGAAAAAAGCAAAAAAAGTTTGTCCGATGGAGCGTACACACGGTTGGATTGTTGGTCCAACTTGCTCAAAACGAAGTTTGTTGGGCAAAAGTCAGACCGTGTGTACGGGGCTTTACAGACAGAAAGATACTTTGCCTTAATCGCACTTGGTGAGTGGGGAACCTCATTGCAAACAATAATAAATAGCAATAACGCAACACATATCTGGAGCCAGAGGGATGCAGCTTACTATTAGTGACCTAACTGCAATTAAAGACCCTAGCTAACTACTGGCCATTGGGTAAATTGATTACAAAATCTGCTGTTGGTGATCTCAACGGTGGAGTGATAAACGTTTAAAGGAAGATATTTGTATTCCACCATGGCAATGGAATCTTCACTGTTTCTCAAACAATGAACAGAGAAAGTGTTTAGATTCCCATTTAAGAAAGCGCTGCCATAGTTATTAGTATTCCCAAAGAAGTGTAATAAAAAAAAACACAAAGTGGGCAGCAACATTGCAGCTCACCACTCTGATGCTTGACAAATGTCTTCCTGAATGCAGTTGGACCTGCAATGGTCACTTCTGCAGTTGGATGGAAGTGTATAAAAGATAGGTTGCACAGATATGGTGGCCCACCTTTCATTCTACCCTCTACAAGACCCACATGGACCATCAGGGAAGGAAGTGGACCACTAGAGAGAGGTGACCAAGAAGCCTGGATCAAAATCATTCCAGACACAGTGCAGCCTAACTCTCATCTATCATCATCCAGGATAATGCAACCTATCTTTCATACCTACAGAAGTGGCCAATGGAGGACTTAGTCTAAGATTTCCATGAGAGACAGTCTGCTTGTAAGTAGATGACTACTGCTGTGCTGTCTCTTTTGTTAATTCATATGTACCACTATACCCGTAGGAACCGTTGGATAGGATGGGCCCTCTGTTCTTTGCCTCGACTTTCTCAAGAACCTCAGCCCTTCTGACACACCAGGTTGAGTGTACAAACATAAAATATCACAGGAAATCACTGAAAGTAGAACCTAGTACCCAATAGTAGTGCTATAGCAAAGAAAACAAGCACCAAACCAGGCATTAAAGGCAAGCCTAATATATTGTCACCCAATATGATTGGTAACGAGGCAAGCATATAATGGATTAACAATAGTAATAACACAATTTAGCATTCAAAGTGATTAACAGAAAGGACTAGGCATAAGATGACATTTAGAGTCCAGATCAGCATAAACAGTAGCAAGGTTACTGCAAGTGCAGCAGTAGGCAGTAGTAAGGTTTAATTTTCAGAGTGCTGGAACTATACTGCCAAAGTGCATGGTGACGATGTTAGTCCTAGACCAACTGGGTATGCACCGTCCAAAAGAAAAGGAGGATGGTAGCGGAGGGTGCAAAAGAACCAATGGGGGCTTGCAAAATAATTACAGGAGGCGCAGTCCTTTGAGATGTTCTTCTGCCAGCTATTGTTGGGGTCCTTTAAGAGTGTCGGGGCACTTAACAACAGTCCCAATACACCTGCATGCAGTTTAGGTACAGTAAAGGTTTGTTATAGTCTGAGCACAGGTGCAAGATAGATGTGGTTCAAATGCAATAAAGGTTCAATATAATACGGTATAGGGTTGATATAGGTGCAATCCGGGTTTGTAATAAGTGAGGTATAGAGCGCAGTATAGGTGCGGAATGGATTGAGTACACTTGGTGTTCTGCTCTCAGTGGCTCAGTTCCTGCTAGCAGTATCAGCAGTGGGCGAATAGTCCTCCCATCAGTCCCCAGGAATCTGCAGTGACCTCTCGCTGTAGAAGGGGGCCCTGAACTCTCCCCGAAAGCCTCTGGTGATGAGTGGTGGAAAGCAGAGGGTGAGTGGACACTACAGGTGCTGTGATTTGGGCAGTGCTAAGATGCCCCCGGGTGTCCTCTCTAGTAGTCTCAGACTTGGATCTCCACTGGTATGGTCTCAGAGTGCAGAGCTGTCACTTGTAAACACAGAAACCGGACTTCTGTGTTTACAAGTGATTGTGGTGAGCAGCTCCCCCCCCCCCCCAAGTGTCTGAGCAAGAGGTGAGTTCCACCAAGTTCCCCCTCAAAAAAAGCCCTGATTGTTAGTATTATTTACATCAAGTTGATCTTTTTACATTTTTATTTTAGATTTAAAAAAAAGAAAGGAAAACATTGCTCCCTTAGTAGAAGACTGTGAACACTTCTAAGATCAGCAAGCCAAGCCCTAGATCACTAGGAGAAACCATTGAGTGCAACAGGGGACACAGGTATGCTAAAGTCATTGTTGGAGGCCATACCCCTTAAAGACAGTGGATTTTGGACTTGTTGCCACCTGCCACAGAGGTAAATATTCAGTGTCTTTTATTGCAGGAACAATGTTTTTTTGAGGAAGCAGCAGAGTCTTTTTACTCATCACTGAAAAAGACTATACATTTCCATTTAACTGTCCTCCCGACTCCTTCTCTAAATATATTGTGTGGTTTTCACATATTTCTTAACAACAGCCAAGCATGAAAATGTTCATTACAATAGTTTCTGTTTCCTTTTGCTAACTCATGTATTTTATGACACTTATGAATGAAAGCTGAAGAAACGTATTGTCTTGATTTAGCACACGGCTTTACTTGATCACAGAAACCAATTTAAACTTGTATCGTAACAACCTCATTAAATGGTACTTGATTTACTGTGTTCTTGTAATCACTGCTCTGGCAACATCTCAAAACCACTCAAGTTTTGTATTATTTTGCATATATTGAGAGTGCTCTCCATCCATTGAGTACACAAATATTAACATTTCACAGTTTATTAAGCTGTATGTTTTTTTTCTGGGCTTAATCTAAGTAGACGTTCGTGCCACCACATATAATAATGTGTGCCTTAAGCCAATTTGAAGTTGCCAAAACTGTAGGTCGTATATGATATGGTAAAAGTCAATGAGATCCAATATGTGCTTACAGACTTCATTTTGTTATGCAAAGGATTATTTCCTGTCATCTAGGGTGTCAGTATGTGGTCAATGGAGGTAGACCAGCCACAAGCACAGAAAGATGATCCTGTTGGTAGGACTACTGCCTTCAAGCATTAAGACTGTAAAGTCCTGTACACACAATAGGTTTTACCGATGAAAACAGTCCGATGGACTTTTTTCATCGGACAAACCGATCGTGTATGGGCCCCATCGGTCTTTTTTCCATCAGTGTTTAAAATAGAACATGTTTAAAATGTATCCGATGGTTAAAAAACCGATAGCAAATTACTATCGTCTGTGGGGAACTCCATCGGATTAAAAACCCACGCATGCTCAGAATCAAGTCGACGCATGCTCAGAAGCATTGAACTTCATTTTTCTCGGCTCATCGGAGTGTTTTACGTCACCGCGTTTGGAACAGTCGGTTTTTTGACTGATGTTGTGTAGGCAAGACTGATGAAAGTCAGCTTCATCGGTTTTCCGATGGAAAAATCCATTGGTTAAAAAACCATAGGAAATCCGATCGTGTGTACAGGGCTTAAGTAAACATCCAAGTTCAAGCACTCAAGAGAACAAAATAGTCTTCACTCCATCCCTCAAGACCTCTGTAGTTCAGAAGGCAGGCTCTTGAAATGTGTAACACAGCAGTGTCTAATCACAGGACATAGTGACATACGTGTCACAGAATTCACGGAAGTAAATGTGTGGTGAACTTCACAGTTAGGTAGAAGTTAGTTTACAAACTTCAAGATCACTCAGATTAATAGAAGCAGGCTAGAAATAATTGAAATACTTTGTGGAAATGAATATACGAGTTTACATTTTGACCATAGATATGCATTAAACATTACGTGGTGTTTGTGGCAAAAAGCGAGATCTGCAAAATACTCACAATACCTCTCAGCAAATAGCTTGGGGTGTCTACTTTCCAAAATGGGGTCATTTGGGGGGGGGGGGGGGTTTGTGCTATCTGGGCATTCTATGGCCTCCGAAACTGTGATAGGCAGTGAGAAGTGAAATCAAAAATTTACACCCTTAGAAAGCCTGAAGGCGGTGCTTGGTTTTTGGGGTCCCGTACGTGGCTAGGCTCCCAAAAAGTCTCACACATGTGGTATCCCCGTACTCAGGAGAAGCAACAGAATGTATTTTGGGGTGTAATTCCACATATGCCCATGGCATGTTTGAGCAATATATCATTTAGTGACAACTTTGTGCAAAAAAAAAAAAAATTGTAGTTTTTCCGCAACTTGTGTCAACATATAAAATATTCCATGGACTCGACATGCCTCTCAGTATATAGCTTGGGGTGTCTACTTTCCAAAATGGGGTCATTTGGGGGGGTTTTGAACTGTTCTGGCATTTTATACACAACATTAGGAAGCTTACATCCACTCTTCTAACCACTTGAAGACAAAGCCCTTTTTGACACTTTTTGTTTACATGAAAACATTTTTTTTTTGCAAGAAAATTATGTTGAACCCCCAAACATTATATATATTTTTAAAGCAAAGGCCCTACAGATTAAAATGGTGGGTGTTGCATTTTTTTTTCTACACAGTATTTGCGCAGCGATTTTTCAAACGCATTTTTTGGGTTAAAAAATACACTTTTTTTAACTTTAATGCACTAAAACACACTATATTGCCCAAATGTTTGATGAAATAAAAAAGATGATCTTAGGCCGAGTACATAGATACCAAACATGACATGCTTTAAAATTTCGCACAAACGCGCATTGGCGACAAACTACATACATTTTTAAAAGCCTTTACAGGTTACCCCAGTAGATTTACAGAGGAGGTCTACTGCTAAAATGATTGACCTCGATCTGACCTTCGCGGTGATACCTCACATGCATGGTGCAATTGCTGTTTACATATGACGCCAGACCGACGCTTGCGTTCGCCATTGGGCAAGAGCAGGGCAGGACAGGGGTGCTTTTTTTTTTTTCTTTTTTTTTATTATTAATTTTGCTTTTTTCTTTTATTTTTAAATTGTTCCTTCCAAGTATTTTTTTTTTTTATCATTTTTATTGTTATCTCAGGGAATGTAAATATCCCCTATGATAGCAATAGGTAGTGACAGGTACTCTTTTTTTGAAAAAACTGGGGTCTTCTAGACCCTAGATTTTTCCTCTGCCCTCAAAGCATCTGACCACACCAAGATCGGTGTGATAAAATGCTTTCCCAATTTCCCAATGGCGCTTTTTATATCCGGGGGGGGGCATTCCCTCCCACTGCTTGTAAAAGCAGTCCAGAGGCTAATTAGCCGCTAGGATTGCTTTTACATGAAAGCCGGCCGCAGGCTGAAAAGAATGATACCAAGATGATACCTAAACCCACAGGCATCATTCTGGTATAAACATTCAAAGTCCACCAACATACCAGTACGTTGCTGGTCCTTGTTGGACATGTATTGTAATCTTTTTATTTCATGCAGCCAGTTGGCTGAACGAAAAAAGAGATTGATCGGTGGGTATGCCCACCATTAGAATACCGCCCTTCATCCACCCACTTCCAATGATGGGCATACACGCACCATTTATATATGCCGAAGCATGGGGGCATCCTCCCGCAAAAAAGTTATGCCGCACACACATGGTCGGACTTTTCCACGGGCAAGCCTCCGTCGGAATTTCGACCGTATGTACGCGGCATTAGGAGCAAAATCGCTCCTCCGCCCCTGCTGCCCCAATGCTTCGGCATATTTGCTTTTTTTTTTTAACTGTGGTGGTGAAATCACCTCCTACAGCACTGGAGTCGCAGGGATCAGGCCTGTCTCTGCGAACGCTGCAGTTATGTGTGTTTTTGTTTTGTAAGTGACAGTGATCGATCGATACTGCACTTGGGTGGCCTGGGCTGGACGGAGGGGCAAAACGCAGGTGCCAGCAGGTATCTGGGCTGATCCCGCTAACACTGCGTTTTTGGGAACCCTAAACTGCTGGGGACGCTAGTATAGATCTGATCAGATCAGATATTGATCTGTTCAGATACTATACCACTAAGGGGGGTGTATGCTTCACGCGTGGGTGTTAGCGTTACTGGCACTAACCTGACGCTGCCTGGGGTGTGACTCAGACCCTCTCTGACGCTAAAACCTAATTGATATCACCCGCTGGGCGATCAGGGGGTTAAACCTTTATTGGGTTATATACACGGCGGGTGCCCTGACACTATAAAAAGCAAACTAACTAACCAGCGTCACCCGTAACACTTATATGGTGATCACTGGTGAAAGGGTTAACTAGGGGCAATCAGGGGGTTAAAACCTTTATTAGATAATATATGGGGGTACCTGACGCTATAAAAACCTGCGGCGAACCTAAAAAAAATTACCAGCTACCGATCTGCATCACAGACACTAAGACAGCGTTTAGAAAAACGATTGCTTAGCGACAGTGGTGATGGGGGTGAAAGGGTTACCTGGGGGGGCGATCAAGGGGGTTAAACCTTTATTAGATAATATATTGGGGTACCTGACGCTATAAAAACATGCGGCGAACCTAAAAAAAATTACTGGCTACGATCTGCATCACCGACACTAAGACAGCGTTTAGAAAAACAATTGCTTAGCGACAGTGGTGATAGGGGGTGAAAGGGTTACCTGGGGGGCGATCAAGGGGGTTAAACCTTTATTAGATAATATATTGGGGTACCTGACGCTATAAAAACCTGCGGCGAACCTAAAAAAAATTACCGGCTACCGATCTGCATCACAGACACTAAGACAGCGTTTAGAAAAACGATTGCTTAGTGACAGTGGTGATAGGGGGTGAAAGGGTTACCTGGGGGGCGATCAAGGGGGTTAAACCTTTATTAGATAATATATTGGGGTACCTGACGCTATAAAAACCTGCGGCGAACCTAAAAAAATTACTGGCTACGATCTGCATCACCGACACTAAGACAGCGTTTAGAAAAACAATTGCTTAGCGACAGTGATGATAGGGGGTGAAAGGGTTACCTGGGGGGGCGATCAAGGGGGTTAAACCTTTATTAGATAATATATTGGGGTACCTGACGCTATAAAAACCTGCGGCGAACCTAAAAAAAATTACCGACTACCGATCTGCATCACAGACACTAAGACAGCGTTTAGAAAAACGATCGCTTAGTGACAGTGGTGATAGGGGGTGAAAGGGTTACCTGGGGGGCGATCAAGGGGGTTAAACCTTTATTAGATAATATATTGGGGTACCTGACGCTATAAAAACCTGCGGCGAACCTAAAAAAAATTACTGGCTGCCGATCGGCATCACTGACGCTAAGACAGCGATCAGAAAAATGATCGCTAAGCGACAGTGGTGATAGGCGGTGAAAGGGTTATCTGGGGGGTGATCAGGGGGTTAAACCTTTATTAGGGGGGGTTAGGGGGCTACACTGGACCTAAGACTAAACTTTGGGGACACTTTTACAGTCACAAATGTCACTGATTGCAGTGATCACTAAATAAATGGTCACTGCAATCAGTGACACTGTGACTGGGGGCTGGGGGGGTGATCTGGGGGGTGATCTGGGGTGATCTGGGGGGCCTGGGGGGGCAATTTATGTCCCTATGTGTCCTGGTGTCAGTGTAGTGTTGTGTGCACTGACCTGATATCTTCTCTTGTACGGCGCTCGGTATATGTGAGCGCCGCACCAGAGATGACATCACTTCCTCCTGCTCCCTCTGTCTGACACAGACAGAGGGGGCATTTCCATTCGCCGGGAGCGATCGCGAGGGGGTGGCCAGAAACAAATGGCTGCCCCCTCATCCCGGAACGCTCCCGGACACTTAGCCACCGCTCACTGTATAGGAGGGGGGTCCGATTGGACCCCCCAACTGTACAAAGGCAATCACGTATGCTCTACGTGATTGTGCCTGTCGGTGCCATTCTGCCGACGTATATATACAGTGAGCGGTCGTTAAGTGGTTAATAATGTTTAAAGTGAAACAATAAAAATGAACTATTCCTTTAAATATCGTGCCTGTTGGTGTCCTTAGTATGCCTGTAAAGTAGCGCGTCTTTCCCGTGTTTAGAACAATACCAAAGCGAAATGAAATTTCGAAAGGAAAAAATCTCATTTAAAACTGCTCTCGGCTGTAATGTATTGTCGGATTCGAGCAATATAGATAAAAATCAATGAAAAAAACAGCATGGGGACCCGGGTCCTGCCCCATGAGACATGTATCAATACAAAAAAAAGTTTTAAAAACTGCAGTTTTTTCAGGAGCAGTGATTTTAATAATGCTTAATGTCAAACAATAAAAATGAAATATTCCGTTAAATATTGTGCCGGGGGGGGTGTCCTTAGTATGCCTGTAAAGTAGCGCATTTTGCCAGTGTTTAGAACAATACCACAGCAAAATTACATTTCTAAAGGGAAAAAAGTAATTTAATACTGCTTGCGGCTGTAATGTATTGTTGGATCTCGGCAATACAAATAAAAATCATTGAATAAACGGCATGGGTTCCCTGCAGGGCTGGTATAGATTTTAAGGGGAACCCTGTGCCAAAACTTTTTAAAAAATGGCGTAGGGGTACCCCCAAAATCCATTCCAGACTCTTATCCGAGCACGCAACCTGGTAGGCCGCAGGAAAAGAGTGGGGGACGAGAGAGTGCCCCCTCCTGAACTGTACCAGGCCACATGCCCTCAACAAGGGGAGGATGCTTTGGGGTCGCCCCCAAAGCACCTTGTCCCCATGTTGAAGGGGACAAGGGCCTCATCCCCACAACCCTTGCCCGGTGGTTGTGGGGGTCTGCGGGTGGAGGGCTTATCAGAATCTGGAAGCCCCCTTTAACAAGCGGACCCCCAGATCCCGGCCCCCCCTATGTGAATGGGTATCGGGTACCCCTACTCATTTACCCAAAAAAGTGTCAGAATGTTAAAAATGACAGTAGACAATTTGGGACCCTATATTTAAGTCCTTTATTAAAAAAAAAGTCCCTGATATCAATTCATCTTCGATTATAGCACTGATGGACCGAGAAAAAAAACCTGCAACAACTCCACCTCCATGGGAGGCTCCCGCCGACTAAATCCTCTTCGCAATGGCAGCTGTTATATAGCTGAGGGCGGGGCCACCCGGTGACGTAAACAGGTGACCCCGCCCTGTTCTGACGTCACCTAACCTGAAGGGCCTGGTATGGATTTTGGGAGGACCCCTACGCCATTTAAAAAAAAAAAATGGCACAGGGTTCTCCTTAATATCCACACCAGACCTGAAGGGTCTGGTATGGATTTTGGGGGGACCCCCATGCATTTTTTAAAATTTTGGTGTGGGGTTCCAGGGCCTGGTAACGGACTGGGGGGGCATGCCATTTTTTCGACTCAAAACTCGGGCTCATCCCTAGTTAACATGTGTTTGGTGTCCAGTTCTATTTCCCTCCCCTCTGTCTCCTCTAAAAAGTAACCGTTTTAACCCCACTTTCTATATCACTTGCTGGGGAAGAGCCTGTTATTTTATTGGTTGTACGTTGTCTGGACCTAAAGCCTCTTGATCCGCTTCTCCCTCTTTGTTGTTTACAGGGATCAAAAACATCCCCCCTTTCCCAGTCAAGTAGATTTTCCTGTTTAGTGTATTTAACGTTCTTTTGTATTCTCTCTATTTCTTTTTTAAGGAATTCATTACATTTCGCAAATTCTATAAATAAACTTTATCTTCCTTATAGGGTTCTAGTTGTTTGGCACTATTTTCTAGTTCACTGTGAATTTCCTGTAGTTGTTTCTCCTTCTCTTCAACTATTAATCACATTATGCCCCGTACACACGAGCCAGCAAAAGTCTGATGTGAGCTTTTCATCGGAAATTCCGACTGTGTGTATGCTCCATCAGAATTTTGCTGTCGGAATTTCCGCCAGCAAAAGTTTGAGAGCAGGTTCTCAATTTTTCCGACGGAAAAAATTCCTATCGGAAAATACGTTTGTCTGCATGCAATTCTGATGGGAAAAAAACACGCATGCTCGGAAACAATTCGACGCATGCTCGGAAGCATTGAACTTCTCGCCTCGTCGTAGTGTTGTACGTCACCGCGTTCTTAACGCTCGAAAGTTCAGAGAGTGTGACCGTGTGTATGCAAGCCAAGCTTGAGCGGAATTCCGTTGGAAAAAACATCCAACTTTTTTCCGACGGAAATTCCGCTCATCTGTACAGGGCATTACAGTCATGCCCCTATTTATACACTCCTCCTTCCATTTTTACAAGAATCTGGGTGTATGTAGGTGTTCAGCTGGAACTAGCTTTTCTCTCAGCCCCCTGGGGATTATTTTATTTGATATATGGGAGTTTAATGAAAAGATGTCCCATTTCCTATTCAGGGATTTTATAGATAACTTTTTATGGTTTCTAAACATCTTCTTAAGAAGGCTGTTTGTATTTCAAGATCTATGTTAGCATCAATCATGTATGCCATTATACACTCAGTGGTATGTTTTAAAAAAAAGGAAATCACTTCAGTCTTGCATTAAACTACAAAAGTATTGGTGCTATTGTGGCATCACTAAGGCAAAAGGAAGGATCCAAATGATCCACAGGAAGGAAGAGACATCACGCGAGGGAGTTTATCAGTTTACCGCTACCCATCAGATTGTGTAACGGAGGTGACGTTCCAACCGAAAAGATTATTACTGCGCATGCACTATGCGTTCCAACATGCGTACCACGACGCGCTTATGCGTTCCACACACTTCTTCACTTCACTACCAACAGATTGTTTGACAACAGCGGCAGCGGACATCTTACTACACCCAGCTATGTCTTGAATTTCAGAAAACTCTTAGCAATAAAGTGAGCGTATATAAATAAATATAGTATATTGACATCTGTGATGCTGTTTGGATTCTGGATGTTTAATTTTGAAAGCCTAAAGGTTTAGCGCTGAGCAGTGCAGGGTGTACCAACTTTCCTACTGCTGGCGTCCAGCTTGTTACAAAATGTAACATCAAAACAGCATCACAGATGTCAACATACTATATTTATTTATAAACGCTCACTTTATTGCTAAAATTACTCTGAAATTAAAGGCGTAGCTGGGTGTAGTAAGATGTCTGCTGCCGCTGTTCTATCAGATTACTGCTACCCATCAGATCATGAAGTGTTTGGAACGCTTTGCGCTGTGGAACACATGTTGGAACGCATAGTGCATGCGTAGTAAGTATTTTTTTGTCGGAAAGTCACTTCTGTTACACAATCTAATGGGTAGCGCTATTCTGATAGAACAGCGTCACTTGCTCATTCCTGGAAGTTAGTGGATGGAGAGAAGACAGAGGGAATCAGCGTCAACATCCAACAACACACTGGCAGCTGGCAGGTAAGCTGGCCGAGACAGGGGCGCAGCCACTATGTTTTCTCAAGACAAATATGCCGATGTTCCGTCTGAATCAGCGACCCGTCAGAATCAGTAGCGGAAGTGACGTTCCATCAGAACATCGCAATGCCCATCTTGGTACACCCTGCACTTGGCCGCAGGAAGCCTACAGTCAGAAGGCGGCAGCAGACATCTTGTTACACCCAGCTCATATAGTGAAATACAGTATTTTAAAATCTGTGAGACTGTTTTGATGTTAAATTTGAAAAGCAGCGACAAGCCTGCTGATCTGACAGGTTTGCTAGTTTGACAGAACACCGCTGCTTTTAAAATTCAACATCAAAACAGGTTTTAAAATACTATATTTCACTATATAAGCTCAGTTTACTGCTAAAATAAGTCTGAAATTCAAGACTTGGCTGGGTGTAAGATGTCTGCTGGCGCCTTCTGACTGCAGGCTTACTGCGGGGTGTACCAAGATCGCTACCGTGGTGTTCTGACAGAACATCACTTCCGTTACCTAATCTGATGGGTCACCGATTCTGACAGAACACCGGCATATTTGTCTTGGGGAAAACATAAAATATTTTATGTATTATTATTTATAAGTTGCAGTGAAGCTAATCAGTTCCCAGCAGTTATGCCAATCAGTGCTGCTTTTCAGGGCCTTTGTCACATGAAGTAAAAAAAATAAGTATTGGTAATCGGTATCGGCGAGTACTCGTACTCTTAAAAAAGTGGTATCAGTGCAACCCTACTGTACACTGTACTAATGACACTAATGGGTGATAGGGGTGATCAGAAGGACAATCAAGAGGTTAACTGTGTGCCTAACAAGTGTATGTGTGCTGCTTTTACTCACAGGATCTGACGGTCTTTTTCATTTCAGGGAGAAATTGCCAGCTCGCTGTTCTGTGTTCTTGGTACTGTGTGTTTGTAAACACAGAACTCTGTGCTGTGATTGACCATAGTGGTTCAGCAGGTATACAGCCAAAATCATTGGCTGTAACCTGCTGACAAATTTGTGCTGTGTCCAATTGCAGCACAGACCAGCAGTGAGCACAGGCACACGCCCGAAACCCAGGAAGTGGATAACGACATACCATTACGTTGCCATGCCTGATTCTGCTGCCCACTAGCAGTATATGTAAAATCAAAAAATATTACCCAGGACAGCAAGTGGTTAAAGTGATAATAAACCTTTTCTTTGGGCCAGGGCAGGGGGATTTTTAAGGAATTCCACACTCACGTTAGATTTAAAATATCCTCCTTTGGTCTCATACGGCCTAGCTGCAGGAGACCAAATTAAGGTGAAAAATGACAAGCATTTAGTAACACCTTAATGTTCATAAGTTAGGTTAGATAAATCCACTCGTAAACTAGAAAATCCTCTTAATGATAAATGTCGACACAAAGCAAAAAGATTTATATGGAAGGAATCTGGGAATATGTCGAGCAGTTGAAATCATAGAAAGGTGTGTTTGATATTACCAGAATGGTTAGTTGGTTATTTCCTTTGTAGGACTTTGCTTTCCTCTTAGTGGGAGAGAAATGAACCCTGTTATGCTGACATAAACATATCTAATTGTAATCAGCAACTACTTCATTAGTTTTCTAAGAGAGCCAAGTGAAGATTACATATATATTTTTGCAATATTTCACACTTGGCAAGCAACTATCCCAGCTGATAATTATCACATTAGCACGTTACAGATGGCAGATCTCTTGCTATTATTTAAACCAAGAGTTAATTAAATGTTGTTTTGGAGGAAAATGAAAGTTTTTTTTTAATCATTGAGAATAACTGAGAATTTAAGGAAAAAAAAAAAAGGCAAAACAACTTTGCATATTTTTTGTATCACCAAGTAAATCTAATTAGACTCCTAGGTGGACTTAAATTAAAAGCCTCCAAAATGTTCACAGCATGATATTATTGGACATCTCAAAAATACAAAACAATTGTCTAAGGATCTGTTTTCTCCAGAAAATTACTTCTTGTTTGATTTTATAATCCACTTTCTGGTAAATGCTAAACCCCCACCACCAAAAAAAAAAAAAAAGTCCACCCTTTTAGAAAAAATGAACTAACACCATACGGTCACCACCCACCCCAGTCCCTTCTGTACTTACCTCTGTTGGTGATTGGTGATGAGCTGTTGGTGCCCACCCAGCCGATGCAGCAGTCCAGGGGTTTGAAATCCCTGCTCTTCTCCCTTTTACAGGACTTCTGAGACAGATCAGAGTGATTCTGATTGGTAAGCACCAGCACAGAGCGCCACTCCAATCCATTCTGGATCATTGTGTACAACCCTAGAGCGGATGAATTGTAAGTACACAGTACATGCTTTCCATCCTTGAGCTGAAGACCTCAAAGTCAAACTCCAGGCAAACAGCTAAATACATAGATGAAATATCTATGAGAACTGATTTACTTTACTATAGTCAAATAATTGTTATTCTGTCCTCCCAGTCCTGAGATTTGCACAGCTCTTGTCAGCTTGTTTCTCGTCTGCATACATTCACTGCAACACATCTGATTGTCCTCTTGAGCAGCGGTTGCCAACCAGTGGTCCTAGGCCACGCAAATCAACATCTTGGGAGGATGTATACCATCCAATGTTTTTTCCAGTGTTGTTCTCAATGTGTGTTGACAGTCAATACTGTCAGTGCGCATTGATACCCAATGCCTCCTCTGTAGTTGTGGCTCCTGTTAACTCAGACGGAGGCGCCGAGAGTAGTGCAGAGAGTAGGAGGTAAAGAAGGAGGGGACTTCCAATGGCAGCACTGATCACAGACTGCGGGAGGGAGCAGGGAGCTCGAGCACACGGCTGGATAAGGAGGTGAGATCCAATGATGAGTCTGTGTAAGGCAGCAGTGTGATGTAAAGGGCAGGGGGGGGGCAGAAAGCCAGGGCATTGTATGTTGTTAAAGCAGCAGTGTTATCCAGGGGAAAGGGGGCGAGAGCCGGAGCATTGTGTGTGTATAAGGCATGTTAGTGGTCTCCGGGATTCAAAATTGTGAGTTTAGTGGTCTGTGAGGTCCGAAAGGTTGACATGTCAAATCGCATGCCAAATCACTGCAATTTGAACCAGGGCTAAATGTTGTTTTGCTGTAAATTCCGCACCAGCATGCTGAAACCAAGTACATTGCACGCAATTGCAGGGCACTTTTGGCACTTCCCCTTTTGTTGGAATGGGTAGAATGGCGGTAGTGGTGGCTGAATGTGCCAGGAATGTGAACACTGCCCTCCTCTGCCTTTGCAGCTAAAAACTTGTCTCAGTCCCGTGTATTTAATACCCCCAACTACAAGTCTAAATGAGCCCTAAATGGACAGGGAGGATGACCACTAACATATGGTATTAGACCACCAGATTTTGCATTCTGTTGTGGAAAGTAGCATACAAAGTTAAAGCAAAGTTCCGCCGATTATTATTTTTTTAAAGCGAGCAGCTACAAAAAGTGTAGCTGCTGACTTTTAATAATCAGACACTTACCTCTCCCACGGTCCAGCGATGCGGGTGTACAAAGCCCTGCTCCTCTCCCCCTCCTCTCCACGCGCCGGCATTCTTACTGTGGCTTCACAGCCAGGCACGCACTGCGCATACGCGAGCCACGGTGCGCGCTATGAATGGCCGGCCAATCTTCTGGGACCTGTGACGTGTTCCAGAAGATTGCAGGGTGGAGAGGTGAACTTCCTTCCAGTGCCCCGGAGTCCCAGGAGGAAGTGGGAGCTGGATGCCTCCAAAAATAGGGTATCCGCTCTCCCCCCAAAAAATGACATGCCAAATGTGGCATGTCAAAGCGGAAGTTCCATTTTTGGGTGGAACTCCACTTTAAGATGTTTTCCGACACCTTGTATTCTACAGAAGCTACAGTCATTTAGGAAACACACACTTACCAGTCCAGGGATCCAGGGCTGTCCTTACCCGGGCCGGTTCTTCGATTGTCTTTGGGTCCCCGGTGCTGCCATCTTGCTTGTGCGAAGCCAGCTGTGACTTCCTGTGGTTTCGCAGCTGGCTTCCCACTGCATATGCACAAGCCACTTTGTGCTTTGTGAAAGGACTTGCAGCCACCTGTAATGTGTCTCAGGAGGTTGCGGGCAAGGGTGGGGGGCGAACTCCCACCCCCATCACTTAGAAAGAGGAAGTGGGAGCAGGTACCTATCAAAACTAGGCCCCCCAAAAAATATAACAGTTTTGAAGAGTCTTAGAAGATGAGGGAGGAAGTGGAAAGGAGGAGTTGCAAAAGCGGAACTTCCCTTTTTAGGTGAAATTCCGCTTTAAAGAAAAAAAGAAAAACAAATGCAGTTCTTCGAACTAATTAAACAATAATTAAAAATTTAAAAGCATTACATTTTGATTGCATGTTCATTGAATGTGTAAAGTAATTAATAAAGAAAATTATCATTTTAATAAATGAAGCAGAACACACTGAATTTGTCACATCTGTCATTTTCCGTCTTTTAAATGACACTTCCATACTCACCTTAGCATCATTAATTAGGAGAAACACAGCAGATGTGACAAATCTATTGTGTCCCATTTAATAGAAAAGTGCTTACAAGCCGTGTGTATTGTGCCTTACTGATGTAAAGGACAAAGAGGAACAAATGACAGAATGCAATGTTTCTGGCATATCGGCCGTGTTTCAGGCAAGCTAGTGCATCACTGACTTACAGTAAGCAGTTGCTTAATATTACAGTCATAATTCTTCTGTCCTGCATCACCCTGGCATTAAAGAGAACTCACAGCATCTCAATAATTGAACAGCCTTTTAGTTGAAAGAGTCATTCCACCTAACATTGAAATTTTAGTTACATAAAAGAGCACAATGTTAAAATCTAACAGGGAGGACTCTCTAATACCGGTATCGGTTAGTAAAGCTGGGTAAAGATCTTATCAGAATTCCTGAGTGATATACTGTATGAACCCAAGAGATGTTTCAACCTGACCCCATTCACCCAAAATTGAAATATCAGTATCGTTACATATATAGCTACATACAGTAGTTAGTCTGGTTGAAAAATGACACAAGTCCACCCGGTTCAACCAAAACAAAAAATTATACAATTCTATATACACAATTCTATATCCACAGTTGATCCAGAGGAAGGCAAAAAAAAAACAATAAAGCATTATCCAATTTGCTACAGCAGGGGAAAAAATTCCTTCCTGATCCCCCAAGAGGCAATCGGATATTCCCTGGATCAACTTTACCCATAAATATTAGTATCCAGTTATATTATGTGGAAATAATCCAGGTCTTTTTTACAACAATGTACGGATCTAGCCAGAACAAGCTCTTGAGAGAATCTATTCTACATGCTTACTGTGAGGAAACCTTTCCGTATTTGGAGATTAAATCTCTTTTCCTCCAGATGTAAAAAAGTGCCCCCTTGTCCTCTGTGATGGCCTCAAAGTGAATAACTCAACGCCAAGTTCACTATATGGACCCCTTATTTATTTATTTATGTTTATCATATCCCCCCTTAATCTCTTCTTCTCAAGAGAGAATAAATACAGTTCCTTTTAATCAATCCTCATAGCTGAGCTCCTCCATGTCTCTTATTAGTTTGGTTCCTCTTCTCTGCACTTTCTTCAGTTCCCTGATATCCTTTTTGTGAATTGTAGGATCCTCTGGATCAACTGTGAATTTAGGGTTCTGTGGATGCAGGTTTTCAATTATTTTATTTTTCTATTTCTTGAACTTCATAGGCATATGTCTTTTTTCAACCTGCCTAATTTGGTATGGAATGATCCATAAGATAAAGGCACTATGGGTAGGGATGAGCCCAACGTTTGGTCCGGACATATATTCAGACCAAACATTTTCTGTTCAGATAAGATCTCAGCCTTAAAGGGGTAGTAAAGGGATTTTTTTTTTAAAAATAACAAACATGTTATACTTACCTCCACTGTGCAGCTCGTTTTGCACAGAGTGGCCCTGAACCTGGTCTTCTGGGGTCCCTTGGTGGCTGTCTCGGCTCCTGCCCGCGAGAACTGAACACCTTTATGCGAGCGAGCTTGCATGGTGGTAAGTTCTTGTGGGCGCGCTCCCGTGATACAGCCGGCGGCTATAGCCGCTCACTGTATCACTCGGCCCCGCCCCCTGGCGTGCCGCGTCATTGGATGTGATTGACAGTAGCGCGAGCCAATGGCTGGGTTCCTTTAATCCATCCACTCTAGCCAATCAACGACTAGGCTGAGCGGCGAAGAGGACGTCGGGGGCGAGCGCAGTAGGTGAACGGGCTCAGGTAAGTAAAACGGGGGGCCGGGGGGGCGGTATTGTCAGATGTTTTTTCACCTTGATGCATAGGATGCATTAAGGTGAAAAAACATGAACCTTTAGTGTCCCTTTAAGGATATTTAGCGGGAATTCTTCTTAAGGCTCTTCTATGTATTTTGGGGGACCTTCGAGAGAATCTGCTTTTTTTTTTTATAGGAAGCCATCAAGGAAATTTCATTTGCTGGCAATTTTCCTAGTAAGTGTTAGTGCTTTAAGAAATCACTGCGCTTCACTTTTTTTTGAACTGGTACATGTTTCCCAGGGCAGTGGGAAATATGTACAACTTTTTGTGTATTAGCTCAGAGAATTGCCATTTTTGATTTCTCCTATTGATTTCAAAGGGGTTCAGAATCTGAACATCTTTGAAGTTTGAAGAACCCTGCGCTAACTGAACAAACAAACCACAAACTAATAAATAGTGAGTAAATCAGCGCTCACTGGCAAGAGATTGAATGCAAAGATAAATAGTCCATGTAGTCCATGCAGGGCTGGAACACAGTGGAAAAGGAGATGGCCAGATGGACAAATCCACAGGTGAGTGAGGGAGAAAAACACAATTGCCGGCAGTTTCTCAGCAGGGTGTGGGTTTCCCTCAGGGACAAATGATAAAGGAGAGAGGGCGCCAGTTCAGTATGAATAAAAACAACAACACTTTAATTCATATCCACTTACATAGAGGCTTCTTGCATACTGTGTGCAGGGATAATGTGGTACACAGATTGAAAAAGTCAGGAGTGGAGGATGGCTGCAGGCACTAGCCTGGACCCACCACTAAGGAAAACCACCTATTGTCGGTGTCCACAGGCTCTTACACGCCACTGTCAGAATGCCAAGAACCAGCAGGCAAGCTAAGGAAGGGGCCGCAACACGTTTCCGAGGCCCCGCCTCCTTCGTCAGGCTGCGCTTACTGAACCCAGGGTAGTTCGGCTCATCCCTAACTATAGGCTATTTTAATCCATGGTCAGATATTCAGCTCCTGTGTACGGGGCATGGCTGTCTCCACTCCACTCCACTAGCTAGAGAACCTTACTGTCTCCACTCAGATTTATGTAAAGGTTTTACATGATTTAATACATGCTGACCATAGCAAGCATCCCTGGCATTGGTAAATGGTTTGTCCCAACCCTCTCACTGCCACTTTTCTCAGACAACTTGATCTGTCGAAAAATAACAGACTTACTGACAGGATCAACAGAGCAAAATAAAGCAAAAAAGACTATAAAAAAAAAAGAAAAGAAAACTAATGCAAAAGCACATCTTAGAATTGGTACTTTGCAATATATTGCATTTGTATTTTTGGGTTTAATACCGCTCGGCCACTGAACTATAGTGGGCAGTGTGTGCAGATTATGATGAGGGTAGTCAGAAAACTAACATTCAAGGAAAAAAAAAACTCTCTTTTTTCTTGTTTTTGGCTTGTATAGCTAAAAAGTAGCTGTGAATATAAAGCAGATGGTATACTTTTTCCAATAAAACATTCTAGCATTAGTTTTTACTAAAACGGTCATATGATACAAAGGGGCAGGGCTTGCACATATGGCCGTCATCATTCAGGTGTCAGATGATGTCTAAACTCAATGTAAATCATTATGGAACAGGTTCTTGAAATCCAGAATGCCCTGCTACCAGTTTGGAATTTTTTTAATATACAAAAGTTTTGGGACACCTGCCTTTATATGAACTTTAATGGCATCCCAGTCTTAGTCCGTAGGGTTCAATATTGAGTTGGCCCCCCCCTTTGCAGCTATAACAGCTTCAACTCTTCTGGGAAGGTTGTCCACAAGGTTTAGGAGTGTGTCTATGGGAATGTTTGACCATTCTTCCAGAAGCGCAATTATGAGGTCAGGTACTGATGTTGGACGAGAAGGCCTACCTCACAGTCTCCTCTCTAATTCATCCCGAAGGTGTTCTATCAGGTTGAGGTCAGGACTGTGTGCAGGCAAGTCAAGTTCCTCCACCCCAAACTCGTTCATCCATGTCTTTATAGACCTTGCTTTGTGTACTGGTCCAAATCATTTGGGGGAGGGGGGATAATGGTGTGGGGTTGTTTTTCAGGAGTTGGGCTTGGCTCCAACGAAGGGAACTCTTAAGGCGTCAACATACCAAGACATTTTGGACAATTTCATGCTCTACTTTGTAGGAACAGTTTGGGGTTGGCCCCTTCCTGTTCCAACATGACTGCGCACCAATGGACAAAGCAAGGTCCATAAAGACATCGATGAGTGAGTTTGGGGTGGAGAAAATTGACTGGCTTGCACAGAGTCCCGACCTCAACCCGCTAGAACACCTTTGGGATGTATTAGAGCGGAGACTGCGAGCCAGACCTTCCCATCCACATCAATTCCTGACCTCACAAATGTAATTCTGGAAGAATTGTCAAACATTCCCATAGACACACTCCTAAACCTTGAGGACAGCCTTCCCAGAAGAGTTGAAGCTGTTATAGCTGTGAAGGGGGGGGAACTCAATATTGAACCCTACGGACTAAGACTGGGATGCCATTAACCACTTAACGACCGCCCACCGCCGATTTACGTCGGCAGAATGGCACGGACAGGCAGAATCACGTAGATCTACGTGATCGCCTTTGTGCAGTTGGGGGGTCCATCCGGACCCCCCTTCACTGCAGTGAGCGGCCGTTAAGTGTTCGGGAGCGATCAGGCATGAGGGGGCGGCCGCTCGATTCCGCCCCCCCCCCTCGCGATCGCTCCCGGCCAATGAAATTGCTTCCTCCGCCATGTGATGTAAACACAGGCTGGAGGAAGTGATGTCATCTCCCTCGCCGCGGTCTTTTCATTCCCGGCGCCGAGGAGTGAAGACAGAGGTTAGTGCTCCAACAGTCCACTGACACGTAGGTACACATAGGCACACAAATCACCCCCCAGTCACCCCCAGATCACCCCCCAGGTCACCCCAAAGCCCCCAATCACAGTGTCACTGATTGCAGTGATCATTTATTTTACTGATCACTGCATTTAGTGTCATCTGTGATTGTAAAAAGTTGCAAGGCAGTTAGGATTAGGCCCCTTTAGGTCCAGGGTAGCCCCCTAACCCCCCCTAATAAAGGTTTAACCCCTTGATCACCCCCCAGGTAACCCTTTCACCCCCTAACTTCAGCGTCACTAAGCGATTGTTTTTCCAATCGCTGTATTCGTGTCGCAGTTATTTTTTTTTTAGGTTCGCCGCAGGTTTTTATTGGTGTCAGGTACCCCCATATTTAACCTAATAAAGGTTTTAACCCCCTGATTGCCCCTAGTTAACCCTTTCACCAGTGATCACCATATAAAGGTTACGGGTGACGCTGGTTGATTAGTTTGCTTTTTATAGCATCAGGGCACCCGCCGTATATAACCCAATAAAGGTTTAAACCCCTGATCGCCCGGCGGGTGAGATCAATTAGGTTTTAGCGCCAGAGAGGGTCTGCGTCGCCCCAGGCAGTGTTAGGTTAGTGCCAGTAACGCTAACACCCACGCGAAAAGCATACACCCCCCTTAGTGGTATAGTATCTGATCAGATCTATACTAGCATCCCCAGCGGTTTAGGGTTCCCAAAAACGCAGTGTTAGCGGGATCAGCCCAGATACCTGCTAGTACCTGCGTTTAGCCCCTCCGCCCAGCCCAGCCCAGCCCACCCAAGTGCAGTATCGATCGATCACTGTCACTTACCAAACACAACACACATAACTGCAGCGTTCGCAGAGACAGGCCTGATCCCTGCGATCGCTAACAGTTTTTTTGTAGCGTTTGATATATTTGCTGACGACAGTCAGGTGCTTTTTTTCCTGTGAATCTTACTAGTGTACCCCTAAATTTAGAGCCCAAAATGGCAAGTCGAAGGTACACTAGTAAAGAGGCCTACGAGATTCTGAGCATGACAGATAGTGAAGAGGAGGTCACGTATCTGTCAGATTCAGGCTCAGAATATCTTCCCGTAGAAGACAGTGACGTCAGCGGCCCCACGTCAGATAGCTCTGACGACGAAGTTGAGGTCCCTGCTAAGGTCAGGCGTACCCGATCCCGATCTTCTGAGGTTGTTGAGGAGCAAGAACCGCAGGTCTCTCGTATCATGGAGCAGAGTAGTACTAGCGCCGCTATTCCTTCTGGTGAACTGGCAAGCACCAGCGGCCTAGTACAGCCTGGACGTACATCCAGCACTGCAGTAACACTTGGTGACGTGGCGAGTCCCATAAGTGCAGTTCAAGCTGGCGAGGTGGCAAGCACAAGTAGTGTCCCGCTGCCACCAAGAAGACAAAGGCAGGCCCGTCGTGCCCATACTGCCCTTCCTGCAGAATTCGCCTATCCTGATTGGGTCCCCACCACTTCTGCAGAACCCGTACTTCCCCCATTCACTGCCCAACCCGGTATTCAGGTGGAAACAGCTGATTTTATGCCAATCGATTTTTATTCGCTGTTTTTCACGGAAGATCTCTATAGATCTATTGTGGACCAGAGTAATTTGTATGCTGGTCAATTTATCGCCGCTAACCCCCAGTTGCCTAAAATTGCCAGAAATTGGAAACCAATTACGGTTTCCGAATTTAAGACCTTTCTGGGCCTTTCCCTCAACATGGGCACACATAAATTTCCGTCATTGCGTGCTTATTGGTCCACGCACCCAATTGACCACATGCCCGTGTTCTCTGCCTCCATGTCCAGGGCACGATACGAGCAGATTTTGCGGTTCATGCACTTCAACGACAATGAACTTTGTCGTCCACGTGGGGACCCTGAATACGACCGGCTCTATAAAATTCGGCCCCTCATAAACCACTTCAACGAACGTTTTGCAGCCTTGTTTACTCCCGATCAAGTTGTCTGCGTTGATGAGTCCCTGATTAAATTTTCTGGCCGCTTGTCTTTCAAGCAGTACCTTCCCAGCAAGCGTGCCAGATACGGGGTCAAGCTCTACAAGTTCTGTGACAGGGCAACAGGCTATGTAGTGAACTTTACGGTTTATGAGGGAAAAGACAGTCAGATTGAGTCGGTCAACTGCCCGGATTACATAGGGAGCGCTGGCAAGATAGTGTGGAACTTGGTGTCACCCTTATTCGGAAAGGGGTACCACTTGTATGTGGACAATTATTACACGAGCGTGCCACTGTTTAGTCACTTGTTTGATCATAAGATTGGAGCATGTGGCACCGTGCGACCTAATCGCCGGGGCTTTCCCCAGCGGCTTGTAGATGCCCGTCTTAGGCTGGGGGAGAGAGCCTGCTTGAAGTGTAATAACTTGCTCGCTATGAAGTGGAGGGACAATAAGAATGTTTTCCTTCTTACCTCCCTTCATGCAGACACGACAGTCCAAATTCGTACGGCGACTGGTGTTGTGGAGAAACCCCTCTGTGTCCACGAATATAACCAAAATATGGGAGGGGTGGACCTCAACGACCAGTTGATGGCGCCGTATCTAATTGACCGTAAGGCGAGACGCTGGTACAAAAAAGTGTCTCTATCATTATTCCAATTGGCTTTGCTGAACACTCATGTGCTATACAGAGCTTCAGGCGGGACGTTATCTCTTCTAAAATTCCAGAATGAGATAGTCACAGAACTCCTGTATCCAGGCGGTTCTGCACCTCACCATCCCCAACCAAATGCAGTAAGCCGGCTGCATGAGAGGCATTATTCGTATGTCCTCCCGAGTACCCCTACCCAAAGCCACCCCCAAAAAAGATGTCGTGTCTGTAGCAAGCGCGGATTTAGGCGTGACACCCGTAGTTTTTGTCCACTCTGTCCTGACAAGCCTGGTCTTTGCCAAGGTGAATGTTTTGAACGCTACCACTCAAAAGTGAAGTTTTAGCGTAGGGTACAGCATTTCACAGACTAGGACACACTTACACAGGGTCTCCCAAGATGCCATTACATTTTGAGAGACCCGAACCATTACAGTTGTAAAGTTACAAAAAAAAGTGTAAAAAAGAAAAAAAAAACGTAAAAAACAAAAACACAAAAAAATATAAAATAAAAAAACCAAAAATAGTTGTCGTTTTATTGTTCTCTCTCTCTCTATTTTCTCTCTATTGTTCTGCTCTTTTTTTACTGTATTCTATTCTGCAATGTTTTATCATGCTTGCTTTTCAGGTATGTAATTTTTTGTTTTCAGGTGCGCCATTCAACTGCAGCGCGGAATTATTTATCTTGACAGCAACAGCGTTTGCTCCCACGATACATAAAGCCGTGACTCCAGTGCTGTAGGAGGTGATTTCACCACCACAGTTAAAAAAAAGAGCATATATGCCGAAGCATGGGGGCAGCAGGGGCGGAGGAGCGATTTTGCTCCTAATGCCGCGTACATACGGTCGAAATTCCGACCGTGTGTACGCGGCATAACTTTTTTGCGGGAGGATGCCCCCATGCTTCGGCATATATATATTTTAGGCACAGGTTGCGTTAAAACATTTTTTTATTTTTTACTAGGTTTTGTTTTGGTATTTGCTTTGCAGGTATGGCATGGTAAGGTCTTACTGTTGTACTGTAATGTTACTTTGTTTTAATGTTAACCACCATTTGCTTAGCAGGTACGCCATTCAGTTGCAGCGCGGATCTATTTATCTTGACAGCAACAGCGTTTGCTCCCACGATACATAAAGCCGTGACTCCAACGCTGTAGGAGGTGATTTCACCACCACAGTTAAAAAAAAGAGCATATATGCCGAAGCATGGGGGCAGCAGGGGCGGAGGAGCGATTTTGCTCCTAATGCCGCGTACATACGGTCGAAATTCCGACCGTGTGTACGCGGCATAACTTTTTTGCGGGAGGATGCCCCCATGCTTCGGCATATATATATTTTAGGCACAGGTTGCGTTAAAACATTTTTTTATTTTTTACTAGGTTTTGTTTTGGTATTTGCTTTGCAGGTATGGCATGGTAAGGTCTTACTGTTGTACTGTAATGTTACTTTGTTTTAATGTTAACCACCATTTGCTTAGCAGGTACGCCATTCAGTTGCAGCGCGGATCTATTTATCTTGACAGCAACAGCGTTTGCTCCCACGATACATAAAGCCGTGACTCCAACGCTGTAGGAGGTGATTTCACCACCACAGTTAAAAAAAAGAGCATATATGCCGAAGCATGGGGGCAGCAGGGGCGGAGGAGCGATTTTGCTCCTAATGCCGCGTATATACGGTCGAAATTCCAACGGAGGCTTATCCGTGGAAAAGTCCGACCGTGTGTACGCGGCATAACCTTTTATGCCGCGTACATACGGTCGAAATTCCGACGAAGGCTTGACCGTGTGTACGCGGCATAACTTTTTTGCGGGAGGATGCCCCCATGCTTCGGCATATATGCCCATCATTAGAAGTGGGTGGATGAAGGGAGGTATTCTAATGGTGGGCATACCCACCAATCAATCTCTTTTTTTCGTTCAGCCAATAGGCTGTATGAAAAAAAAGATTACAATACATGTCCAACAAGGACCAGCAACGTACTGGTATGTTGCTGGACTTTGAATGTTTATACCAGAATGATGCCTGCGGGTTTAGGTATCATCTTGGTATCATTCTTTTCAGCCAGCAGCCGGCTTTCATGTAAAAGCAATTCTAGCAGATAATTAGCCTCTAGACTGCTTTTACAAGCAGTGGGAGGGAATGTCCCCCCCCCGGATATAAAAAGCGCCATTGGGAAATTGGGAAAGCATTTTATCACACCGATCTTGGTGTGGTCAGATGCTTTGAGGGCAGAGGAAAGATCTAGGGTCTAACCCCCCAATTTTTTTCAAAAAAAGAGTACCTGTCACTACCTATTGCTATCATAGGGGATATTTACATTCCCTGAGATAACGATAAAAATGGTAAAAAAATAAAATATGGAAGGCACAGTTTAAAAATAAAATAAAAAAGCCAAATAAATAATAAAAAAAAAAAAAAAAAAAAAAAAAGCACCGCTGTCCCCCCCTGCTATTGCGCAAAGGCGAACGCAAGCGTCGGTCTAGCGTCATATGTAAACAGCAATTGCATCATGCATGTGAGGTATCACCGCGAAGGTCAGATCGAGGGCAGTCATTTTAGCAGTAGACCTCCTCTGTAAATCTAACGTGGTAACCTGTAAAGGCTTTTAAATGCTTTTAAAAATGAATGTAGTTTTGTCGCCGCTGCGCGTTTGTGCGCAATTTTAAAGCATGTCGTGTTTGGTATCCATGTACTCGGCCTATGATCATCTTTTTTATTTCATCAAACATTTGGGCAATATAGTGTTTTTTAGTGCATTAAAAATAAAAAAAGTGTGTTTTTCCCCCAAAAAATGCGTTTGAAAAATCGCTGCGCAAATACTGTGTGGAAAAAAAAATGCAACACCCACTATTTTAATCTGTAGGGCCTTTGCTTTAAAAAAATATATAATGTTTGGGGGTTCAACATAATTTTCTTGCAAAAAAAAAATTTCTTTCATGTAAACAAAAAGTGTCAGAAAGGGCTTTGTCTTCAAGTGGTTAGAAGAGTGGATGATGTGTGACATAAGCTTCCTAATGTTGTGCATAAAATGCCAGGACAGTTCAAAACCCCCCCAAATGACCCCATTTTGGAAAGTAGACACCCCAAGCTATTTGCTGAGAGGCATGTTGAGCCCATTGAATATTTTTTTTTTTTGTCCCAAGTGATTGAATAATGACCAAAAAAAAAAAAAATGTACAAAAAGTTGTCACTA
Organism: Rana muscosa; assembly: GCA_029206835.1. Classification (NCBI taxonomy): domain Eukaryota; kingdom Metazoa; phylum Chordata; class Amphibia; order Anura; family Ranidae; genus Rana; species Rana muscosa. The sequence continues at coordinate 228,537,252 of CM055122.1, forward strand.
AATTATATATTGCTCAAACATGCCATGGGCATATGTGGAATTACACCCCAAAATACATTCTGTTGCTTCTCCTGAGTACGGGGATACCACATGTGTGGGACTTTTTGGGAGCCTAGTCGCGTACGGGACCCCAAAAACCAAGCACCGCCTTCAGGATTTCTATGGGTGTAAATTTTTGATTTCACTCCTCACTGCCTATCACAGTTTCGGAGGCCATGGAATGCCCAGATGGCACAAAACCCCCCCAAATGACCCCATTTTGGAAAGTAGACACCCCAAGCTATTTGCTGAGAGGTATGTTGAGTATTTTGCAGATCTCGCTTTTTGTCACAAAGTTTTGAAAATGTAAAAAAAGAAAAAAAAAAGAAAAAAAAATGTCTTTCTTAATTTTCAAAAACAAATGAGAGCTGTAAAATACTCACCATGCCTCTCAGCAAATAGCTTGGGGTGTCTACTTTCCAAAATGGGGTCATTTGTGGGGGTTTTGGGCTATTTTGACATTTTATGGCCTTCAAAACTGTGATAGGTAGTGAGGAGTGAAATCAAAAATTAATGCCCTTAGAAACCTTGAAGGCGGTGCTTGGTTTTTGGGGTCCCGTACGCGGCTAGGCTCCCAAAAAGTCCCACACATGTGGTATCCCCGTACTCAGGAGAAGCAGCAGAATGTATTTTGGGGTGTAATTTCACATATAACCATGGCATGTGTGAGCAATATATCATTTAGTGACAACTTTTTGTACATTTTTTTTTCTTTTTGTCATTATTCAATCATTTGGTACAAAAAAAAAAAAAATATTCAATGGGCTCAACATGCCTCTCAGCAAATAGCTTGGGGTGTCTACTTTCCAAAATGGGGTCATTTGGGGGGGTTTTGTGCCATCTTGGCATTTTATGGCCTTCAAAACTGTGATAGGTAGTGAGGAGCGAAATCAAAAATTTATGCCCTTAGAAACCTTGAAGGCGGTGCTTGGTTTTTGGGGTCCCGTACGCGGCTAGGCTCCCAAAAAGTCCCACACATGTGGTATCCCCGTACTCAGGAGAAGCAGCAGAATGTATTTTGGGGTGTAATTTCACATATGCCCATGGCATGTGTGAGCAATATATCATTTAGTGACAACTTTGTGCAAAAAAAAAACAGTTTGTCATATTCCCGCAACCTGTGGCAAAATATAAAATATTTCATGGACTCAACATGCCTCTCAGCAAATAGCTTGGGGTGTCTACTTTCCAAAATGGGGTAATTTGGGGGGGTTTTGTGCTATTTTGGCATTTTATGGCCTTCAAAACTGTGATAGGTAGTGAGGAGTGAAATCAAAAATTTACGCCCTTAGAAATCCTGAAGGCGGTGCTTGGTTTTTGGGGCCCTGTACGCGGCTAGGCTCCCAAAAAGTCCCACACATGTGGTATCCCCGTACTCAGGAAAAGCAGCAGAATGTATTTTGGGGTGCAATTCCACATATAACCATGGCATGTGTGAGCAATATATCATTTAGTGACAACTTTTTGTACATTTTTTTTTTCTTTTTGTCATTATTCAATCATTTGGGACAAAAAAAAAAAAATATTCAATGGGGTCAACATGCCTCTCAGCTAATAGCTTGGGGTGTCTACTTTCCAAAATGGGGTCATTTGGGGGGGTTTTGTGCCATCTTGGCATTTTATGGCCTTCAAAACTGTGATAGGTAGTGAGGAGTGAAATCAAAAATGTATGCCCTTAGAAACCTTGAAGGCGGTGCTTGGTTTTTGGGGTCCCGTACGCGGCTAGGCTCCCAAAAAGTCCCACACATGTGGTATCTCCCTACTCAGGAGAAGCAGCAGAATGTATTTTGGGGTGTAATTTCACATATGCCCATGGCATGTGTGAGCAATATATCATTTAGTGACAACTTTGTGCAAAAAAAAAAAAGTTTGTCATATTCCCGCAACTTGTGGCAAAATATAAAATATTCCATGGACTGAACATGCCTCTCAGTAAATAGCTTGGGGTGTCTACTTTCCAAAATGGGGTCATTTGGGGGGGGTTTTGTGCTATTTTGGCATTTTATGGCCTTCGAAACTGTGATAGGTAGTGAGGAGTGAAATCAAAAATTTGCGCCCTTAGAAATCCTGAAGGCGGTGCTTGGTTTCCGGGGTCCCGTACGTGGCTAGGCTCCTAAAAAGTCCCACACATGTGGTATCCCCGTACTCAGGAGAAGCAACAGAATGTATTTTGGGGTGCAATTCCACATATAACCATGGCATGTGTCAGCAATATATCATTTAGTGACAACTTTTTGTAATTTATTTTTTTTGTCATTATTCAATCACTTGGGACGAAAAAAAAAATATTCAATGGGCTCAACATGCCTCTCAGCAATTTCCTTGGGGTGTCTACTTTCCAAAATGGGGTCATTTGGGGGGGTTTTGTACTGCCCTGCCATTTTAGCACCTCAAGAAATGAGATAGGCAGTCATAAATTTAAAGCTGTGTAAATTTCAGAAAATGTACCCTAGTTTGTAAACGCTATAACTTTTGCGCAAACCAATAAATATACGCTTATTGACATTTTTTTTACTAAAGACATGTGGCTGAATACATTTTGGCCTAAATGTATGACTGAAATTGAGTTTATTCGATTTTTCTTATAACAAAAAGTAGAAAATATCATTTTTTTTCAAAATTTTCGGTCTTTTTCTGTTTATATCGCAAAAAATAAAAATCGCAGAGGCAATCAAATACCATTAAAAGAAAGCTCTATTTGTGGGAAGAAAAGGACGCAAATTTCATTTGGGTACAACATTGCATGTCCGCACAATTTACAGTTAAAGCAGCGCAGTGCCGAATCCCAAAAACAGGCTTGGTCCTAATGGCCCGAAATGGTCCGGGGCTTAAGTGGTTAAAGTTCATGTGCGTATAAAGGCAGGTGTCCCAATACTTTTGGAAATCTTTTATTAATTTTAGCTGTATGCAATGCTTAGTAAATTGTCATTGACGATAATAAAATCTAGTATCGCAGAGATAAAAAAAACCCTTCTGCTTACTCACTGCTGGCCTTTCAATTTTGTTTTGCTATAAAAATTATCATAATTTGTGAAATGTATTTTCTTGCTTTTGGGGAAAAAGAAATGGTGTTTTTTGGAATGCGGAGTGATCTGTGTGGGATTCTTATTTTCCTACTGTGTGTACACCAAGAATAGCAGGATATTATTTTGGTATGATGCTGGCCAGGGCTACAGGGGAAAACATGATTCATGTTGCTTGTAATGTTTCATCTCCACCCTTGGCCACTCTCCTGGTGGTAGAACATATGCTCTCCTGGGTGTAGAATATGAGGATTCATGCTTTCCTACTTCATTCATACAGAGAAAAGGAAACTTTCAAAGTACAGAATGCAGAGAGGAGAATATGACATTGTGCAGTGGAGACTACATCAGCACAATTGATCATTCTGAAAACTGCTGAAAATAAATTTGGAGGATGTGGAGAAGACATCATTCCTCAACATATATACATTACACAGCTGTTCTGAGGATCCTAAACTAGACCATTGTTTAGTCTAAATGCAGTGCAGAACGAGCAGATTTTTGCAGAACTGGTAGGGCTCTGACATTTTCTCTAAATTGCCTTTTATATAGTGAGAGCAGATGGACACTACATAGTTTATACCACACTGCGTGTGCATTTTACGGGCCATTCATAAAATGCAAGCTGCAGTGTGGAGTCTACAGTGTCCCATGCAGTAGAGTATTGAGGTTTTGTGCTGCCCTAGGCCTGACTAAATTCGTGCACCCCCTAATTTAAATATGACCCACCCCTTCCTGTCAAGGCTGCACCCCTTGCTATTTAAGACCCGTCCCAAAATTTTTGAGTGAGGACACTAGTTCTGAGGGCCTGGGGGGGGGGGGGCAATGGATTCCCTTCATTTACATAGATTTCCTCTCATTTCCTGTTTGGCTATGGGGCAGGAAGTGAAGGGAAATCTCTGCAATGGGGCAGGGATGGTAAAATATAAACTGACAGGGTCTATAACCCTCCCTTACTCTATCCAAAAAAATAAATAAAAAAGTGTTGCCTATAGTTCTACTTTAAGCACAAATTTCAGATAATTTTATGGAGAGGACTAAGAAGATATAACCATGGTGCAGCAGAAACATTTAGCATACCGGAAGCAGTGCGGCCGCTTTATGGGGGGCGCTAGACTAATTTGCCGAACAGTGTAACACAAGGCGGCAGGGACTCTTTTCGTGCTGCCCCCCTGCAAAGTGCTGCCCTAGGCCTGGGCCTTGTCGGCCTAGGCCAGGATACAGCGTTGGTCCCATGGCATGCTAACATCGCAGAGAACACTTTGTGATTGGAGTAGCAAGAGGAAGAGAGCCTGGGTACAACATCTGCCAAAGTCACGTGACTGGGCTCTTCTCCTGGTACATCTTTTGTCTTTCATTCATTGGAAAAAATTAAGCTTCACTTGCCTCTGAGTCCTGGAGAAAGCAGAGAATAATGCACATTTGTAGAGCACATTGCTAAATCTTATAAACATACACTACCTACATTTTTTTAAAGTCGTGACACAACTATATAAATAGGACCCTGTGTCTTGCACACTACCAATTGTGAATTATAATGGGGTGACATGGGTAGTAAAAACCCAAAGATGTAAATAGGGCACAATACAAATATGCCCTTCACAAGACAGGATATGTGTTTCAATGACTTAACTGAGGTTCTAACTAGAAATTAGTCAACTTTTGAAAAGTATGACCAGTGGTGGTTTAGCCAAGCATTTAGCAAATTCTCAAATTTCCCAAATTCTGAATTTTTAAAACGGAAGTCCAAGTCAATAGGAGTCTGAGCCAGGCTCCAAAGAAGTATGTATTGCAGAGCAGCAAATTATGAAAAATTGCGCAAAATGGCTTAGGTAGTTCCTGGCAGCCCTGTCTGACAAGTCGAGAGGGGCAAAAAACACTTCCTTGAAAATGTTTACCAAGGATACTAAGATAGAGGAGTAATGTCTCGTACACACGACCGGTTTTCCCGGCAGGAAAACTGCCATGACAGTTTTTCGCCAGGAAAAACGGTCGTGTGTATGCTAAATTGCAGTTTTCCCGGCAGGAAAACTGCCGCGAATCGCGGCGGGAAAAACAGAGAACATGTTCTCTATTTTCCTGCCGCGATTCCCGGCGGTCTTTTTCCCGGCAGTTACCTATGGGAAACACTGTCAATTTTGAGAGAGGTGATACGAAGGATAAGTTGATAAAAAAATTTTTTTTGCAGTAAACACTATAGGATTATAAAAGACCTGGGACACATTTGGGTGCCCCAAGGAGAGTAGTAATGTAGCGCACAGAGCGTGCCAGTTGGTGTGGCCAAATTTCTCTTGCTGACATCATCACCCCACCCTTCAGTGATGCCAGACCTGCCCCCAAACTGCCGCCTGCAGCGGCAACAGATTTGTGTATGACTATCTTGGTTACTTGGGGAGCCACAGGCTGGTCTAAACAATATGTCCGGGTTTCAGGTGGACTGAAACCCGGACACATGATTGAAAAAACCCGAACTGTCCGGGTGAATCCTGGACAGGTGGCAACTCTCTGCATGGTACAGCCACCTAGCACAACCAGGCTGATTACCATAAGGTGCCACTTTCTCTGTTACAATACTAGGCCTTAGAAGGAATGGAATAGTGTTTTCTCTTCACACCCCTGGCGTACTGATTGAACAGTGAAGCAGAAGCCGGAGACTGATGAAGTCACCTCTATGCCTACTCTGCTCTTTTCTTCTGTCAACATGTTCTTTGTCAGCACATTTGCATGCAGAAAACCTGACTCACTCCCAGTCCTGCCATTTCCTTTCTCAATCTGAGCTCTGCTCTATGGAGAATTGCAAGAGGATGATACCAAATAAATTTCAGGTACTAATACTAGTGGCATTAAAAAGCACATCCAGGACTGCTGCATTCTCTCCTTCAGACTCAGGGTAAACTAGCATACTTGTCCTGTGCGGTCACGGACGGTAGCCCGCATCTAAGGAACTTTAACGCTCTTCAGGGTTGGTTAGTTTGGGGTCTGTGTCATGACCCCCCTGCTTTGCAGTTTTGGTTTTGGGAACAAAGCTCTCATATGTTTGGGTTTGGGAGCCGGGAGGGTTAGGGTGGGTGGGGATGTTTGGGGATTTTTGTTTGAAGTTTTTATTTTTATGTGTTTTGTTCTGCAGTTCTGGTATTCATTTGTGCATTTCCATTTACAGGCTGGTATAACTGACCCTTATGATATGCATCTGATCACTTTATTTCCTATGCTCTTGCCTTATCTTTTTGACCTGTTTTGTACCTTGCGCGCTTCCCCTGGTTCGCGGGACTTCGGGCCTTGCTTGTGTCCGGTGGGCCATGGGAGGTGGGTAAGGTTAATCATGTGCTTTACGCCTCCCTATGTCTAAGCTACGTTTAGTGTCTTGGAATGTACGGGGGCTGAATTCCAAGGTGAAAAGATCTCTGATGTTTGACTACTTGGCATGCCACAATCCGCATGTAATTCTACTTCAGGAAACCCACCTCCAGGGCTCTAGAGTCATGGCCCTCAAACGGGCAAAAATTGCCTATGCCCTCCATTCTACATACTCCACATATGCCAGGGGGACCTCCATCCTAATAGCCAAATCATCCCCGGTTAGTATTAAGCATGTTAAACTGGACCCGCAAGGGTGTTTTGTAGTTGTTGTACTCAAACTTATGGGAAGACCATATACCGTGACTAGCCTGTATGCCCCTCCCCCCTTCACTAAATTGTTCTTTGAAAGGGTTATGACCTCCATTCTGGCGATAGCAGAGGGTCCTTTCCTAATAGCGGGTGACTATAATACAGTACTGGATAATTCCATAGACAGATTACGTTGCTCTTCATTACCCCCCACTCCCCTGGGTTCCTTCTTAAATCAATTTGACTTGGTAGAGGCCTGGAGGTGGAAGCATGCGGACAGGAGGGAGTATTCGTGTCACTCTGAGTCACACGGTACTCTGTCTCATATAGATTTGTGTCTGGTCTCGTCGGATCTACTTTCCATGGTATCAGAGGTTAAATACCTCCCTAGGGCGATATCCAACCATTCTTCTTTGATGGTGGACCTCGCCCTGGGCCCCTCCTCCTCCTATCGGGTGTGGCGACTGACCCCACTGTGGTTGGCGGATGAGATCGTGGTGAACCAATGTATGACGGAGATGAAAACATACTGGCTACTTAATAAACAGAGTGCATCCGTTCCAGTGGTATGGGATGCCTTTAAGGCCACTACACGTGGCTCTTTTGCTGCGGCGGTTGGTCAGACACACAAGGCCTCAGACACACAAGGCCTCTATGTCCAAGTTGATGGATGCAGAGGGGGCTCTCAGGGAGGCAGAAGCCGCTTATACCGTGACTCTCTCTCCTGAGACACATGCTGCCTAGAAGCATGGGTCCAGAGAATTGGACCTAGTGCTTTTGGAACGCACCCAGAAGAAGCTGTTATACCAGAATCAGCGAATCTTTGAGTTTGGTGACAAGAATAGCCGTTTGTTGGCATATCTTTCTAAACCTGACTATCAGCCATGCAGCATACCCAGAATTAAGAGCGCAGAGGGCATAGTGGTAGAACAGAACAATGAGATCATGGAAGCCTTTATTTCCTTTTACTCCTCCCTATATGCTACTAGAGCTCACTACTCGATTGTGGAATTGGATGACTATCTTGCGGACATTTCGTTGCCCAGACTTCAGACCCAGCAGGCGTCAGATCTTGACGCTCCTCTGACAACTGAGGAAATTTGGGAGGCTATCCAGTCCTTTGCCAGAAACAAAACGCCGGGACTGGATGGGTTCCCCATCGAGTGGTATTTGCAATACAAAGATTTGCTTATACCCCATCTAAGCAGGGTATATGATTTTGCTATGAAAACGGGACAGCTACCCCCCTCTATGTCGGAGGCGCTGATTGTCCTCATTCCTAAACCACATAAGGATCACCTCCTATGCGAATCTTACAGACCAATATCACTCATCAACTCAGATGTTAATATTTTGGCCAAGGTGCTCGCCCGGCGATTGAACACAGTTATTACTACCATTATTGGTGCAGATCAAACTGGGTTCATCCCTGGGCGATCGACCTCCATCAACCTGCGGAGATTGTTCACCAATCTTCAGGCCACTCATGCGGAGATGGGTTCCAGGGCTGTTCTGGCCTTGGACGCACACAAGGCATTTGATTCAGTCGAATGGCCTTATCTGCTGGAGGTCCTGGCAAAGTTTGGTTATGGCGGTACCTTCATCAGATGGGTCCAGCTGTTATATTCGAAAACCCACTGCTCGACTGAGGGTGACCGCAGCCGTGTCTGATCCCTTTCCGATAAAGAGAGGCACCAGACAGGGGTGCCCTCTGTCGCTGTTGCTCTTTGCACTGGCGATAGAGCCCTTGGCAGCACTGATAAGATCTTGCGGGGAGGTTGCGGGACTGACGATTGGGGGTCTGGAGGAGAAGGTGTCTCTTTATGCTGACGACATGTTGATCTATTTGTCGGACCCCCAGTCGTCTCTCCCAGTCCTGCTGGAGATTATTGGCAAGTTTGGGCATTTCTCCGGGTTCCGGGTTAACTGGGACAAGTCCATCCTATTTCAGATTGACCAGGTAGACCCACCCAGGCTAACTTCCTCTTGCCCACTACAAATAGTCACCTCCTTCCGATATTTAGGAGTTCTGGTACAGCTCCCTATTACCTCTTATGCTAAACTCAATATAGACCCCCTTATAGGGAGAATGAAGACCACATTCAAAACCTGGGCAAATCTCCCACTTACCTTATTGGGCAGGATTAATATTTTTAAAATGATATTCCTGCCACGATTTCTGTATGTATTGGGTAATTCACCAATATATGTCACTAAGCTTAAATTTAAAGAAATAGACTCCATCCTTACTTCCTTTTTATGGAGGGGGGGAGTAGTCAGGATTGCCAAGACCACCCTCCAGTTACCGGTACTGGAGGGTGGATTGGCCTTACCCTGCCTCCACACCTATTATGTTGCCTCACAATAGTGATGAGCCGAACACCCCCGGGTTCGGTTCGCACCAGAACCCGCGAACGGACCGAAAGTTCGAACGAACATTAGAACCCTATTAAATACAATGGATGCGAACGTTCGAATTCTAAAGTGCTAATTATAAAAACTATTATGCATGTTATTGTCCTAAAAAGGGTTTGGGAACCCGGGTTCTGCACCAGGGGACATGTATCAATGCAAAAATAAGTTTTAAAAACGGTCGTTTTCCGGGAGCAGTCATTTTAATGATGCATAAAGTGAAAAAAAAAAAGTCAAATATTCCTTTAAATATCGTACCTGGGGGGTGTCTAAAGTATGCCTGTGAAGTGCCACGTGTTTCCCGTGTTTAGAACTGTCCCTGCACAAAATGACACTTCTAAAGGAAAAAAAAGCCATTTAAAACTGCTTGCGGCTTTAATGTAATGTCTGGTCCCGGTAATATGGATGAAAATCTTTAAGAAAAATGGCATAGCTACCCCATGACCCCCCCCCTACCCCAGCCCATTACCAGCCCCTTTGGGTCTTGTATGGATATTAAGGGGAACCCCGCACATAAAATAAAAAAGGCCCTATATACTCTGAACAGCCGTATACAGGCGGTGCATACAAGACAGGGACTGTAGGTTTGTTCTTATGTAGAATCTGTTTGTAATTTTGAACAGGTACATTGTTGAAGTGTAGCTCCAGACCAAAAATCTATTTTTAAACTTTTTGGAAAACATAGGTAAGGGTTATCACCCCTGTAACATTTGTTTTGCTGTCTGTGCCCCTGTTCAGAACATTTCACCTCACTTTCCGTCCTAATGACAACTGTTTTTGAAATGTGGTGTTTTTCTTGAAACAAGGATTGCTGATAAAGCATCAGTACAGAGGAGACACCTTTCTCCCATATTTATTCTTACAGGAGAGAATTTTCCTTCCTAGTGGTAGATTTCCTCTCACTTCCTGTTGTCTTCTTGCGTTTGCAAGTAGGAGTCGTTTGTAAGTTGGATGTTTGAAAGTAGGGACCTGCCGTATATACTCTGCAGAAATAGGCCCCTTAGTTGTTGGTGTTGGCACAACACTGTAAGCACTCACAGTTACTCTTGGTTGGTGCTGGAACGCCCTGCTGTCAACTATTATATCAGGAATTTTAATTACATATAATTGTTGAACAGTGGTAGTAAAAATTGGGCCTTTGATGGTGGTGCTGGTGCCACAACACTGTAAGCCCTGACAGTTACTCTTGGTGGGTGCAGCAATGGGCCCTGCTGTGAATTATTAGATCAAGAATTGTAATTACATGCCCCTGTTGAACAGGGGCTGAAAAATTGGGCCTTAGGCACTGGTGGCACAACACTGCAACCCTTCACAGATACTGTACTTGGAGCACAGCAATGAGCCCTGTTGCAAAGTATTGCTTCAAAAATTGTAATGACACGCCCCTGTTAAACAGGGGCTGAAAAATTGGGCCTTAGGCACTGGTGGCACAACACTGCAACTCCTCACAGATACTGTACTTGGAGCACAGCAATGAGCCCTGTTGCAAAGTATTGCTTCAAAAATTGTAATTACACGCCCCTGTTAAACAGGGGCTGAAAAATTGGGCGTTAGGCACTGGTGGCGGCACCCATAAACAAAAATGATCTTCCAAGCTATCATCATCAATCGTATCATTGAGGACTCGGAGGAGGAGGATAGCCAGTCAACATAACAGCACAGGCACTCAGCATCAGCATCAGTCTTGAAGGGATGTGACATTTTAAAATCAATTAGTCTGTTATATCAGCATCAGGTGTGTGGTAGCTGGTGGTGATCCAAGACTGGTTCATCTTGATGAAAGTCAGTCGATCAACCGAGTCGGTGGACAGGCGCACCCTGTGATCCGTGACAAATCCTCCAGCAGCACTGAATGTGCGTTCCGAAAGAACGCTGGATGCAGGACAGGCCAGTAGCTCAATTGCATACTGTGCAAGCTCTGGCCAGTGATCCATCCTCAAGACCCAGTAAGCCAGAGGATTTTCGGTGGGGAAGGTGTCCAAGTCTGACCTTGCCCCTAGATATTCCTGCACCATGTTTATCAGACGCTGGCGATGGTTGCTGGAACCGATCATACTTTGGGGCTGCGGACTAAAGAATTGTCTGAACGCATCGGTCAGACGGCCACCTTCCCCACCGCTCCTTCTTTGACTGGCCGAAGCCTCAGCAACTCGTTGTCCAGGACCAGGAGTTTGCAACCTCCCAGTCTCTGGGAACGCGTTGCACAGACCTTTCTGCAAGGCCTCCCGGAGTTGTCTCATCCTCTGCTCCCTCTGCGACGGTAACATAAGGTCCGCAACCTTACCCTTGTACCGTGGATCAAGGAGAGTGGCCAGCCAGTAATGGTCCCTCTCCTTGATCCGAAGAATACGAGGATCCTTCCGCAGACTTTGCAGGATCAGGGAGGCCATGCAGCGTAGGTTTGCTGAGGCATTCGCTCCGGAGTCCTCTGGGTCACTAAGGACGACATGATCCGCAGCCACCTCCTCCCAGCCACGTACAAGTCCACTGGTTTCTTGGGACTGTAAATCATCCCTAAAAGACTGCTGCTGATGATGCTGAGTGCCAGCCTCCACCTCCATGCTGACACAATCCTCCTCCTCCTCCTCCTCCTCCTCCTCCTCCTCCTCCTCTTCCTGTGCGATGGGTGGGACAGAAGGAACACTGTCTGGGTAAAGGGGGCCTTGAGAGGCAAGGAAGTCCTCCTCTTCCTGCCTCTGTTCTGCCTCAAGTGCCCTGTCCATTATTCCACGCAGCGTGTGCTCCAACAGGTGGACAAGAGGTACAGTGTCACTGATGCATGCACTGTCACTGCTCACCATCCTCGTGGCCTCCTCAAATGGTGCCAGGACAGTGCATGCATCCCTGATCATGCCCCACTGGCGTGGAGAAAAAAAACCAAGCTCCCCTGACCCTGTCCTGGTGCCGTAGTCGCACAGGTACTCATTGATGGCCCTCTGCTGCGTGTGCAGCCGCTGCAGCATGGCCAACGTTGAGTTCCACCTGGTGGGCATGTCACATATAAGGCGGTTCTTGGGCAGGTTCAACTCCTTTTGCAGCTCAGCCAGGCGAGCACTGGCATTATAAGATCTGCGGAAATGCACACAGACTTTCCTGGCCTGCCTCAGGACATCCTGTAAGCCCGGGTACCTGCCCAAGAAGCGCTGCACCACCAGGTTAAGGACGTGAGCCACACAGGGCACATGGGTCAGTTGTCCCTGTCGGAGGGCGGAGAGGAGGTTGGTGCCATTGTCGCAAACCACCATTCCTGGCTTAAGCTGGCGTGGCGTCAACCACCTCTCGGCCTGGCCCTGCAGAGCAGACAGGACCTCTGCCCCAGTGTGGCTTCTGTCCCCCAAACACACCAGCGCAAGCACGGCATGGCATCTTTTTGCCTGCGTACTTGCGTAGCCCCGTGAACGGCTACGGAGCACCGCTGGTTCATAGGACAAACCACAGGAAGAGGCCATGGAGGAAGAAGAAGAGGAGGGGGTGGAGGAGAGAGGTGTGTCACAACCAGTAGTAGCATTTTGGAGGCGTGGCGGTGGGACAACCTCCAACACTACTGCACCTTGTCCTGAATCCTTCCCAGCTGCCAAAAGAGTGACCCAATGGGCCGTGAAAGAAAGGTAACATCCCTGTCCATGCCTGCTGGACCATGAGTCAGCGGTAATATGCACCTTACCGCTGACCGCCCTGTCCAGCGAGGCCAAGACATTGCCTTCCACATGCCGGTAGAGAGCCGGAATAGCCTTCCGTGAGAAAAAGTGGCGTTTGGGAACCTGCCACTGAGGAACCGCACATTGCACAAACTCACGGAAGGGGGCCGAGTCTACCAACTGAAAAGGCAGCAGTTGAAGCGCTAGCAATTTAGCCAAGCTAGCATTCAACCGCTGGGCATGTGGATGGCTGGGAGTGAACTTCTTTCGACGGTCCAGCAGCTGGGGCAGGGAAATTTGCCTGCTAGAATCGGACGTCGGTGTACTGCTAGCAGAGTGGGCGCAAGTACTTGGCTGTGACACACCTAATTCTACACCTTCATTCCTCTCAGTGCATGTTTCAGAGAGGACTGAAGTTATAGTGGGGTTGGAGATCCCAGCTGATGCGGTGCAAGGAGAGGTCCGCTTTGTTCTTTGGTGTGGGTCTTTGAGGTAGGCTTGCCAACGAGCTGCATGGCAGGTCAACATATGTCTGGTCAGGCATGTGGTACCCAAGCGGCTGATGTTTTGGCCACGCGATATACGCTTGAGACATATGTTGCAAACAGCAGCTGTGCGATCTGATGCACTAGCCTCAAAAAAGGCCCACACCAAAGAACTTTTTGAATGACGGGCAGAGGCAGCGCCCTGCACAGGCGGAGCTCTGCGGTGTGATTCCGTCGGTGTACTGCCCTTACGCTGGCCACCAAAGGGCATCCTGCCTCGTTGGAGATGTGCCTCCTCCTCATCCTCCTCCTCCTCCTCTCTCCTATTAGGCACCCACGTGGAGTCATTGACCTCATCATCCCCTCCCTCCTCATCACTGGAGCCAATCTGGCAGTATGCTGCAGCTGCTGGAACATGACTGCCAGATTGGTGTCCTTCTTGAGCATCCCCTCTGTCTGCTCTCACGCTACTGCCTTCCTCTAGCTGGGTTTCATCATCAGACCCTTCGAAACGCTGGGCATCCTCCTGGAGCATGTACCCAACACTGTGCTGAAACAGTTCGGGGGACTCCTCAGGAGGAGGACATGGTGGGTCTAGGGAAGGAGTGACTGATGATTTGTCTGACATTGATACCAGGGAAGACGACGCTTTGGCAGCTGCTTTTCCAGTACCCTGAGCCTGGGTGAGAGAGGATGAGGAGGAGGAGGAGGGCTTGGTCATCCACTCTACCAAGTCTTCGGCATGATGTGGCTCAACATGTCCAGCTGCCGAAAAGAAGGACAAGCGTGTCCCATGGCCATGTGCTGATGACAATGCACCGCGTCCACGACCAGCACTGTTGCCCCCAGACACAGAGCCTGCTTGCCCTCTTTTATTGCCTCCTGACTGTCTGCCTCTCCTTGTTTGCCTTCCAGACATTCTAATAGATGGCCTGCAGGGAGATGGGAAAAAAGCAATAAGGGCTACCTTCAGGTGTCCTTCTCTGTCCCTTGAAACAAGGACTTTCACAGTGAAAGAAACTGACACTGTCCCTACCTAGAGTTTTCTGTCCCTAGAATAAATGTTTTTTTTAATCACAATATAGCACAAGGACAATTCACTCAATGTCTCTCCAGGTCCCTGGAAACAAGGACTTGCAGAGTGAAAGAAACTGACACTGTCCCTACCTAGAGTTTTCTGTCCCTAGAATAAATGTTTTTTTTAAGCACAATATAGCACAAGGACAATTAACTCACTGTCCTTACAGGTCCCTGGAAACAAGGACTTGCAGAGTGAAAAAAAAAAAACACTCTCCCTACCTACAGTTTTCTGTCCCTAGAAAAAATGTTTTTTTTAAGCACAATATAGCACAAGGACAATTAACTCACTGTCCTTACAGGTCCCTGGAAACAAGGACTTGCAGAGTGAAAGAAAAAAAACACTCTCCCTACCTACAGTTTTCTGTCCCTAGAAAAAATGTTTTTTTTAATCACAATATAGCACAAGGAAAATTAACTCACTGTCCTTACAGGTCCCTGGAAACAAGGACTTGCAGAGTGAAAGAAAAAAAACACTCTCCCTACCTACAGTTTTCTGTCCCTAGAAAAAATGTTTTTTTTAATCACAATATAGCACAAGGAAAATTAACTCACTGTCCTTACAGGTCCCTGGAAACAAGGACTTGCAGAGTGAAAGAAACTGACACTGTCCCTACCTAGAGTTTTCTGTCCCTAGAATAAATGTTTTTTTTAAGCACAATATAGCACAAGGACAATTAACTCACTGTCCTTACAGGTCCCTGGAAACAAGGACTTGCAGAGTGAAAGAAAAAAAACACTCTCCCTACCTACAGTTTTCTGTCCCTAGAAAAAATGTTTTTTTTAATCACAATATAGCACAAGGAAAATTAACTCACTGTCCTTACAGGTCCCTGGAAACAAGGACTTGCAGAGTGAAAGAAACTGACACTGTCCCTACCTAGAGTTTTCTGTCCCTAGAATAAATGTTTTTTTTAATCACAATATAGCACAAGGACAATTAACTCACTGTCCTTACAGGTCCCTGGAAACAAGGACTTGCAGAGTGAAAGAAACTGACACTGTCCCTACCTAGAGTTTTCTGTCCCTAGAATAAATGTTTTTTTTAAGCACAATATAGCACAAGGACAATTAACTCACTGTCCTTACAGGTCCCTGGAAACAAGGACTTGCAGAGTGAAAGAAAAAAAACACTCTCCCTACCTACAGTTTTCTGTCCCTAGAAAAAATGTTTTTTTTAATCACAATATAGCACAAGGAAAATTAACTCACTGTCCTTACAGGTCCCTGGAAACAAGGACTTGCAGAGTGAAAGAAACTGACACTGTCCCTACCTAGAGTTTTCTGTCCCTAGAATAAATGTTTTTTTTAATCACAATATAGCACAAGGAAAATTAACTCACTGTCCTTACAGGTCCCTGGAAACAAGGACTTGCAGAGTGAAAGAAACTGACACTGTCCCTACCTAGAGTTTTCTGTCCCTAGAATAAATGTTTTTTTTAATCACAATATAGCACAAGGAAAATTAACTCACTGTCCTTACAGGTCCCTGGAAACAAGGACTTGCAGAGTGAAAGAAACTGACACTGTCCCTACCTAGAGTTTTCTGTCCCTAGAATAAATGTTTTTTTTAATCACAATATAGCACAAGGAAAATTAACTCACTGTCCTTACAGGTCCCTGGAAACAAGGACTTGCAGAGTGAAAGAAACTGACACTGTCCCTACCTAGAGTTTTCTGTCCCTAGAATAAATGTTTTTTTTAAGCACAATATAGCACAAGGACAATTAACTCACTGTCCTTACAGGTCCCTGGAAACAAGGACTTGCAGAGTGAAAGAAAAAAAACACTCTCCCTACCTACAGTTTTCTGTCCCTAGAAAAAATGTTTTTTTTAATCACAATATAGCACAAGGAAAATTAACTCACTGTCCTTACAGGTCCCTGGAAACAAGGACTTGCAGAGTGAAAGAAACTGACACTGTCCCTACCTAGAGTTTTCTGTCCCTAGAATAAATGTTTTTTTTAATCACAATATAGCACAAGGACAATTAACTCACTGTCCTTACAGGTCCCTGGAAACAAGGACTTGCAGAGTGAAAGAAACTGACACTGTCCCTACCTAGAGTTTTCTGTCCCTAGAATAAATGTTTTTTTTAAGCACAATATAGCACAAGGACAATTAACTCACTGTCCTTACAGGTCCCTGGAAACAAGGACTTGCAGAGTGAAAGAAAAAAAACACTCTCCCTACCTACAGTTTTCTGTCCCTAGAAAAAATGTTTTTTTTAATCACAATATAGCACAAGGAAAATTAACTCACTGTCCTCACAGGTCCCTGGAAACAAGGACTTGCAGAGTGAAAGAAACTGACACTGTCCCTACCTAGAGTTTTCTGTCCCTAGAATAAATGTTTTTTTTAATCACAATATAGCACAAGGACAATTAACTCACTGTCCTTACAGGTCCCTGGAAACAAGGACTTGCAGAGTGAAAGAAACTGACACTGTCCCTACCTAGAGTTTTCTGTCCCTAGAATAAATGTTTTTTTTAAGCACAATATAGCACAAGGACAATTAACTCACTGTCCTTACAGGTCCCTGGAAACAAGGACTTGCAGAGTGAAAGAAAAAAAACACTCTCCCTACCTACAGTTTTCTGTCCCTAGAAAAAATGTTTTTTTTAATCACAATATAGCACAAGGAAAATTAACTCACTGTCCTTACAGGTCCCTGGAAACAAGGACTTGCAGAGTGAAAGAAACTGACACTGTCCCTACCTAGAGTTTTCTGTCCCTAGAATAAATGTTTTTTTTAATCACAATATAGCACAAGGACAATTAACTCACTGTCCTTACAGGTCCCTGGAAACAAGGACTTGCAGAGTGAAAGAAACTGACACTGTCCCTACCTAGAGTTTTCTGTCCCTAGAATAAATGTTTTTTTTAAGCACAATATAGCACAAGGACAATTAACTCACTGTCCTTACAGGTCCCTGGAAACAAGGACTTGCAGAGTGAAAGAAACTGACACTGTCCCTACCTAGAGTTTTCTGTCCCTAGAATAAATGTTTTTTTTAAGCACACTATAGCAGAAGCACAAAACACACTGACACTCTCCCTACCTATCCTTCTCTTTCCCTAAACTAAAGGAATCCAGGTTAAGCAAGAAAGAAATAACAGTCACTGTCCCTGCCTATGCTACTCTATCCCTGCTCCGGAACACACTACACTAGGCCGCCGTGCTGGCGGCCTTTTATAGTGTGGGGCGTGTACTAAACACCCTCAGCAATAATTGGCCACAGGCATCCTGCCTGTGGCCAATCATTGCTCTCCTCGCTGCCGGCGCTGTGATTGGCCAAGCATGCGGGGTCACAGTGCATGCTTGGCCAATCACAGCGCCTGGATGACACTGCGATGGCGTAGTGCATTGTGGGCCGTTCGCGTCACTCGAATTTGGCGCGAACGGCCCAAATCGTTCGATCTTCGTCGAACGATCGAACAGCCAATGTTCGAGTCGAACGTATGTTCGACTCGAACACGAAGCTCATCCCTACCTCACAATTAGCTCATGCACATTGGTGGTTTTTTCCTGAAGCCAACAACGCAGCCACTGCCTTGGAGGCTGCTATCCTCACCTCCTATGAATCCCTGCAGAACCTGATTTATCGTATGTCCCTTACAGGGCGGGAGGGTACGAGTGTCCTGGCAATGACTATCAGGCTTATTAAGCTAACAAAACTACAGTCGTTCACTGACAGTAATACTTACTCGCCGAACACTCCACTCTGGGGAACCCGACTCTACCAGAGTTCTTCCGCAGATCTGACGGGGGATTCTGGTCGAAAGGGGATGTAAAAACAATTTTGCATTTATTCTCAGACAACGTGTTTCGTTCTTTTGATGAATTTCGTAGAGATTACAATCTACCACGCACAGCTTACTTCCTCTACCTACAGATACGCCACACTGCAGCAACGCAGTTTGGTCTTCGCAACATATCCATTCAACTCTCCCCACTGGAACGTATATTATCCGACTCCTCTCACACCAAGCTAGTTTCTACATATTATAGGTCCCTTCTGCATTCCACGACTCAAAGGCTGAGCAAGACGGCTGCCAGCTGGAGAGCTGATATTCCTGAGCTGACGGAGGAAATCTGGCAGGAGCTTTTGCCCCTCCAGGTTCCCTCTGTCATCTCTTCTCGTGATAAAGTAATACAAACAAAATTGTTATACAGATCCTACTTTACTCTATGCTTACTATTTAAACTGAATAGATTGCCCTCTGCATTGTGCTCTCGTTGCGGCATGGCTGATGGCACGTTCTTTTATTTAATGTGGGAGTGTGCTCCGATCAGGCAGTTCTGGTCAGAGGTCACGGCCTTCATTAGTTCATTGACACAATTACCTAATGTATGTAATCCTCTAAGGTGTTTACTGGGCTATATTGATGATGATAGTATATCCGAGAATACACGAACATTTCTGAGAATAGTATTGTTTTATGCTAAGAAAGCAATAACCTTCCATTGGAAGTCTCCATCCTTACCCACTATTGCCTTCTGGCTCACAAATATTAACCATGCTGTATCATTATACAAACTGACATATGAGGCTAGTGGGTGTCCGAAAAAATTCAGGAAGGTTTGGGGCTACTGGGTTGATTCTGAGAGCACCGTCTCTCCTGCTCCTTAAAAATGTGACTGAATATTGTCTTCCTGATATATGCCAATTGTTTACCAGCTTTCTAAAAGACATGTTTTGCACTGTACTGGATTGGGCGATGTTCGCTCCACGAGTGTCTGTTTGTTGTCTATTGTATGTCTTGTTTTGAAAAAAAAACTTAATAAAAATGTACCTTTAAAAAAAAAAAAAGCACATCCAGTAAAATGATTTATTATTGAACGCCTAGTTGCGATAATTTTAATATATCATATCTGTCTGGAGTTAAGGGGGTTGTAAAGGTTTGTTTTTTATTTTCTAAATAGGTTCCTTTAAGCTAGTGCATTGTTGGTTCACTTACCTTTTCCTTCGATTTCCCTTCTAAATGTTTTCTTTCTTTGTTTTCTTTGTCTGAATTTCTCACTTCCTGTTCCTCCTCAGTAAGCTGTTCAGTAAGCTGTTCTGGCTGACTCAACACCACTCGGATGATGGTGTGAAGTTTAGTGAGGAGAAACAGGAAGTGAGAAATTCAGACAAAGAAAAAAAACATTTAGAAGGGAAATCAAAGGAAAAGGTAAGTGAACCAACAATGCACTAGCTTAGGAACCTATTTAGAAAATAAAAAAACAAACCTTTACAACCCCTTTAAGCCTAAAAGTAAACCTATCATGGGAAAGTATAAGGTCAGAGAAAAATCTGAATTCCTACTCTCTACATTTGTTCCAGTAATTCAACCGAAAAATCTACGTAACAGCCAGTATACTAATTCCATAAGGAGGTCAACAATGGCAGCCGACAAATTGCTCTCAAGACATCTATATTTTAATAAAAGTTATAAATGAGACTGGGGAAAAATACAGTATAATAATAACTGTAAGCTGTGCCTATTACATACGTTTTCACAATCTTTTGTAATTGCCCTTTATTTCTAGTGTTGTTGTAGCTCCAGTATCCTCTTCTCCATGGTCAGCTGCCCTGGTTACTGTTCCCTAGTTACATTTCTGGATATCGTGCATTCCCTTCACGTTTCTTTTCCCCAAATACATTGCCATCGAATTAGCAGCAAGATCTTGGGAGAGAACATGCCCCAGATTCCAAACAATTGCTTGCAAGTTCCATGTGAACATGTTTGCTGTGTTTCTCCGCTGTCTACAGTTGTCACTGCAGTCTCAACATTGGCTCTAACATTTGCTTTAATAAGCCTTCACTATTCGTTACTGATGTGGCCACAGTACAGCTAACCTTTTACTATTACCCACAGCCTAAAGCTGGCAGCTAAAATCAATATCATTTCAAATCCCAATATAACATGTGTTGTCAGCCAGAGGAAACACACATGGCTGAGATCATTTCAGCCCCATCAGAATTGATCTCTCGCACAGTGTGATTAATGGTCAGTCTGGCACTGTTCCCATCTTTCCTTATTCTCTTTACACTAGGCTGTTTTTAGCCTGTTATTAGAGTTATATCATTTATTCCATGAACATGATCCCTATGCCATTTTGGTTTATTGTATGATGAAGGTGATCTCAGCATTTTGTGAATCATGATACCGCCGTTAAACAGAAATCCCCTAACCTGGATAATTTTAGAAATTTTTCTCAGTCCTTCATTTCATGATTATTTTATTGTATTATTATTATTATTGCAGGACTGTACATAACAAGAAGTTAGAGGAAAGAGAAATTGTAGCTAATGTTACGGGCCCAATTTCACGAAAATAAAAAGTGTATACAAGAAAATATTTATGAAGGCTGCTTAGTTAGGGTTATATCCTGTTTTTGGCTTAGTAATCACTTTTAACCACTTCAGCCCCGGAAGAATTTACCCCCTTCCTGACCAGAGCACTTTTTTGCGATTCGGCACTGCGCCGCTTTAACTGACAATTGCGCGGTCGTGCGACGTTGCACCCAAACAAAAGTGACGTCCTTTTTTTCCCACAAATGGAGCTTTCTTTTGGTGGTATTTGATCACCTCTGCGGTTTTTATTGTTTGCGCTATGAACAAAAAAAGAGCGACAATTTTGAAAAAAAAAAGCTGTATTTTTTACTTTTTGCTATAAAAATATCCCCCCAAAATATATGTAGCAACCAGACCCCTTTTCCCTACCTTTGGCTCACCTGTGGGAAAAGGGGCACACCATGCCACATGCCCGTACCCTCCCGTGTGAAGAGGTTGAGCGGTGTAAATGTAACTGGGTCTCTATGGTTAGGTTCTCCAGAGAATAGTTCCCGTCTTTACTGCAATAAAGACAAGTCTCTATTTCCCCCAATAACTCCAAGGCCCACACCAGTTGAAACTCCAACATAGAGTTTATTTTCTCATATGCACAGTCACTAGATAGAAAAGGGTGGATGGAGAACAGGACAGCAAAAGGGTGTTGGAGTAAGTCCAGGCACAAACGGATTTACTATTCACTACCTGTTTCTTCAAGTAGGCTCAGCTCACCCGGATAGTCTCCCTTTAGACTGGATCCTAGCAGCCGGAGTGATGCTCGAATTAGGTTACACACACAGTCTCTGCATGAACTGTTATGGGTGAACTTTGGGTCTCTGCCACAGACCTGGTGAACTTTGGGTCTCTGCCACAGACCTGGTGAACTTTGGGTCTCTGCCACAGACCTGGTGAACTTTGCTTGTGGTATTAGGCCTCTGTCAGGGAGATGACATCCCTCCAGAGAGTTACCGGGCCCCTTCCTTCACTGTGATCTCTCACCAGTCCCTCGGAATGGTCCTCCCTCAGCCTCCTCTTCCAGATACGGGTCTCCTCGCATGGCAGCACCCTGGGATTCCTCCTGCCTCGGTGGGCCCCAGCTGAAGGTGCTGAACCCAAGGCCTTCAGTTGCAGCCCCAGGGCTAAAGGTGCCTGGGTCTGATCCGCCAGTGTACCAGCCAGGAACCCCACCCCAAGTCTAAAGGTGCCCGGGGTGGCCAACGAACAGAGCAACACACTTCCCGGGGTAGGACCCCTGGGAAAATCACACCCCACAGGCAGGGTCTGTCCCTTTTATATTGTCTCCAAGCATGACACGCCTACCATACCACCGCCAACAGGGGACATCCAAGGCACAGCACTATACCAGCGGTTCAACCCTAGCCTCCGATGGCAGCACCATCCACAGGCCACAGGGAACTACACATCAGTATCCCACCTGTAGTATAAAATGGTTTAGCAAAGCCCTATCAAATAATGTGTCTGAGTACAACTACCACTCAAACACTCCCCTAGATTTAAAGACCCCGCTACAAATATAAAAAAACACATTTCTTTCTCAGTTTAAGCCGATATGTATTCTTCTACATATTTTTGGTAAAAAAAATCACAATAAGCGTATATTGATTGGTTTGTGCAAAAGTTATAGCGTCTACAAAATAGGGGATAGTTTTATGGCCTTTTTATTATTCTTTTTTTTATTAGTAATGGCAGCGATCAGCGATTTTTATCGTGACTGCGACATTATGGCGGACACATCGGACACTTTTGACCCTATTTTGGGACCACTGTCATTTATACAACGATCAGTGCTATAAATAGGCACTGATTACTGTGTAAATGATACTGGCAGGGAAGGGGTAAACACTAGGGGGCGATGAAGGGGTTAAGTGTGTCCTAGGGAGTGATTCTAACTGTGGGGGGGCTGGGCTACCAGTGACACGACACTGATCACTGCTCCCGATGACTGGGAGCAGTAGATCACTATCCTGTCACTAGGCAGAAGAGGGAAATGCCTTGTTTACATAGGCATCTCCCCGTTCTGTAGCTCCGTGACACGATCGCGGGCACCCGGCGGACATCGAGTTCGCGGGTCCCGCCGGCACGGTCACGGAGCACGTGGCGCATGGCGGCAAATTCAAAGCGACGTACAGGTATGTTGCTTTGTGCAGCCGTGCCATTCTGCCGACGTATATCAGCATTAGCTGGTCGGCAAGTGGTTAAAATTTTAAAGGCCAGTTCACACCAGACGCAGTTCCGTTCAGTTCCGTGTGCTTTTTTTCTGCACAAAATGCATGCACGATGTTTTCCATGTATTCCAATGGCTCTTGTTGGCTCTAGTTCACACCATGCAGTCAGTTTCCGGTCAGTTTCTGTGCCGGAAACTGACTGCATGGTGTGAACTAGAGCCAACAAGAGCCATTGGAATACATGGAAAACATTGTGCATGGATTTTTAGTGCAGAAAAAATGCGCACAAAACTGTACGGAACTGCGTCTGGTGTGAACTGGCCCTAACTGTAACCCCGCTTTTTTTATTCCTGTGTGGGGAGTCTTCCTTTAACTTCCTCTTACTGAGACACAGCAACTCAAAGTGAAATATCACAAAAGTAAAGGGAAATTTCCTCTTAGACAAGTCTTATCAGAACAGGTGACCCCACTGGAAGAATAGAACATGGACCATCCAGCACTCAGACTAAGAGACTTCACGCAGGGACTATGGCACGTAATGGTTTCAACGATGCAGACCTCTTCAGACTGGGCAAGCTTCAGAATACTGTGAAAACATATACAAGAGCAAACACAATGTTCTCTACGCACACATTCAAGAAAACCAGCTGTTCAGTGACGCTGGTTGCTGTTGGCTCCGAAACAGCAATGTGACCACGGAATAAACCCTTTCGAGGAATCCTTGGTGTGCTGATGACATTTTTATAATTTAACATATATAAGAGGGTGCAAACGCCTAGCGCATTACCACAAAAAACATTTATTAAAATCATAAGACAATGTGTACTCACAAAGGCAGAAAAAAATCAAGCTCGACAATAGCACCAATCCAGCAAGTGAGATGGGCATCTCAACTGACGCCACACGGAGAAAATGCTTACAAGTTTCGGGGAACAAACCTCCTTCCTCAGAGCTGGTGGTATCATGTCTCCAACTAATCTTTTACCACTTCCATCAGCTCATTCCCATCCCCACAGTTACAACCTTTTGTACCACCTGCCCCACCCTATTTGATTGTAAGCTCTTCTGAGCAGGGCCCTCTTAATCCTCTTGTATTTTATTGTATTGTAACTGTATTGTCTCCCTTTTATATTGTAAACGCTGCGTAAACTGTTGGCGCTATATAAATCCTGTATTATAATAATAATGCACTATGCATTTGCACCCCCTTGTATATGTTTTCACAGTATTCTGAAGAACCACTGGAAAATTTCCCCTATGCCTGTTTAAAATGACAACTGTAAAATTTTGGATTTCCCATGACTTCCTGTTCTAGTGACTGTGGTAATTAGGCCAAATTGAGAGGGTAAACCTCCTCAGTGGGGACTCAATTTGGCCTTACACTCATGTTTTTTTGTTTTTCTTCAGCAAGTGGGCTGAATTTCGATCAGTTTGTGGCCAGCTTAGTCTCTTGGCGCCGGCGCCTCCCGTTTCTTTAAGATGTTTAGGATTCCGGGAGGCGGGGTTTATGATCATGTGACTGCTGTGATTGGCTGTCACGACGGTCACATGACCAGAAAGCTCCCTAATTTTCCGTTAGCCGCTGGTAACTGTGCCGGGAGTGCTCGGGGGGCACCCTCTCGGTACAGGGGTATTTACACCAATTCACACAAATATGCTGCCGCTCGGAGCCAAGGCCCACCCGCCAAGAGGCCGCATTTTTTGCGTGCGGCCGGCACCAAGGGGTAAACAGATCACAAATCCAAAACTAACACTAGCCTGAGCCAAAAATGCAAAAGCTGGCCATTATTTGGAAGAATATAAATACAAAGAGATTTGTCTGTGACTGTTCTGAATGGTGCACCACCAGGACCCTCCCTGATATGACTGTCATTCTGTTTGAGATACTATGCACATGGATGTACTGTTCCCTATTAGCTGTTTCCATTCCCCTTAGATAAGGCAACAATCTCTAAAAAAATATTTCAGAGATTGATACAGGTTGGAATTAGGCTTCATTCACACGGTCATAAAAAATAAATAAAAAAAAGCATATGCAAGTGTTTTTTATTTACAGATCTGAACACAACTGTATTGTTTTCCATAGAGCCAGTCACACAGATATGTAATAATGCAGTGCATTCAGATCCGTGACACAGAATCCAAAAATCTGCTTCTAAGAACATGCGCTTTATGTGCTTACATGTATATACACATGTATGCACATTTGTAAGCACATAAATTAAGTCTATACAAAGGGGAAAAATAAGTTATCATTATGTACGCATACCCACCTTACATACATGTCTTTTGAGGTTGATTTACTAAAGGCAAATAGAGAGTGCACTTTGAAAAGTGCAGTTGATCCAGAGCTTAGTAAATGACGCAAGGTTTGCAAAGAATACCCAATTACATGCAAGAAAAATGAAAAAAAAAACATAATTTTTGCTTGCACATGATTGGATGAGAGCTTCTGCTCATTTACTAAGCTCTGGAGCAAGTAAACAACTTAGTGAACAAACAGCATCATGAAGGCCAAGGAACACACCAGACAGGTTGGGGATAAAGTTGTGGAGACGTTTAAAACAGGGTTAGGTTAAAAAAAAATATCCCAAGCTTTGAACATCTCACGGAGCACTGTTCAATCCATCATCTGAAAATGGAAAGAGTATGGCACAGCTGCAAACCTACCAGGACATGGGCGTTCACCTAAACTGACCACCCGGGCAAGGAAAGCATTAATCAGAGAGGCAGCCAAGAGGTCCATGGTAACTCTGGAGCTGCAGAGATCCACAGCTCAGGTGAGAGAATCTGTCCACAGGACAACTATTAGTCGTGCACTCCACAAATCTGGTCTTTATGGACGAGTGGCAAGAAGAAAGCCATTGTTGAAAGAAAACCATAAGAAGTCTCATTTGCAGTTTACAAGAAGCCATGTGGGGGACACAGCAAATATGTGGAAGAAGGTGCTCTGGTCAGATGAGACCAAAATTGAACTTTTTGGCCTCAAAGCAAAAGGCTATGTGTGGCAGAAAACTAACACTGCACATCACCCTAAACACCATCCCCACCGTGAAACATGGTGGTAGCAGCATCATGTTGTGGGCATGCTTTTCTTCAGCAGGGACAAAGAAGCTGGTCAGAGTTGATGGGAAGAAAACCTGTTAGAATCTGCAAAAGACTTGAGACTGGGACGAAGGTTCACCTTCCAGCAGGACAACGACCCTAAACATACAGCCAGAGCTACAATGGAATGGTTCAGATCAAAGCGTATTCAGGTGTAGAATGGCCCAGTCAAAGTCCAGACCTGAATTCAATTGAGAATCTGTGGGAAAATTAGAAAATTGCTGTTCACAGATGATCTCCATTCAATCTGACAGAGCTTGAGCTATTTTGAAAAGAAGAATGGGTAAAAATGTCACTCTCTAGATGTGCAAAGCTGATAGAGACATCCCCAAAAAGATTTGCAGCTGTAATTGCAGTGAAAGGGGGTTCTACAAAGTATTGACCCAGGTGGGCTGAATACAAATACACGCCACAATTTTCACATATTTATTTGTAAATAAAATTTGAAAAACATTTATCATTTTCCTTCCACTTCACAATTATGTGACACTTTGTGTTGGTCTATCACATAAAATCGCCAATACAATACATTTACATTTTTGGTTGTAACATGACAAAATGTGGAAAATTTCAAGGGGTATGAATACTTTTTCAAGGCACTGTATACGGCGGCAAGGCGGCTCCCCTGTGCAGAATCACGTACCTGTATGGTCTGAGGTGTGCACACGCTCTGCCAGCGACCCTCTCCCGCTGTGATTAGACTCAATGTCCACCGGGATCCCCCGATCGTTCTAGAGAGAGGCAGAACAGTGGTCTGCAGATGTAAACAAGGCAGATCGCCGTTGGTTAGTAGGGAAGGTAGAGTTCCTGTGTTTCTGCTAAACAGGAACACGGATCTCTGCCTTCCGATAGTAAAAACACTCCCCACACAGTTAGCAAGCACACCCTAGGAACACATTTGTGTACTAGTGTCATTAGTACAGTGACAGTGCATATTATTTAGCACTGATCACTGTATTAGTGTCAAAAGTGTCAGTTAGTGTACGATTTGTCCACTGCAATGTTGCAGTCCAGCTATAAGTCGCTGATCGCCACCATTACTAATAAAAAAAATGTAATTAAAATTCCATAAATATATCTCATAGTTTGTAGACGCTATAACTTTTGTGTAAACCAATGAATATACGCTTATTGGAATTTTTTTTTACCAAAAATATGTAGCAGAATACATATTGGCCTAAATTTATGAAGAATTTTTTTAAATTTTGTAATTTTTTTTTACAGCAGAAAGTAAAAATATATATATATATATATATTTTTTTAATTGTCAGTCTTTCTTTTTTTGTTAAATACCACCAAAAGAAAGCTCTATTTGTGGGAAAAAAAGGACATCAAATTTATTTGGGAACAGTGTCACATGATCACGCAATTGTCAGTTAAATGAACACAGTACCGTATCGCAAAAAATGGCCTGGTCATGAAGTAAACCTTCCGGAGCTGAAGTGGTTAAAGGTGAATAAAGGAGCATAAAGGAGCGTAAAATTCTTGTTAATTTCCAGTATTGCAATACAGGTCCTTCTCAAAAAATTAGCATATTGTGATAAAGTTCATTATTTTCTGTAATGTACTGATAAACATTAGACTTTCATATATTTTAGATTCATTACACACAACTGAAGTAGTTCAAGCCTTTTCTTGTTTTAATATTGATGATTTTGGCATACAGCTCATGACAACCCAAAATTCCTATCTCAAAAAATTAGCATATCATGAAAAGGTTCTCTAAACGAGCTATTAACCTAATCATCTGAATCAACTAATTAACTCTAAACACCTGCAAAAGATTCCTGAGGCTTTTAAAAACTCCCAGCCTGGTTCATTACTCAAAACCGCAATCATGGGTAAGACTGCCGACCTGACTGCTGTCCAGAAGGCCATCATTGACACCCTCAAGCAAGAGGGTAAGACACAGAAAGAAATTTCTGAACGAATAGGCTGTTCCCAGAGTGCTGTATCAAGGCACCTCAGTGGGAAGTCTGTGGGAAGGAAAAAGTGTGGCAGAAAACGCTGCACAACGAGAAGAGGTGACCGGACCCTGAAGAAGATTGTGGAGAAGGACCGATTCCAGACCTTGGAGGACCTGCGGAAGCAGTGGACTGAGTCTGGAGTAGAAACATCCAGAGCCACCGTGAACAGGCGTGTGCAGGAAATGGGCTACAGGTGCCGCATTCCCCAGGTCAAGCCACTTTTGAACCAGAAACAGCGGCAGAAGCGCCTGACCTGGGCTACAGAGAAGCAGCACTGGACTGTTGCTCAGTGGTCCAAAGTACTTTTTTCGGATGAAAGCAAATTTTGCATGTCATTCGGAAATCAAGGTGCCAGAGTCTGGAGGAAGACTGGGGAGAGGGAAATGCCAAAATGCCTGAAGTCCAGTGTCAAGTACCCACAGTCAGTGATGGTCTGGGGTGCCATGTCAGCTGCTGGTGTTGGTCCACTGTGTTTTATCAAGGGCAGGGTCAATGCAGCTAGCTGTCAGGAGATTTTGGAGCACTTCATGCTTCCATCTGCTGAAAAGCTTTATGGAGTTGAAGATTTCATTTTTCAGCACAACCTGGCACCTGCTCACAGTGCCAAAACCACTGGTAAATGGTTTACTGACCATGGTATAATTGTGCTCAATTGGCCTGCCAACTCTCCTGACCTGAACCCCATAGAGAATCTGTGGGATATTGGGAAGAGAAAGTTGAGAGACGCAAGACCCAACACTCTGGATGAGCTTAAGGCCGCTATCGAAGCATCCTGGGCCTCCATAACACCTCAGCAGTGCCACAGGCTGGTTGCCTCCATGCCACGCCGCATTGAAGCAGTCATTTCTGCAAAAGGATTCCCGACCAAGTATTGAGTGCATAACTGAACATAATTATTTGAAGGTTGACTTTTTTTGTATTAAAAACACTTTTCTTTTATTGGTCGGATGAAATATGCTAATTTTTTGAGATAGGAATTTTGGGTTGTCATGAGCTGTATGCCAAAATCATCAATATTAAAACAAGAAAAGGCTTGAACTACTTCAGTTGTGTGTAATGAATCTAAAATATATGAAAGTCTAATGTTTATCAGTACATTACAGAAAATAATGAACTTTATCACAATATGCTAATTTTTTGAGAAGGACCTGTATATGTGTGTGTAAACATGCACAAAGGCACGTAAACACACTTATGTGCGTATATTAATGCACTCAAATGTAACATTTTCTATTTTTGTTTTGCGGCTCTGTACTCTTCACTCTATTACTGATCTTTACGCAGCTGTGTGTACGGTTCCATAGACAAGACATCTACAGTGCTGGAAAGTATTCACAGCGCTTCACTTTTTCCACACTTTGTTATGTTACAGCCTTATTCCAAAGTGGATTAAATTCAGTATTCTCCTAAATATTCTACAAACAATACCCCAAAATTACAACGTGTAGGCAGTTTGTTCGAAATCTTTGCAAAAAAAAAGAAAAACAAAAAAAATCCCATGTACACAAAGTAATCACAGCCTTTGCTCAATACTTTGTTGAAGCACCTTTGGCACTAATTACAGACTTAAGTCTTTTTGCGTATGATGCTACAAGCTCGGCACACCTATTTTTGGGCAGTTTCTGCCATTTTTCTTTGTAGGACCTCTCAAGCTCCGTCAGGTTGGATGGGGAGCGTCAGTGCACAGCCATTTTCAGATCTCTCCAGAGATGTTCAATCGGGTTCAAGTCTGGGCTCTGGCTGGGCCATTCAAGGACATTCAGAGTTTTTCCATAGCCACTTCTTTTGTTATCTTGGCTGTGTGCTTAGGGTCGTTGTCCTGTTGGAAGATGAACCTTCACCCCAGTCTGAGGTTCAGAGCGCTCTGGAGAAGGTTTTCATCAAGCATATCCCTGGACATTGCTGCATTCATGTTTCCCTTGATCCTGTATAGTCTCCCAGTTCCTGCCACTGAAAAACATCCTCACAGCATGATGCTGCCACCACCATGCTTCACTGTAGGGATGGTATTGGCCAGGTGATGAGAGGTGCCTGGTTTCCTCCAGACATGACGCTTACCATGCAGGCGAAAGAGTTCAATCTTTCTTTTCATCAGACAATATAATTTTGTTTCTCATGGCCTGAGTGTCCTTCAGGTGCCTTTTGGCAAACTCTAGGCTAGGCTGTCATATGCCTTTTACTGAGGAGTGGCTTACGTCTGGCTACTCTGCCATACAGGCCTGATTGGTGGAGTGCTGCAGAGATGGTTGTTCTTCTGGAAGGTTCTATTTTCTAGACAAAGAAACGCTGGAGCTCTGTCAGAGTGACCATCGGGTTCTGGGTCACTTCCCTGGCTAAGGCCATTCTCCCCCGACCACTCAGTTTGGCTGGGCGGCCCGCTCTAGGAAGAGTCCTGGTTTCCAAACATCTTCCATTTACAGATGATAGAGGCCACTGTGCTCATTGGGACATTCAATGCTGCAGAAATTTTTCTGTACCCTTCCCCAGATCTGTGCCCCGATACAATCCTGTCTCGGAGGTCTACAGACAATTCCTTGGACTTCATGGTTTGTGCTTTGACATGCACTGTGTTAACTGTGGGACCTTCTATAGAAGGGTATGTGCCTTTCCAAATCATGTCCAATCAACTGAATTTACCACAGGAGGACTCTAATCAAGTTGTAGAAACATCTTAGGGATGATCAGTGGAAACAGGATGCATCGGAGCTCCGTTTTGAGTGTCAGGGCAAAAGCTGTGAATATGTACATGTGATTTTTTTATTTTTAATACATTTTCAAAGATTTCAAACAAACGTCTTTCACGTTGTCATTATGGGGCATTGTTTGTAGAATTTTGAGGAAAATAATGAATTTAATCCACTTTGGAATAAGGCTGTATTATAACAAAATGTGTGAAAAGTGAAGAGCTGTGAATACTTTCCGGATCCACTGTATATCCAAATCATTAAAAAATGTGGTGCTTTTTACTCCCATATGCAAGAAGTCTTACAGTCATGATCTCAGCAAGGGCTAATGATGGACCCTTCCATTTACAAGGCTGAAGGAATACACAAGCACATATCAATATTTTTTCCCTTTAAAGGTTTTCCCTTAAAGTATTTGACTTTAGCTTTACTGATGGATATACAAGCACATGTTTTTATTGCCTCCCAACCACAAGTGTAAACGAGCCCTGAAGGACAACATTTGCCAGGCTAGCTGAATTCTGCAAAGATAGAAAATGGCACTTGGTGATTGGTAGGAAGGATGCACATGGGAGAGACACAAAACAAATTCCCCAGCACTTAATTCTGCCAGCAAGGCAAGACCGACCTAATAAAATTAGAAAGTGTCAACGCTGATAAAAAAAAAATGCTTTAATATATTGTAGGAGTTTTAAGATACAGTAGTGTTGAATAATTTCTATACAGTTTTATTTTCCTATCAAATTTTCTGAGAGACCCAAATAGATCAAATTTCCATTTTACGCTGGAGACATCAATGCAATGATTTTATTCTGTTTATGTGGCTTTTGTATTTTTTATTTTTTTTGTATCTGTCTTTTCAAATATTATCATGTACTATTAAATTATGCAGAATTATAGTAAGGTTAATAATATAACTTAGATTACAAAATATTCAGTTTTATTCAAATTAGTTGATGCAAAAATCAATACATCCCTACAACAAAAACGACTACATCTAGTATTCTGTATGACCTCTATGATTTGCAAGGACAGAACCAAGTCTTCTAGGCATGGAATGAACAACATATTGCAGCATCTATCTTTTTCCAATCTTTAAGAACAACCTCTTTTAGAGCCTGGATGCTGGATGGAGAGTGATGCTTAAAGAGGTTGTAAAGGTTCGTTTTTTATTTTCTAAATAGGTTCCTTTAACCACTTCAATACCATGCACTTATACAGCTTCCTGCCCAAGCCAATTTTGAGCTTTCAGCGCTGTCGCAATTTGAATGACAATTGCGCGGTCATGCTACACTGTACCCAAACAAATTTTTTATCATTTTGTTCCCACAAATAGAGCTCTCTTTCGGTGGTATTTGATCGTCTCTGCGATTTTTATTTTTTGCGCAACAAATAAAAAAAGAGCGAAAATTTTAAAAAATACGATGTTTTTCTTTGTTTCTGTTAATTTTTTTTGTAAATAAGTACCTTTTCTACTTCAATGACGGGCACTGATAAGGCGGCACTGAAGGGCACTGATAAGGCGACACTGATGGGCACCGATGAGGTGGCACCAATGAGGTGGCACTGATGGGCACTGATGATGGGCACTGATAGGCGGCACTGATGGGCACTGATATGTGGCACTGGTATGCGGCACTGATGGGCACTCATAGGTGGCACTGATTGGCACTCATAGGCGGCACTGATTGGCACTCATAGGCGGCACTGATGGGCACTCATAGGCGGCACTAATGGGCACTTTTAGGCGGCACTGATGGGCACTTATGGGTGGCACTGATAGGTGGCACAGACGGGCACTGATAGGTGGGCACTTATGGGCACAGATGGGCACGGATGGGCACTGATAGGTGGCACTGAAGGACACTAGTAGGTGGCACTGGTGACACTGCTGCCTAGCAATGCCAGCCACCACACATTATTTTCTTGGCATGATCGTGCCAGTCAGTGCCCATGTGTGGGCACTGATTGGCATTTTTTTTATGTTTTTTTTATATATATATATTTTTACTACATGTGGATGGCCATGGGGGCCATCCACATGCTTAGGGCTTCCCTGGTGGTCCTTGGGGGCTTCCCTGGTGGTCCAGTGTGGGTATCCGAGGGGGGGCTGTGCTGATAAACAATCAGCGAGAACCCCCACTGTCAGGAGAGCCGCCGATCGGCTCTCCTCTACTCCTCAGACGCGAGTGAGGAAGAACCGATCAACGGCTCTTCCTGTTTACTTCCTGATCAGCCGTGATTCGACACGGCTGATCACATGGTAAAAAGCCTCAGACGGAGGCTTTTTACCGAGATCAGTGTAGTGGTGGGTCAGACTGACCCACCGCTCCACCGATCGCCGCGATGCGCGCCCCCCCGGGCGCGCGGCGGCTGTTATCCCGCAGGACGTCATATGACGTCCAGTGTGGATAACAGAACCACTTCCCGGACGTCAATTTGCTATTGACTGGGCGGGAAGTGGTTAAGCTAGTGCATTGTTGGTTCACTTACCTTTTCCTTCGATTTCCCTTCTAAATGTTTTTTTTTCTTTGTCTGAATTTCTCACTTCCTGTTTCTCCTCAGTAAACTTCACACCACCATCCGAGCCGTGTTTAGTCAGCCAGCACAGCTTACTGAACAGCTTACTGAGGAGGAACAGGAAGTGAGAAATTCAGACAAAGAAAACAAACAAAAAAAACATTTAGAAGTGAAATCGAAGGAAAGAGTAAGTGAACCAACAATGCACTAGCTTAAAGGAACCTATTTAGAAAATAAAAAACAAACCTTTACAACCCCTTTAAAGTGGAAGTAAACCCATCGATTTAACAGTTTCAAAAAGCAGTTGCTTTTGGCATGCCGGGAATGCCAACTGTCACATTGGTTGTGCTCTCAACCAAACTGTCAAACCATCCAATGGCTGGTGTCATAACTGATCACATGTGCAGCATCATGGCAGTTGAAGATTAAACAGAAGCCAAGATGGCAGCTTCCTTGCCGGAAAATGATAGGAGGGTTTACTTCCAATTTAACTTGTCTCTTCAGAATTCCCCATAGGTTAGGTGTTCAGTTGGGTTCAGATAGGGAGACATACTTGGCCACTGAATCACTTTCATTCTGCTCTTCTTCAGAAATGCAACAGTGGCCTTAGATGTGTGTTTTGGATCGTTGTCATGTTGGAAATGTGCACAGAGACCAAGGGCATGGAGTGATGATAGCAACTTCTCTTTCAATATAGAGCAGTACATCTGTGAATTCATGCTACCATCAAGTAAATGCAGCTACCCGACATCAGCAGCACTTATGCTGCCCCACAGAAGGACACTGCCACCACCATATTTCACTGTAGGCACCATGCATTTTTCTTTGTACTCCTTGCCTTTGTGAATCCATACAGTTTTGAAGCCATCAATTGTCTTCTTCTTTTTCAGTATGGGCCCTGGCAAATTTCAAGTGGGCTTTTTTGTGCATTAAAGAAAAGGGAGTTTGGGACTTTAAAGCGGTTGTATACCGCAAAACTTTTTTTTTTTTTTGGGTTAACCTGCAAGGCAAAGGTATAATGAGCTAGTATGACTAGCATACTAGCTCATTATCAATCACTTACCTTAGATCGAAGCCCCCGCAGCGGTCCTCGGACGCGTCCTTCGTCGAATCCATGATACCCGGAGTGACTTCCGGGTATCGCCGCTCCGGCGCTGTGATTGGCCGGAGCGGCGATGACGTCACTCCCGCACATGCGCGGGGAACGGCACGATCCCCGCGCATGCGCGAACTACCGGCAGTGTACGGCAGGCTCCCATTCAAGAGCTGCTGCGCTCAGTGCGCCTGCGCCGTTATCTACGGCGCGCATGCGCCGTAGATAGCGGTACAGTTTTTTTTGCAAATATCTCCGAGACTGTATAGGTCTCGGAGATATTACAAGCACCTACAGGTAAGCCTTAATGTAGGCTTACCTGTAGGTGCTTGTACAAAATTTGGGTATACAACCACTTTAAATGAAACAGTGGGCTCAAGGGGGTAAAAAATGAAAAAGAAACAATTGATTATTGCATGCGTGTATTCTAGTGGTAGAGAACACATGTAAAAGAGTTTGCGTTTGCACAAGCATGTGGCATAGCCAATAATACATACATATATAGATAGTGTTGTGACACATAGCAATAAATTGTTGAATCAATAGGCGTATAAATACATAAAAGCTGAGCAGCACACAGCAACATAGAATGATACAAAAATTAAAATACAAAGTACCTTATATACTCGAGTATAAGCCGACCCGAATATAAGCCGAGGCACCTAATTTTACCACAAAAAAAATGGAAAAACGCATTGACTCGAGTATAAGCCTAGGGTGTGCCTCACTTTGCCTCATTGTGTCCATGCCTCACTGTGTCCATGACTAGTCTGACATTTAATATGGGAGTCTATGGAAGGGGTGCCCGGGTTTGAAAAATCGGTTCTCCCCGGCCATAAGTCCCCCGGACAAGAAACTTTGCAAACTTGTAGAGGAAGAGTGGGGCTACATGTGTGCCAAGTTTTGGGTCCAGAGAACTTACGACCTGCCGGTACTGGGTCCCCAAAGTCACCAGAGAAATGACCGTTTAACATTGGAGTCTATGGAAGGGGTGCCCGGTTTTGAAAAATCGGTGCTCCCCGGCCGTAGGTCCCCCGGACAGGAAACTTTGCACACTTGTAGAGAAAGAGTGGGGCTATATGCGTGCCAAGTTTGGGGTCCAGGGGACCTACGCCCGGCCAGTACCGGCTCCCCAAATTCCGGAAGATCAGGCGCAAAAAGGTGACTCGAGTATAAGCCGAGGAGGGCATTTTCAGCACAAAAAATTGTGCTTAAAAACTCGGCTTATACTCGAGTATATACGGTATATAAGAACTGAAAAGAGTCCCATTTGCGCATATAGCTACATCATTCAAAGACCGACGCGTTTCATGTAAAAAACACTCCTCAGGGGCAATGCAATGGGATATCTGAAATAACAGAGTAAAATCTAATCAGGGTATGAACTTGGTTTCACCAGAACAGACCTAGTCAATTCTGGGTACTTACAAACTGTGTCGAGTTGGCGTGTGTGTGAGAAATAGGCCTGGAAGCTGTCTGTTCCGGGAGCTGAGGTGGCAGAAACTCCAGCAGGTTGCAGGGTGCAAAGGCATCATCCCCAGACAGCACGCTGCCATTGCAATCATGGTACCAAATATTCCTTCATAGTGCTGTGTAAGTATCTGTAATGGATGGATAGATCCATCAGGATTAGCCCACAGAAATGGGAATGTTGTAAACTAAGTATAGGAGTCACTGGGTATTAACTTGTAAATGTGCTGGAAGGCAGAGACTTGTCAAAGTAGTGGCATCTACATATGAATGGAGACATGCTGGATAACTCAGGAGATGCCTATGTAGCGTTCCGCACGTATGTGAGACTGCCACCAGCGTCACGCTCGCTCAACAGTGCGGGATGCGGGGCCCCAGCCGGGCGGTATGAGATCCCGCCCAAGGCTGATGCCGCGCGTACCAGCTGTGTCGGCTCAGATTGGAATTGCACGCTCGACGGCGTGACCCACGAGGGGCGTCACCCGGACGAGCGGCGCGTGGCGCCGATGCGCTGAGGATATCCGCCCAAACCCCCCAGCAAGCCACTGCCTCGTGACGGCCAGAAGCAGAGGGGAAGGGGAGGGCAGCCAAAGCGCATTGCAGTCCCGGATCTCGGACAGGATGTGACTCAGAAAAATCACAGTGCTACACCAGAGCTCGATAGTGTGCTGGGCTGACCAATAAAGCAATAAATGCTTAAAAATGTCATGTGTGTGTAAACCAATATGGTTCACACACCAACATGATAAAACCCCATCTAGGGAGCTGGCAGGGGAACACTACTGGCTCAAGTCCACTGTTTCCATCCGTGGTATTAGGGATGAGCTTCGATTTCGAGCCGAACAGCGAACAATTTGGGGTGTTCGCGGCAAATTCGAAAAGTCTATGGGAGAAATCTAAAGTGCTAATTTTAAAGGCTTATATGCACGTTATTGTCATAAAAAGTGTTTGGGGACCTGGGTCCTGCCCCAGGGGACATGTATCAATGCAAAAAAAAGTTTTAAAAACGGCAGTTTTTTCGGGAGCAGAGATTTTAATAATGCTTAAAGTGAAACAATAAAAGTGAAATATTCCTTTAAATTTCGTACCTAGGGTGTGTTTATAGTATGTCTGCAAAGCAGCACTTGTTTCCCTTGCTTAGAACTGTCCCTGCCACAAAGTGTAATTTCTGAAGGAAAAAAAGTCATTTAAAACTTGTCGTGGCTATAATGAATTGTCGGCTCCCGGCAATATAGAGAAAAGTCATTGATAAAAAAAAAAAAAATGCGTGGGGGTCCCCCCAAATTCAATTACCAGGCCCTTCAGGTCTGGTATGGATATTAAGGGGAACCCTGCCGCAAATTTAAAAAAAAAATGCGTGGTGTTCCCCCCAAATATCCATACCAGGCCCTTCAGGTCTGGTATGGATTTTAAGGGGAACTCCACCCCAAATGAAAAAAAATGGCCGGGTGTTCCCCCAAAAATCCATACTAGACCCTTTATCCGAGCACGCAACCTGGGAGGCCGCAGGAAAAGAGGGGGGGGGACGAGAGAGCGCCCCCCCCCTCCTGAACCGTACCAGGCCACATGCCCTCAACATGGGGAGGATGTCCCCATGTTGATGGGGACAAGGGTCTCATCCCCACAACCCTTGCCCGGTGGTTGTGGGGGTCTGCGGGCGGGGGGCTTATCGGAATATGGAAGACCCCTTTAACAAAGGGGACCCCAAGATCCCGCCCCCCCCTATGTGAATACACAAAGAAATCACAAAGAAAGTGTAAAAAAGTTTTAAAAAAAAACAGACACCTTTGGGAAAGTCCTTTATTAAAAAAAAAACAAAAAAAACATTCCAGCGATGAAATCCAGTGTCCCGCGGTGATCCGATGTCCAGCGCTGTCCACACGAAACTTCATTGGCTGAGCCTGAGCAGACCTGATGGAGAACTTTGTCCGCAGTGTATTAAATGAATAGACCCGCCCCTTCTAAAGTTCCCCATCAGGTCCGCTCAGCCAATGACGTAGGTGTAAGGCTAAGCGGACCAGATGCGGAACGTGAGAAGGGGAGGGTCTATTCATTTATTACACTGTGGAGGAAGTTCCCCATCAGGTCCGCTCAGCCAATGACGTAGGCGGGGTCTGACATACGAGGGGGCGGACCTGATGGGGAACTTTCTGATGTACAGTTCATCTGAAAAATATTCACAGCACTTCACTTTTTCCACTATTTGTTATCTTACAGCCTTATTCCAAAATGGATTACATTCATTATTTTCCTCAAAATTCTACAAACAATACCCCATAATGACAATGTGAAAGAAGTTTGTTTGAAATCTTTGCAAATTTATTAAAAATGTAAAAATTTAAAAAATCACATGTTTTGTTCTACAGATGGAGCTGTGTCGCTCTGTATTGATTTTTCTGTAATGTCTCTTTGATTTTTCAATAAAAATTCTTTATGGGAAAAAAAAAAAATCACATGTATTCACAGCCTTTGCTCAATACTTTGTTGAAACACCTTTGGCACCAATTACAGCCTCAAGTCTTTTTGAGTATGATGCTACAAGCTTGGCACACCTATTTTTGGGGAGTTTCTCCCATTCCTTTTTGCAGGACCTCTCAAGCTCCATCAGATTGGATGAGGAGCGTCAGTGCACATCCATTTTCAGATCTCTCCAGAGATGTTCAATCGGGTTCAAGTCTGGGCTCTGGCTGGGACACTCAAGAGCATTCACAGAGTTGTCCTGTAGCCACTCCTTTGTTATCTTGGCTGTGTGCTTAGGGTCTTTGTCCTGTTGGGAGATGAGCCTTTGCCCCAGTCTGAGGTCCAGAGTGCTCTGGAGCAGGTTTTCATCAAGGATGTCTCTGTACATTGCTGCATTTATCTTTCCCTCGATCCTGACTAGTCTCCCAGTTCCCTACAGCTTGATGCTGCCACCACCATGCTTCACTGTAGGGATGGAATTGCCCAGGTGATGAGCGGTGCCTGGTTTCCTCCAGACATAACGCTTGCCATTCAGGCCAAAGATTTCAATCTTTGTTTCATTAGATCAGAGAATTTTGTTTCTCATGGTCTGAGAGTCCTTCAGGTGCCTTTCGGCAAAATCCAGGCAGGCTGCCATGTGCCTTTTACTGAGGAGTGGTTTCCGTCTGGCCACTCTACCATACAGGCCTGATTAGTGGAGTGCCGCAGAGATGGTTATTCTTCTGGAAAGTTCTCCTCTTTCCACAGAGAAACCCTGAAGCTCTAGGAAGAGTCCTGGTTTCCAAACGTCTTCCATTTACAGATGATGAAGGCCACTGTGCTCATTGGGACATTCAATGCTGCAGAAATTTTTCTGTACCCTTCCCCAGATCTGTGCCTCGATACAATCCTGTCCCGGAGGTCTACAGACAATTCCTTGGACTTCATGGCTTGGTTTGTGC